>OY747704.1:57995000-58447500 GCA_963556495.2 Valencia hispanica | reverse complement strand
GGTTCTTCTGAACAACCTGGAACAGGTGTGGAAGAATCACTGGAGACACGATGGCATCACACTGCAAGTTTACATGTCAGCCCAAAGAAGGAAGTGATGCAATAATAAGGAATGTTGTTTTTCATTGGTCAATATTTCTCAGTGTTCTGTAAAGGTTGTGTATGTTTAGGTCTGCTGCCTGAAATGGACCTATTTCTACAAGATGTAGTAAAGTACTAATATTGAAATAATGTAAATGCTCATACATTTGTTGTATAAATGTTGAGACATAGTAAAAGTTTTCTGTATTTACAATGTACTATTCTAATTAGGATATGGTAGAAATACATATAAGTATATTTTTCTTTTAGCCTTTAGTATACTATTAATAGATTTGCAAGTACGTACAAGGTAGAAAGTAACGCAGCAAAGAAATGATGAAGTATGTTGACCATTAACTGCAAAGTATGCTTTTTTAGTAATTGGAATAAACCAAAAGTATAATAAAACATATTATTAGGACAGTAAGAATATATTAAAAGTATAAAGCGTATGTATTTTTAAGACACTGACAAATAATTTTTAATGTATTTATAATACAAAGTATGCTTTAATTGGACTAATTAAGTATATATTAGCACATATAAAGCCACATGCTTAAAGTATACTAAATACACTTCAAGTTGAGCTTTTCTACAATTTAATTACAATTAAAATATTTAGTACAAAATGAGTTGTTCCAAAGTAGCATGCTTTAAGTTAACTAATCACGAACACACTTGAAGTATAATGATGATTAGTGTTGCTTCAAGTACACAAAAGTATGCTACATTTAGTACACTTAGCGGTTTAACCAGCGCTCTCAGTAACAGTCAGTTTACCATGATGTTTATTATGTGCAGAACATTTTTGTCCACTAGATGGTGCTGTGGTCCGTAGAGGTGGCAGGTTGTCTCCTGCCCATCTTTCCATCTGGGCCCTTTCAGAAAATACCACCGTAACCTTCATCTAACCTCATCTATAAGCTACTTCTCCTCATCCTCCTTTAAGCTCCAGATAAACATCCAAACTGAACGTCATCACTGTATGAAGATATGGTAGAGGTGAACTAGTTTCTGTCTGCCTGTAGTCTATCTGAGAGCCAGGACTCAGAGCTTTGGCGCCCTCTGCTGGTTGAACACTGATGTGCTCTAAGCATGTGACTGAAAGGTCAACAAGTCTTTTATCCAGCAGGAAATGTTTGGACTTGAGGGACTCGTTCAGCCCATTTCCACGAGTAAAATCACAGACAGACCAAAAACAGGAGCAGACAAACACAATCACTGAGTTTTCCTTTCATTATTAACTGCAATGTGTTAAATGTGTTTGTCCTAAAACACCTTCTGGATTTCTTTGACAAGTTATATTTTTATCTTTAAGCTGTTCCCCCCCCCCCATGTTTTGTTAACATTTAGTTTAGACTCAGTAACTACCTTATTTTATTCTTTAACTTTATCACACCTGGCCTTGTCACTCACCTGTCTGTGATGCTGCTATGGGTGTAGGATGCTGGAGGACATACTGACCACTCTGCTACTTTCTCCTACTACTCTCCACTTATGCATTATCTGCTGTTGTTCCTGCCGTTAACTTTATGCTCTCTGTTGTTACACCTGACCTGGAGTCGATCCATCGGCTGAGCTTCTGCTGCCAATAACTTCATGTTCAGAATGAAATTGTAATTTATTGTTTCTTCCATCTGTCCCTTTGGGCTTTACGGACGGTATTATCACTTTGACATTATTATTATCACTCAGACCACACGGGGATATGAAAAGAAGATGTCGGTCTTCAGGGTTCCCAGCTGATCAGGTCTTCTGTGAGGAAAGTTTGATCAAAGATTAGATCCCCAGTTTGTCTGCAAGCAAAAAAACAAACGAATCCAGACCAGGGAGGGGAGAGAAACACCAACAGAAATGCAAACTCATATGTCATATCAGTTTAACTGTAAATTACAACATCAGAGTTACAGCTGTAAACGAGCACAGATTTCTGTAAACCATAAACTGTCAGATAAAGATAAAAACATAAAGACGGTTCCTCCCAGAAGCCGGCCTCTGATTGGCTCTCTCCCAGCCTGTGTGATTGTTCAGTTGAACTTTCTGTCTCCATGAGTCTTCTGAAGACGTTCTTCCCTCCAGCCCAGTGTCTCTTTGGTCCCGCCTCCTGTGAACTTTGACCTTCTCTCGCCGGTGTTTCAGGCAGATCTTTATTGAAGCTGAACATGGATTTAAAACAATGCTGCAACAATTTCTGGTGAGTTCATTAAAACAAACACTAACGAAGAAAACATGAAATGAATGTCTGCAGATACATCGAAAATCTAATCCAACTTCTACGCTTTTATCTCCTGTGTATTTTTTTAATGCTGAACCTGAAGATTTTACATTTTCATAAAAAAGAATTGCAATAACACGTCTGAACTTTCATGATTGGGCTCCAGTATGTGTGATCATTTTCATAACTTTATGCTTTCTTTAAGGAAACGATGACGGTGAAACATCGACGAGTGGACGACATGTGGACATATCATCAGTTTTAGGTACGTTCACCATGTCTGCATCTCTGAGAAAGACAGAAACGACTCAGGCTGCATGTTCATTTTAGTATTTCTTCAACAAACAGGCAAAACATTATGGAGGTTTTTTCAGGTGTCCGTCTGACTTAAAGCCGGATTCGTATCCAAAGGTCAGAAAGGAATGAAACCACACAGATAAGACAGCAGGGTGGCTGTTTATTGTGGTCATGAAGCTAAATTCTATTTGTAATCAAGTCAGAAGAATGTGCAATAAACAGAATCTGTCAGCTCGGAAATTCTCGGACTAAGCGAAAATATTTGTAGGTTTGTGAGATAAGGTGGTTTTCAGGCTTGTTATTTCAGCTTGGTGGAACCCTGGAGAACGTTCCTCTCAGTGTCTCAGATTTATACCATCCATCCTCTCTACCTGCTTGTCCATGCAGGGTCGCCGGAGAGATGGTGCGTCCCTCATCAACAACAGGTGTTAAACTAAATGAAAGCTTTACCTGCGAACATTTTGGCATTCTGAAAGCATTTTACATGTATTTCATGTAGAAACCAAAGATGTTTTAGGATTTCTGCGGATTATTAGAGGAGAAAAAGGAAGCTCAGGGTCCATTTCTCCATCAGAACCAGTCCTGTAGGTCATTTATCAAAACGTTTTATTGCTGCTTCACTTATAAAACGGACCTGAGTCGCCAAAGAACAACATGTAAACATGTAAAAACCTAAAGGTTCAATAATTCAGTTAGTTTTTAACCATTTCAATAGTTTTGACCTTTTTACGGTGCTTTTCAGTGTAAAATTAAAACAGATTGATTTCTGTTTTCAGCCTCTGCTTCAGTCGGATCTCATCGGCTTCCAGGAAGATCCCATCATGGATGAAACGTTTGGTGAGTCCAGACTGGATTTATACGCTCAGACTGACAGGCAGCTACTCTATTTAAAGACATCATAAGAACCTGGTTGCACTTGGATTTTCTTCTTTATATACCTACAACAATCAGGCATAACATTATGGCCACCTCCATTTGCTGCCAAACCACAGATGTCCCCTTGAGGTATGGACTCCTGTGCTCTGGTGTCCGCCAGAAGTTCCTTAAAGTCCTGGAGGTTGTGAGACTGGGCTTCCTTAGACTGGACTTGTTTCCTAGAGATGCTTGATCGGACAGAGATTTGGGGAATTAGGAGACCAAGTCAGAACCTCAAACTAGCTGCTCTGTTCCTCAAACCGTTCCTGAACTATTTCTGCTTTGTGGCAGAGAGCTTAATCCTCCTGGAAGAGGCCAGAGCCACCGGGGACACCGGGAACTACTGGACTAAAAGGTTCTAACCCAACCATCAAAGTGAGGTCAAAGAAAACCACACCAACTTGTTCTGTTGCTCTGTGGTTCTGATGTTCTTGATGCACCGTGTGTTCTGACACCTTTCTACAACAAGCAGCACTGACTCGTTCAGCTACAGGAGCTGGATGGAGTTGGATCAGACAACACCAGTAACACGTCACATGATCTGCAGAACCAAGTTTCCCGGCCATCACACTTCAACCCTTGTCGTCAAACTCAGCCAAATCCTAAAGCTGTCATCTTATCCTGCTAGTTACACATTCACTAATCATATAATCAGAGTTATTTACTTCACCTCTCAGTGGTCATAAGGGTATGCCTGATTGGTGCACATGTGTTTAGTTCCTTCTGTGAAACACTTCAGAAACAGTTTGCTTAAAAGCAAGTTAATAAAGATGATTATTAAATATATTTCCCATGTTAAGGTTTATTATAGGTTTGTTTTACAGAGTAACAGAAAATATTTCTGGAGCATTAAAGCTAAACAAGTTTTAAGCAATAGTTCCTCTGGATTTTTAAAATATTTTTACACTTTTTGCAATGTGTATGATTCTAAACGCTCCGCCAAGTTAAAAAAAAATCTTTTTGCCTTTCTGTGAATATTTAAGGGAGAAACTCTGTACCTCCTGTTTTCAAATCCATCCATTTTAGAAGATTCATGCAGGTTTGCAGAGGCTGCTGGTAAAAAGTGAACCTTTTAAAATATTAGTTTTTACTTTAACAGCCTGAACAGAAAACTAACAGCTGAGAAATAATTAGTGAAACTAACCACAGTGATGCTGACAGCTTCCTTTATGCTTTCTGATGTTCTGCACCTGAAGCTGCGACAAGTTCTCCAGCTCAGCTGTGTTTAGAACAAGCTGCAGGAAACCCAGGCTTTGATTTGGCTGTAATTTGGTCCACATGCAGACCAATTCAATACAATTCAGTTTATTTATGTAGCGCCTATTCACAACAGATGTCATCTCAAGGCACTTTACAAGAAAAATCATTTCAATACAAACATTCCAATCAGTTTAAAGTCTTAGTTAGTTTTCTATGTAAGGAATCCCTGCAGATTGCATCGAGTCGTTGACTTGAGGTTGTGTCCCGTTGATGCAAACTTCCAACCACAGCAATCCGTCATACTGAGCAAGCATGTAGCGACTGTGGAGAGGAAGAACTCAGTGAAAAGACCAGTGATGTGGGTTTAAATGTGCTGATCGACAAAGAGCCGGAGCTTTTAATGGGACCAGCGGACAAAGGTGGTCTGCCCCAGTGTAAGAGGTGCATATGTGACATTATGCCTGGATTATGATTCTGGGGAGAGAACTGGCTTTATTTCCTAATTTTAGATGATCCAAATCAGTTTTGACATTAAATATTGATGCTCTCAGTCATCAGGTCTGGTGTCGGCCGTACATGACGTGTATTCTGACGCCTGTCCATTTTTCATTTCCATGAATAAAGCAATGTAGAATTTTTTTCTTGCTATTTTTTTTTCAATATCCATTTTTGTTTTATTAGTATTTCATTTTGTGCCAGTAGTTCATATTTCCGTGTTCCATTTCATTAAGATTCATCACATTTATACTCGTTCAGTAACTGTTTGCCTCTGTCCCATCTCAGCAGAGCTCCGCTCCATTTAGCCTGGACTGAATTAGTGTGGAGACAGTAGCGCAACTACCCCCTCTTGTGGCGAAAAGCCACAAAAACAACAAAACATTAAATGGCTCTAACTTCAACACAGGAACTGTGCTAATGCTCCATCTCTGCTTTTATGTTTTGTAGAGTCCAGTTTCATTTCTTTTGTATGATAACACATAAACATCCCATAATGCATTTGAATGACCTAACAGTTCTCTCTCTCTGTTCTCTCTCTCTCTCTCAGTCATATATGACGTGCCTCGTTTGATGCGCAGAAGCAGCAAAGACTTCCTGATCAACTGTAAGTCCTCCTGAAAGGACAAACCTTTACAGATCACCAGCCAGACGCATCTACTCTCCTCTAAACACAACACAGCTCAGGGATGAATTATTAACCAGACACTTAGATCACCTGGAGAACAGCTCTGCATCAGATTAGTATTGCGACTTAAAGTAACTAACAGAAAAAAAACATATTTGAATAAAAACTTTTAAACATAAAAAAATAAAAACTGATCACAAAACGTATTCATGTGCATCCTTTGATGCTTTTGATCCTGTCCTCCCTTCACTGGCTTCCTGTACAACAAAGAATTCATTTTAAGATCCTTATGTTGTCTTATAAATGTCTACATGGTCTTGCTGCTCCATACTTTTCGATGTTACTCCGTCCTTATCTTCCTTTACAGTCAGAAAAGCTTCTTCGCTTTCCGTTTTTATGTCACTTTTAAAAACACATTTTTTTTCAATAGCATTTGCTGGATTTTATGTTTTTAATAGTTGTTTTGTGGTTTTTCCTTTTTTGATTTGTCTTGTTTTATCTTTTTATTTTTGTGCAGCACTTTGGCCAAACTCTTGGTTTTTGAATTTGCTTTATAAATAAATTGGACATGGACTTTTGATCTTTCAAATTTCCTCTCAAATGTCCAAAACCCAATATTTATTTATATATTTAACCTTGAATGGCCAAATCAAGGTCAGACTCGGTTTTCATTTTTGCAGTGACTCATCGGGCGTGGAGTCCTCAGCTTTTTACTGTCACTGCCATCATCTGTTCTTCACTGACAGACATGAACACTGAAATGCTAAGATATAAAGAGAAAAACACCTTCTTGATTTTCAGGGTTGATGAAGGTGGCAGCAGGCTCCACAGAATGATATTAAGATGTATTATACAAAGTTTATCAGGATAGAAATTGACATAAATGTCTTTGATAGACTGTTGGCATCACTTTTAAAACCAGCAGCCTTTAAATGAAATTATATTTTTTATAATTATCCTAATCCTACATCTGATAGAGGCACTAATGTGGAAAAAAAAGCTTCTTGGTAAACAAAGATGAGACTGAGGGTCCTTCAGGGCTTTCTGATATTTAATACAGCTTTTTGATCAATACGGAGGACAGTGTGCACAATCATATTGAAGAATAATGATAATGATATTAAAGAAACATATGAAAATAAGAAAAAATAAATCAAATCAAATCAAAATCTCATTATTTTATGTTATGTTTTAGATTTTCAAATTTCTGGGGCCCTTTTTCTTTTCTTCCGCAGAATCAATATTGCACATTCTAAAAACTCAAAGTAATTTGTGTTTATCAGACAGCGTATGGCTTAGGGATGTAAGAAAATATAGATACACCGATATATCGCAATATTTTATTTCCCGATATTGTATCGATATTCAAAACAAAAATATAGATTTTTTTGTTTTAAGGATTTCAATGGAACCATTAATGATGACAGTAATTTTTGTAGTAAAATTAAAAGTATGACTGGTAGTTTGTGGCTGTTTTCACCTTCTTCATTCCAGTGGATCAACTAGATCTACTAATAAAACTTGAAGTGTTAAAGTATGAAACAGGTTGGAGCGTTTAAAATGCTGTGAATGCTTATAGTATTGCGATGTATCGCGATATATCGTATCGTCTCCCCTGCATCGCGATACATATCGTATCGCCAGATTCTTTTTGCCAATACACATCCCTAGTATGGCTGTTGTAAACCACTGTAAAAAAATATTTTTCCCAATCAAATGTTGAAAAATCTTAAGGAACCTTTAGTTTTGTCTATTCAGGTTATTGTTCAATAATTTGGTCAAACATAACTGAAACAAATTTGTACAAGTTGCAAATAGCTCAAAACAAAGCAGCTCATTTAGTTCTTAACTTCCCCTTTAGTGCAAGTATTAGAGAAATGAACACAAAGTGTTAAAAGATTAAATATTCCATAATTCATTTTATAAGGAAGATCATTATCACAAAGGTGCCAGAAGTTCTTTATAGCAGATTCTTATTTTTTAGTGATGTGCATCAATATTATAGGCGTCAGTCAACAGAGAGTCGTTTTTTGTTGCCCCCTTGTCGAACTGAGCTAATGCAGAGGACAGTGCACTATAGAGCAATAGTGGCATTTAATTCACTGCAAAAAAAATTCATACTAGGAATTAACACCAGAACTTTCTGCAAAAAAATATTTCCAACAGGCAGCCATGCTGGAAATTTTCCAATTTCAGTGAAAAATCTTCAACAGTGTCGTACCTTCAAACATTTATTAAAGAACTGGGCGGAGGGGTTACTCGGTTCTTTCACCAGATTAATCTGTGGTGCTCCTACACTAATTGGCCAGTGGGTGGCAGTACATGCACTGATAGTAGTTTGATGTGCATCCAAAACTCGTAGAAATACCTACAAAAAGCTTCCGAAAACTTGACCACCATGTTTTAAAGACCCGGAGACACAACTGGACCATCGTTTCACAGTTTCCTTTTTTGTTTCCATTTCAGTGACTGAGCTGAGGATCGTTCTAATGGGGAACAGTTGGTTTTCTAGAAGCATATTTGGAAACTTTCTACTGGGACAAACCCGGTTCAACACCGCTGTAGAACCAGAATCATGCCTGAGTTTCACAGGACAGATGATGGGGAACGAGTTGGTCATCATAAACACTCCAAATCTACTGCTCCCCAACATCTCCCAGTACAAACTGATCCAACACATTGAACACTGCATGAGACTTTCTGCTCCTGGACCTCATTTGTTTCTGTTGGTTCTACAACCTGAAACCTTCACAGATGACAACAAAGAAAGGTTCTGCAGAATCCTTGAACATATCAGTGATAGATCCTTTCAACACTCACAAGTTGTCATAACACTCAGCGAGACCCCCGGGCAATACACCAGTCCGGAAGCCTTAGACATCATGGTAAAGAAGTGCAGTGGTGAGTTTTTCTGGACGTGGAACACTGAACTCTTTGATATCCTGGGATTTCTGAATAAAACTCTGATGGACAACGAAGGACAACATGTCAGCTTTGACAAATTTGAGGAACCCACATCACCGGAGACCCACATTACTAGTGAGTATGCAATGGGTTTCCATTGCTCACTAGTCTCATTTCAGATATGCTCATAAAGAGATAATTAAACTGTTTTTATACAAATATTAAATTCCTACACTACCGTTCAAAAGTTTGGGGTCACCCAAACAATTTTGTGTTTTCCATGAAAAGTCACACTTATTCACCACCATACGTTGTGAAATGAATAGAAAATAGAGTCAAGACATTGACAAGGTTAGAAATAATGATTTGTATTTGAAAGAAGATTTTTTTTACATCAAACTTTGCTTTCGTCAAAGAATCCTCCATTTGCAGCAATTACAGCATTGCAGACCTTTGGCATTCTAGCTGTTAATTTGTTGAGGTAATCTGGAGAAATTGCACCCCACGCTTCTAGAAGCAGCTCCCACAATTTGGATTGGTTGGATGGGCACTTCTTGCGTACCATACGGTCAAGCTGCTCCCACAACAGCTCAATGGGGTTCAAATCTGGTGACTGCGCTGGCCACTCCATTACCGATAGAATACCAGCTGCCTGCTTCTTCTCTAAATAGTTCTTGCACAATTTGGAGGTGTGTTTTGGGTCATTGTCCTGTTGTAGGATGAAATTGGCTCCAATCAAGCGCTGTCCACTGGGTATGGCATGGCGTTGCAAAATGGAGTGATAGCCTTCCTTATTCAGAATCCCTTTTACCCTGTACAAATCTCCCACCTTACCAGCACCAAAGCAACCCCAGACCATCACATTACCTCCACCATGCTTAACAGATGGCGTCACGCATTCTTCCAGCATCTTTTCAGTTGTTCTGCGTCTCACAAACGTTCTTCTTTGTGATCCAAACACCTCAAACTTGGATTCATCCGTCCACAACCCTTTTTTCCAGTCTTCCTCTGTCCAATGTCTGTGTTCTTTTGCCCATCTTAATCTTTTTCTTTTATTGGCCAGTCTCAGATATGGCTTTTTCTTTGCCACTCTGCCCTGAAGCCCAGAATCCCGCAGCCGCCTCTTCACTGTAGATGTTGACACTGGTGTTTTGCGGGTACTATTTAATGAAGATGCCAGTTGGGGACCTGTGAGGCGTCTGTTTCTCAAACTAGAGACTCTAATGTACTTATCTTCTTGCTCAGTTGTGCAACGCGGCCTCCCACTTCTTTTTCTACTCTGGTTAGAGCCTGTTTGTGCTGTCCTCTGAAGGGAGTAGTACACACCGTTGTAGGAAATCTTCAATTTCTTAGCAATTTCTCGCATGGAATAGCCTTCATTTCTAAGAAAAAGAATAGACTGTCGAGTTTCAGATGAAAGTTCTCTTTTTCTGGCCATTTTGAGCGTTTAATTGACCCCACAAATGTGATGCTCCAGAAACTCAATCTGCTCAAAGGAAGGTCAGTTTTGTAGCTTCTGTACCGAGCTAAACTGTTTTCAGATGTGTGAACATGATTGCACAAGGGTTTTCTAATCATCAATTAGCCTTCTGAGCCAATGAGCAAACACATTGTACCATTAGAACGCTGGAGTGATAGTTGCTGGAAATGGGCCTCTATACACCTATGTAGATATTGCACCAAGAATAGTCATTTACCACATTAGCAATGTATAGAGTGTATTTCTTTAAAGTTAAGACTAGTTTAAAGTTATCTTCATTGAAAAGTACAGTGCTTTTCCTTCAAAAATAAGGACATTTCAATGTGACCCCAAACTTTTGAACGGTAGTGTATATGCTATGTCTTGTTCAATACGAAAAACATGGCTCTCATCAGAGTTTTTCTCCTTTGGCTATGCAAAGTAGAACACACATAGATGACTCAGAATCTGAAAGTGTGTCTGACCCAATGAGATCAGTTTGGAGAAATAATAGTTTATATGAGCTTGGATGGATCATTAGACCGCCTCCTGTCATCAACAGCAAATGTTGCTTCTGAAGAAAAGGACATCTGTTGTTGCGCATAGAAATACTTAAATACATGCACCATATTATTTATCGCAGTATATCTGCCAAGAGATGCCCTGATATCACCATTGTCATTTGTTGAAAATGCTGTTTTTAACAACCAGTGCTTGTGAACGTTTCCAGTCCCATCCAGATCATCTTTGATCAGCACAATTGCTAATGAAACACACAGGTTGAACAACAGGATCTATGTATTAACACCACCCAGTGATACCAAATGATTGTTTTAAAGCACTGAATCAGAAGTGGCTTTTATTGATTCATCAGTAAATATTGGCACAATGGTTTGGTTTTGTCTTAAATCAGACTAGATCTTAAAACTGAAACTAACCCCATTGAAACATGATATTCCCAGTATTTTCATTGGATGCTGATCTCAGTGACAAACCAGAACTAGCATTGATGGAAAGACAGAGAACTGGTACTAAGCAAGCACTAGAACCAGTTTTGGTGGAAAATAGGTTATGGGGCTTTCCTTATGCTAGATCTGATTCTATGACAGATTTTACAAGTTCTGGTCCAACAAACACAAACATTGTTTTTAACTGGACTCTTTTCAGAAAGTTTACATTCTGATAGTTACTTTTTTCATGTACCATAGCTTATTAATACACTGACTGGATATTGTTGCACATACAGTTTCCATTTCTTTGTGTGTTGTGTTTCAGGTTCTGCCTTTAGGATAGTTCTGTTTGGGAAAAGTGAAGAGAAGAAGACAAAACTGGGGAACTTCATCATTGGAAACAGCCAAGAAAATTTCCATAAAAACTCTTCTAATAAATGTTCAGTCGCTTACGGGGAGTGGAAAGGATATTCGCTCACAGTGGTTAAAACCCCAAACTTCTCCAGCATGTCGGAGAAAACGATCCAAGCAGAAATGAGGAAATGTGTGGGGCACTGCGAGCCTGGACCAAATGTTATTCTGCTCTTAGTGAAACCTTCTTCATTCACTCAAAGAAGGAGGCAAACCCTCACATCCATCCTTAGTTTGTTTGGACCAGAGATTCTGAAGCACTCGGTGGTCATTAAAACGCACAACCTGGTTGAGTCTCAGGCAGTCAAGCAGCTCATCAAAGACTGTGATGACCGACTGTACAACATGTTTGAAGATGACCAGAAAACGTTGATGAAGAAGGTTAAAGACACTGTGCACCAAAACAAGGGAGCCTACCTCACCTTTGCCGAGCAGAACAGAGAACCAGAGTCTGGACTTAAAAGGCGAGCTTTAAACCTGGTTCTGGTTGGGAGGAGGGGAACAGAGAAGACTTCAGTAGCCAAGGCCATTCTAGGTCAGACAGAACTTCACTTGGTCTCCAATCCTTCAGACATAATTTTCAACCAGGGAGAGGTGTGTGGACGGTGGGTTTCTGTTCTGGAGATGCCTTCCCTGTGTGGAAAAGCTCAAAAGGAGGTGATAGACGAATCATTCAGGTGTATCTCCCTCTGTGATCCTGAGGGTGTCCACGCCTTCATCCTGGTCCTCCCTGTGGGTCACCTCACTGATGAAGACAAGGGAGAGTTACAGACCATCCAGGACACATTCAGCTCTAGAGTCAATGACTTCACCATGATTCTGTTCACTGTGGAGTCGGATCCTGCAGCTCCAGCTGTTATGGACTTCATCAGTAAAAGCAAAGGTGTCCAGGAGCTCTGTCAGAGCTGTGGAGGAAGATATTTTGTTCTGAACATCAAGGACCGACATCAGATCCCAGAACTACTGCACATTGTGGAAAAAAACAAAGTATATGTTGATGAGCAACATGGCTACACAACCAAAACACATGCCAACGCTCAAGCAGAAAAAATGTTAGAAAAAGATAAAAACATTGTGCATCTACAGGCAGAGGTTGAGGACCTCAAGAGAAAGGTCATCGTCAGCAGTAAGTAAGATATAATCATTGGAAAAAAGAAAGTATACCCTTTTTCAAATCAAAGTTTTCACATTTCTGGAAATGATTAAAATAATCAGATATTTTACATGCCCTACATGTATTTCAATCTACCCTAAAGTGTAGAAAAACTCACAAGAGGTGTAATGGCAGAAAATACGTCAGGGTTTCCATAATAAAGAAGACTGAGTCCCAGAAAGCGTTTAAGTATTTAATACAAACATGCTTTGGCCAAAACATGGAGGGGACAGAGATTACTCATGCATCACCCTACCCAACCTTTCTGACTAACAACTTAAATAGTATTCAGCAATCACTGTTTATCTCTGCAGCACATCTTCTCCATTCTTCCCGCCCAGCCTCTGGAGAACTGGTTCATGCCAGTCTGAAAACAAAGCATGAACCAGCACATCCCAGGTCAGACTGTTCTTAGTTATCTTGCTGCCCCGGCGTCTGTCCCTCTGCCCTAGATACATTCACTAGACAGAGAATATATACTTAAAGTGCCTCTGGCATGAAATTCCCCACGACATTTGGCCCCTTTTTAGTCCCACTCTAAGTACCTTAATACTGTATCAAAGGATCGTTTGCCGTAGGTCAGCCTTGTTGTATTATTGCAGCCCCTACAAGGTGGCACTTCTGTTAGCATTAGCACAGAACAACCGAGTTTTGGTGGGCGGGGCCCAAGCCATGCACCTCTATTGTCAATTGAGTCTCTAATGTGCGCATCTGATGAAACCTTGACAGACATGCATTTGCACACCACAAATTGCCCAAATTCCAATATTATGTATGAAATGTAATTAGGTTTAGGCCTAATGATATTGTGTGTTGAACAATAATCTGTTTACAAATTACAGGCCTAATAAAATATTTGATCATCCATCCACACATCCATCAATCCTCATTACGTCTCTAGCTTCAACACGACAGTAATGGCTCAGTTATCGGCGACTGTAATGGTGTTTCAATTTGATCCGGAATCTGATCCGGACGGCGAGGCACCTGAGGGGGAACCAGAAAGGTAGAGGACGTCTTCCACAGGTGATCCAGACAGACGTGCTGCACGGAGGGGAGGGGCTGTGTGTGTGTGTGTGTGTGCGAGAGAGATGTGAGTGACAGAGACGAAAAGAGAGCAGTGAATGAATACGCTGCGTGTTTTATTTAGCGTAAAAAACAAAAAATAAAACGCAATATGTGACGTTCGGTGTTGATTTTTTATTATTTTTTGGGGGTCGGTGTTGAATCTGTGGTGGTCGGAGTTTAATCTGTGGCGCACCACAACAGATTCGTCTATATATATGTGGGAAACACTAGTATATAACAGCTGAAGGACATTATTGCGGAAATATACTTACTTGTATAGGGATATTTGCTGGTTCACAGAGAGTTGGTATTGAGCCTGGTAAAAGTTTAAGACGATCTGCGAATCCACTGCTGTATTGTCCCAAGTTAATAAAACATTCGTCAGAGAAATGTTTGCCACAAACGACCACAAACTTTGGGAGACGGTCGGGTACATTCCCTGCATAAATAAAGTCCATCCACAAGCTTTTCAGTGGGGAGGATAGTGTCGATGCGGTCTGGTCGGTTTTTTGTTTGGCTTTTACCGTAGCTCTCTTTGTTTAGGTTATACATGCCGTGGGGGGAGGGACTTGGAGAGTGTAGTTCAGAGAAGGGGGTTAATTGGCTGGAACTTAGTGATGACATATGCCGAAACGTGTGGTCATATGCCGAACTGCAAAACAGCCCGTTTCTGAGTGCCAATTTCACTATGTAGGCAGACATACCCGGGGACAAAGGAAACACTAATCAGTAGTTTTAACCCCTTAGGGGACATAGGCAGGCTGGGGAAACTCAAAAATATGACCAAAAAACTCAAAAATGCAAATTTCATGCCAGGGACACTTTAAATACTAATTACATAGGAATATTCCCACCACAATTCCCTGCTTTTATTAATTTAATTAATACCATACATATAAAGGGAAAATTCCAAAGTGCTATCACAATCTCCCTAAAAGGTTGGGTAGGTTGATAAAAAAAAGACAATGTTCAGAACATAAATTTACAATCAGACATGAGACATGTTTGGCCATGGAATTAGGTCACAGTGACAAATATTAGTTCCTTCCCGATGACTTTGCTGAGACTCCTGTGCATTGAGACCGAAAGACCCACGGGGTCTTTGTACGCCATTTTCTGGTGGGCAAAATGTCATCTCAACAGCCCCTTGCCCCAGAGGCAGCCATCTACAGGTCTCGTCATCTGTCGGGATGCTCTAAATAAAACACAGAACAAAGGAAAAATTATATAGCATCTTCCAGTACACTTCAGATGGTATTACATCAACACTAGGTGTTGAAACGTGTACGCTTCCCTTGTGCTGTTGTCTGTTGCCGTGAAGTCAGCCTCCGCCAGCATCCAGTGACCCGTAGCCACCGATCAGTCCTTCCCTGGAAAGGAAGAGTGGTCACCCCTCAGAATGTCCTCCAGTGAGAACCTCCCAATGCGACCCTTAGGAGCTGAGCTAATAAAAGCAACACTTTGTAGTTTTTCAACTCTCATAATAAATTTACAAGACCCTTGTGATGTTACATTGACTTACAATAGGTTGAATGACACGCATGCCATAGCCTGACGGGGTTTGTATCGCTTTTACTGGCACTACAAAACTTCGGGGTGCGGGTAGTAACCTGTGCACAAAAAGAACTACAAAATTCGAGTGCTGCTTTACGGCATACCTCACGTCCACCCCCCACGTGAGCCAAACAAGCATTTGTTTGCTGGCTGCAGTGCAGGCTGATAGTCTTATAAATTTTTCTGGTGAAAGAATCTTGCCTCAGGCTATAATGCAAATCCATTTTTCAACTTTACAGATTCATCTATGGTAGCTTGATATTATAATATTGACGATTATGGCTATTAGGCTACCTACCACAATAACCTGAATCGAATTAGCTTATCCATTATGTAAAACAGTAGCCAATAGGCTGCTATAATGACGCTGGCTTGTAAACCTGAGCTACACGATCTTGTGCCGTTTGAAGAAAAAAACATGAAATTGTATTCATATGTTCGCTGGCGTGGAGCTGTCAGCCATATAAAAAAGAAATTAGACCGTATCAAGTTATAACATGATAGTTTATTGTAAAAACGTAAAAACAACGTGAAACTATCACGTTATAACGTGATACGGTCTAATTTCTTTATTATATGGCTGACAGCTCTACGCCGCCGTACATATGACATAATGAAATATAGAAAATGTACCTGGGATGAAGACATTTGACAAGGAACGAAGGCCGCCCAAGACGTGAAAATCTGTAACGTTAGAGGGAATCGCTTGTTAATGCACGTGAATACCCTGGTGTAAAAAAAACAGATTTTACGACAGTAGTGGAAAACAATAAATTTTTTCCAACTGTAGGGGGACTCCGAGAGCAAAACTTACATTGTGTAGCTTTAAGTTTTAGAGCAGCGATGTTCAAACACAGGTGAGCCAATTCACAACAAATGAATAGGATGATTATGACAAGTGATCAAGTAGAATCCACAGCCTTTGGAGTATGTGGAGTATGGTTTCAGATCAACCTGATGCAACTGTATGCAAAAGCAATTCTAAACAATCTCACAACCTGGTTAATGAGCCAAACCTCATCAACTGAAAGCTTGATTAGAATTAAGGTAAGGGGCGTCACGTGGTGTAGTGGTTAGAGCGGGCGCCCCATGTGCAGAGGCTTCGGTCCTCGACGCGGCCGTCCCCGGTTCGACTCCCGGGCGACCTTTGCCGCATGTCTTCCCCCAATCTCTCTCCCCCTTCAAAAAACTCTGTCCACTGTCAATAAACATAGTGGGGTTGAAGGTCATGCATAAGACATAGCCTCAGAACCTGTGTATCCTGCTGCTCTCGCTGCTTAGGCAGCTTTAACCCCCAGATGACCATAACCCAATCATTTAGGTCCGCAAAAACAAAACAAACTAATAAATTCCCCACATAGTTATCTAATGTATTTAATAATTTTGTCCTGCTTGCATGGATTCTTCAGATCCTGCTTTTTTAAGAATCTAATTGTTGTTACACTAAGGATTATCTTTGCAGCCACCTTAGTTAGAAGTTCAATAAACACAAATTCCTCCTGCTTTTTGCAAAAATATTGTTTTACTCAGGACACTGTTTAACTTACCTAATTAATATCTCTGCTGCTGTTATTTGCTCACCTGTTTCTTACAGTTTATTCTCTGTTAACTTCTTGGAAAATAATACATTTATTTTTAATGCATCACTTTACCTGCACAACTGTAAAACATCTCTGTTTTTCAATTTATCTAACTCAGTTGCTCATTCAGATTTGAGTATGCCACTCTATTTTAATAACCAAGACGTCAAGTACCTAAGTACCAATACTTTGTTATCTTACTTAAGAAAGAAAATTTTGGGGTAATTATCTATTTGCCTAATTTTTTCCTCTACTCTGTACTTTAGACTGCTTATATTTTAACATTAGCCTCATTACTCCTGTTTCATTTAGTCTTTTATTAAAAGGAACACACAAAAATACCCATCAAACATCAAAGAATGCTACAACTGAATAGAATTTAACTGCGGTTTGATAGTAGGTCTAACATTTATTATTCTGACACCTTGTTTTTTATGCGATCTAAAGCATATAATGCACACAGGTGTTAACTGAATATTTTCCACATTTGTCCCGTCTTTAGAACAGTGACCGAAATTCTGAATCTATTTTTGAGTCATCATTTGTCTTAATGAAGTAAACTAAATTATAAATAGAAACCAAGTAATTTTTTAAAACCCCACTGTGTGTGTGTGTGTGTAAGTCACACCTGTCGGCTTAAAGATTGCGCTAAATGCATACATTTCATATAAGCAGCTGAAACAGATATCCTAGTGTATCACAAATGTGTCCTTATTAACATTTTTATTAAACATTACTATCATTATGGCCTTAAGTAAATATTCCTTGGGTGGAGGTGTGGCTGAAGCTTTATTCTTTAACATCTTAAATCTTAAGTCTGTTTTATACTTTCACCTCCCTTGTGGGAATCTACAGTAAATGCTTCTATTATCTGTCACTTTGCTGTTGTACAGCAGAAGTTCCCCTTTGTGGGGAAATAAAAGGATTATTCATGAAGCTAAGAATTACCGTATTTTAATTTGGAAAGCTCATGTTTGAAAGAGGAAGTGGTGTTGCGCAAAAAAACCAGTTTGACTTAACACCCAGGAAGTAATTGGAAATTCAGGATTTTAAGTTAGTCAAAACAAGTGTTTAAGGTCCTATTTTTTAGACTTCCAGCTGCAGTCTAAGAGCGCTATTAAAGCTTCATCAGTGTCGGGATCGATGATTGTTTACAACCAGAGAATCACCGTACTTTAATTCATTTTTACCACATTTTAGTTAATAACTGGCTGACTAAGGTGAACCCTAGAATGTTTGCCCACGTTGTTTCTTATGCATTTTCTGTAAATTGCTCCAAAAATTGTATTATCTTTCACATTGCTACTCGGATCTGTATTAACTTGAGTTGGTTTTCAATATATATATCCGATTCTAATTGTGCGTTTTCCGGGTTATTTCTATTTACTACTGAGTAGGCTACATTTATCAAAAGTATTAGTTAAACAGTGAAACCATTGCTCATCTAGTTTATAGCTGAATGGCATCGTTTCTCATAAAATTAAAAAGAAAGTTTTCAAGCTAAGATTCCCGGGCCAAATGCAGCCGTCCCTTATTCATGAACACAGAGTGACTCCTGAGGGGTTTGTTATAGTTTTAGGTCGAACCAGTTTTAATCAGTTACAATAGTTCAAATTTTTATATTACCATCTACCCGAGGCTTTTTTGATTAGCGCAAATCTAACAGCTGTAACTCACTGAGTACAGCATACCTATTTAAGTTTCTATCACCCATTGTTATTAATAATGTTTAAACAAAAAACAACAACACACAAACTGGTAGCGGTCAGTGTCTCCTTCATATTTTCCTGTCCCCGTTCTGACAGATAATTCATATGGTTAACAGATACAGATACAGATAATGCTGTACTCGCTCATCCCTAGTCCATACCTTGTTGGGCCGAACCTTGAACATGACTCCTCCCCTGTGGACAAAGTGGTCAGTCCGTTCTGGAGAAAAAAAGCAGAAAAAGAATGAAAACCACATGATTTGCATTCCGGTTTAGTTTAATAACTGAAAGACTGAATTGAAATTGAAAATTGCATTGGTTGTCAAAAGCAAAACTCATGAGACCACTGTATTGTTATAATTGATGGCCCCTAAAAAGCATTTCAGGTATGTTAATATTTACTTAAAACAGTGAGACGTCTTCCCTTTAATTACAAAGTCAGGTGCCTTATATTAAGACCCACTTATATAACTTCCTGTGTTTACCCACCAGTGTGACAAAACCATCAGATTTGTAGGATCAAACCTTTCCTGACCTCTTGACCCCTTATCCTTGAAGGAGACACAGAATACTTCACAGCTTGAGATCAATTCAGTCATTTTCTTAGCAAAATGTCTAATAAGGCCCACTAACTGCTCTGACGCTTGAATGTTCCCCAGATAAGATTAGTATTTACCTTTTTTAAAATTTATTTAAAACCTAAGTAGCCTAAGGTTATCAGACCAGTCATCAATTTTAATGTTACCCAGCAGAAACCTAAAATTTCATGTTTTAGCTGTGTTCAACTTATAAACAATTTTGTTTTACTGTTGCTGCTCACAGCAAAGTCTTGTTATTCTTTATTCTCGCCATTTGTGACGTCAATAAGAGAGTGTTTACATTAGCGTCTTGCAAGCTGATAAAAGTTTCGTCCTTCAGAGCTGTGGCAAATTCTAAGCAGTGTTACTGTAAAAGGTCCTATTTACTTTGATTAATGTTCACAGTTCTATGATTTATTACTTTCTTATAACATAAAACCCAAAATACAAGAGAAAAATAACCCCAATTGTCCCAGATACAAAGAAAATGTATGTCTTTACTGTCAGTCAGCTTAGTCAAAATCAAGTCAGTCAGTGTATAATTCACAACCTACTCTAAATGCCCCAATTAACTCTTTGCTATTTGTTCTAGTGGTAAAGTGGGAACTTCTGTTTCTATGTTAGTGCACACAAGCTGTGATAGCTAAAGGAAACTTGTAATTAAAAGTGTAATAACAGTTTCATCAAATAACTTTCAACAAATATGTGGTCTCTCCTGAAAGAGAGGAATAGGAGAGAAAAGAAAAGACTTGTCCATTTAACAGGTAAATGCTGGAAATCAGATGATCAGTTCACTATCTTGCCCTAAAAATAAATAGATGCGCGACACATTCTTTAGGCTCTGATTAGACTAAACTCACCAGATGACGAATCATTATCACATTTACGGACCCATAGCAGGTCTGTTGTCTGCTTCACCCTGTCCTGCTAAAACAAATACATTAAGTTTAGTTGCACATCAACTCTCCCTTACAAATTACAACACAATAACAAAAAATTAGATCAACATAAAGAATAAAAAGAATTAGGAATTATGACCTGCTTCCATCTAGACCTCTTTCGCTCTAAGGGTCCTCTGGCAGAAACAACAAAAAAACAAAACAAGATTTACTTTCCTAAGGGAGTGTGCGTGTGTGTGTCATGTGTGTCATCAGCAGGTGTCACAGAGAGAAAATACAGATACATCAGTCAGCATTGCATTTGAGCTGCGTGTTTTTTGTCCTGCCTGAATTTCGCTGGGTTATCTGCAGGCCCAGGGCCCAGGACCCCCCCCCTCGATCCAGCTAATCGCCATGTTCCAGGAAAACCAGAGCCCCCATATGAACTCATCTCACCTGAGCAAGAGTTTTCCCCTCAGCCCACTGGTCAGCCCGCTTTGCATTCAGGCCAAAGTCTGGCCTTCTCCTTTGTTATGGCTGCCAAACCCCTCATTCCAAGGGGGGGTGTTAGGATTTTTTGTGGCCCTCCCTAGGCGCTCTGTGCTGGACCGGAGGCAAGGGCTTGACCCTGGGTCACATCATCAGCCTAAAGAAAAACACAGGACAAATCAGCGAAATTTATCAGCAGTTCTACAGTGGAATGTGTAACAATAACAGTGTGTGTGCCATTCTACATTATACCGAGCCATCAAGCAAGTGATCTTAATGCTCAAATACTCCCCAGTTCTGGAAGAAACAAATAAGAGTAAATAAAAGACAAATAAACAAATAAATAATATAAGATCCCACTTTTACATTCTCCAAATTCCTCCCCTGGGCCCATTAATTCTTTTATTTTTGTCGACATTTTTGTCTAGAGGAGATGGGTTGCTAGTTTAGAGAACCCATTGTCTGCCTGAGTGCCCAGTTTTGATGAAGGTACGTCTCCCCACATCTGCTTTCTTTTGCTTAGTGAAAAAAAGCCTATTAATCAGTTAATAATTAATCGCGTGTAAGTAAATAAACACAAAACCGCTAGCAAACATTTCACCCCCTGAGAGTGCAAATAAAATTCTGTTATCACTATTTATTTAAAGGACTCAGTCTTACCAGGTTCTGTCTCAGGCGACAGCCGACAGAGACGCTTCAAGGCCTCCATCTCCCAAACAGCTACTGGAGCTAAGAGGCTGGGAGAAAATGTCCCAGGACGCTAGCAACTCCCTTGACCCTGTCCCTGCCGGTCCAATCCGTTCGCTGAGGCTTCGTTGGGGGCCAAGTGTAATGGCAGAAAATACTTCAGGGATTCCATAATAAAGAAGACTGTGTCCCAGAAGGTGTTTTTAATTTGTATTTAATACAAACATGCTTTGGCCAAAACATGGAGGGGACAGAGATTACTCATGCATCGCCCTACCCAACCTTTCTGACTAACAGCTGAAATAGTATTCAGCAATCACTGTTTATCTCTGCAGTACGTCTTCTTCATTCTTCACACCCAGCCTCTGGAGAACTGGTTCATGCCAGTCTGATAGCAAAGCATGAACCAGCACATCTCAGGTCAGACTGTTCTTAGTTATCTTGCTGCCCCGGCGTCTGTCTCTCTGGTGATCTGACACATCCTTATCAGAAACATTAAGTTTGCTTCCCCTAACCTTGTCATCTCGCCCTAGATACATTCACTAGACAGAGAATATATACTTAAATCCACATTACATAGGAATTTTCCCACCACAGAGGAGTTACAAAATCTATTAAACAAATATGAAGCAATAGTGCAAAATCTTTGTGTGAAATACACTTAAGCGCACCTAGTCTGTAGCATCTCTGATGGAAGCAGTAAACCTCTGTGGTGGTTCTGTTTGACTTTATCAGTGTCTTATATCATTGTGGAGGATTTTTTGTGATCTTCTTTCCAACGTTGCTTAAGTTCATCGAGCTTTTCAGACACTTTTTTCCTCCTCACCTCTCTGAAGGTCTTTTCACAGCATTTCACTCTGGTTGAAGTTTGGGCTCTGTGTGTTGGCCCCGTGGTGGAGTCTGCAGAGTGGGAACACACATTGCGCCACCCTGATTTGTCTTTCTGGGTTCCGGATGCCGTGAATTGACAGTCCCCATCCAGGGGGGGGGGGGGAGCGGGAGCTCTTTGAGCAGGGTTTCCCCTTCTGGTGCCGGCTTTGCTGCCGGGCTTGTCTGGTCACCTGGTGACCCCTCCCGGGGACCACTGTGACTTCCCTGATAGTAGTTTCTAGCTGTATTAACTGAAGCTGTGTGCTGACTCTTGATCGTTCCTCTTTAGGTCAAAAAATATTTACTTCCGTTTTGTTTCTTTTCAGTTAAGGAAAGTTATGACACATCCACACATTGACTTGCTCAATGCATCTGCTACACATTTGAATGGGCTCATAGTCACCTGGTGACATTATAATGTAGAGCTGAGCATCATATTCATAGTTATGGTAGCTAATCTTATCACTTGTTATAATCTGAGCTAGCGGGATCATGTGGATATTAAATAGGATGGGCCCCAGGATGGAGCCCTGGGGGACCCCACGTGTGATTGCTGTCTGTTCTGATGAAGAATTGCCTATTGACACAAACAAGTCCCTGTTCTTTAGGTAAGTCCCGAACCACCCAAGTAATGTACCAATGTCAGACCCAGCTCTCCAGTCAATTTAATAGTGTGTCATCGCTAACAGTCAGTCCATTTACATGCACATCTAAATTGAGCTTTTGACAAAAGTCGAACCAATACATTAACCAGAATAGGAGCCTTTATACCAGTTTACATCTCACTCAGAAAATCAAAGTACTGTGCTGATTGAATGTGTTACAGTCATTGTTGCAGTTCATTCCTGTGTTGTTATTCCTGCTTCAGAGGTCTCATCACTTCCAGAAGAGGTAGTGTCCAGGTTGCTAATAGCTCAGCTAAGCTGGGATGTCGTTTACATACAGATAAATTTGGTTTTCTAACCACATTATCTGGGTGTGTTAGTCCAATAAGGAGAAGACAGATTCGATTCGCCTCCAGTCGGACTAAGGTGTATACATGTATTTCAAAACTCCAAATTCAGTTGGACTAAAGCAATAACTCGGTTTTTTCTTACTGCATGTAAACCCACTGACTGTCAAATGCTGAGGTCAACTGAGGTCCAGTTGACCTCAGCATTTGACAGTACCAGCACGGTTGTTCTACTACAGTCTGTATTTATTTGAATGTCATTGAAAACTTTTACAAGGGCAGTCTCAGTGCTGTGGTGAGCATGGAAACCAGACTGAAAAACATCAAAACTGTTGGGTCACAAGCCAGTGGTTTCTTGTGCCGGTCCCAAGTCCGCAAAAATGAAGAAGGTTTTGTCAGGGAAGCCATCCGACATAAAAGCTAAGCCAAATCAAATATGCAAAACACTAATATTAACCCCATACCGGATTGGTCGAGGCCTGGGTTAACAGGAACCGCTGCCAGTGCTGTTGACCCACAGGATAGGCTACTGGTGGAAATTGGACTACTGTTGTTCGACGGAGGAGATGAGGAAGGCGTGTTGGTAGGCAGAGAGAGAAGAGGAAATTCAAGAGTGTAGAACTGAGGGTAGGGACTTTACATGTTGGGACTATGACAGGTAAAGCTAGAAAGCTGGTAGACATGATGCAGAGAAAGAAGGTGGATATATGACTGTATGTGTTCAGGAGACCAGGTGGAAAGGTAGCAAGGCTAGAAGCTTAGGAGAAGGTTCAAGTAATTCTACCATGGGGTAGATGGAAGGACAAAGGGAGAATGAGTTATCTTGAAGGAGGAGTGGTGGTGGTGAAGAAGAAGAAGTCATTGTTAGGGAGCTATTTAACTGTTAAAACACAGCTTTTTCAATAATCGTACTTATGAAAGGGAGATTAGAGATTGGCCTGTAGTTCCGCATTAATGAGTTGTCAAGATTGTTCTTTTTCAGCAGTGGTTTGATAATTGCTGTTTTTAAAGCCTGGGGGAAGACACCTGTCAAGAGGGATGAGCTAACTATTTGAATCAGACGCAAAGACAGGCAAACTTTCTTTTAACTGTTTTAAAAAATGTATTCCCTTTTCTTACCTCCAGGTGTCGATGTAGAGCTGAGTCCAGACAGTCTCAAGATTGTCCTGATCGGGAAGACCGGCTCTGGGAAGAGCTCCTCGGGGAACACCATTCTGGGAAGAGAAGCATTCAAAGCTGATGCTCTCCAAATGTCTGTCACCAAGTTATGTCAGAAAGAACAGAGTGAAGTAGCCGGCCGCTCAGTCACTGTGGTCGACACTCCTGGACTGTTTGACACCAGCCTGTCCAACGATGAAGTCAATAAGGAGATGACCAAGTGCATCAGTCTTCTGGCTCCAGGTCCACACGTCTTTCTTCTGGTGCTACAGATCGGCAGGTTTACTGCAGAGGAGAAGGAAACATTAAAACTGGTTACAAAGGTCTTTGGAAAGGCTTCTAAGAATTTCACCATCATCCTCTTCACTAAAGGGGATGCATTAGATCATCATTCTACATCCGTAGAGAAATACATCGAGAAAGGGGATGATGACATCAAGAATCTAATCGCTGACTGTGGAGGGAGATACCATGTGCTCAATAACTACGACAAAGAGAACAAGACACAGGTTTCTGAGCTGATAGAAAAGATTGAGAAGATGGTGAAGAAAAAGGGCGGCGGCTGCTTCACTAACGAGATGTTGAGGGAAGCTGAGGCAGCAATCCAGAAAGAGGTGGAGAAAATCCTGCAACAGAAGGAGGAAGAGATGCAAATAGAGCTCCAAAAGCTTGAAAAACAACGGGAGAAAGAAGTGAACGAGATGAAAGCGAGGATAGAGGAACAAAAGGCAGAGCAAACAAAGGAGAGAGAAGATAAATTAAAACAACTAGAAGAAATGCAGGTCAAAATTAACAGTGAGAGAGAGAAGATAAAGAGGGAGAAGGAAAGGAGGGAAGAAGAAGATAATAAGAAGGTGAAAGAGGAGGTGAAGGAACACCAGGAGTCTGAAGCAAAGCTGAAGGATTTGCAGGAAAATATCAATTCTTCAACAGATCTGGAGAAGAAAAGTTTACTGGAACAAATCAAACAAAGTATGAGAAAAGAACAAGAAAGCAGGAAAAGAGAGCAAAAGGAATACTGGGAACGCCGAAGGAGAGAGAGAGATAGCAGGCGAAAAAAGGCTGAAACCAAACTCAAACAGCTCCAAATGTATTACAACCAGACCAAGGCACAGGCGTGTGAAAAACAGTTTAAACATGAGGACGAAAAACTGGCAGAGATAGAGGAAAATTATGAGAAGAAAGCAGACGACATTAAGAAGAAATTTGAAGAGGAGGCCAGAGAGCAAGCTGAAGAGCACAACGAGTTCAGAGGGAAATATGTCAAAAACTTTGCTGGTCTGATGGAAGAACACAGGGAGGAAATACGGAACCTGGAGCAAAAACACGAGAAGGAGATTCAGGAGAAAGAAGAGAAGCTGAAGCAGGAGTATAAGCTGCTGAACAACCTGCTGGTTCACAAAGAACAACGACTGAAAGAAGAACTGGAACAGAAAGAGAAACAGCTGAAAGAAATGGAAGATTTAAAGAACGCCCAGGAAAGAGAGATAATGAGGATGAATGGAAAATACAAGAACCGATGTGTGATCGCCTGAGAGGTTCTGGTCCAATAGGCACTGATGAGAGCTGCTGGAGATCCAGTCTGTGACATGGAAGGTGTTATTAAGCCAGAGCACTGAAAGCACCAAGATGGCCCCTTGTTTTCCGAATATTTCTTATTTTTCTTTGGCTTTCTGGAGGCCTAATCATATGCAAAAACTCACCAAATTTTGCAGATGTGTCAGTCCTGCAGAAGTTGGAAAGAAATAGCTCAACAGCGCCACCCAGCAACTTTAACCCTCCCCCTCATGTACCTTACTTTATTGTGCAGATATGAAATTTGGTACACTTGTAGAACTTTTAAAGACCTACACCAAAGTCTCTTGCACCTATGCTCTACAACTAGCAAGAAGTCAGCCATATTGGATTGAACTGGTAATTTTGATTGATTCCATTTTGGCTGTTTGTTTTTTTAAATCAAACTTCTCCTAGAGGTTTTGATCGACGGACTTGAAATGTGGTGAGTTTGCTTATAAGGCATGGGGGATCTAAATTGATCAATATCCGGACTTTTTTCTGCATGTTGAAGCGGCGGAGCCAGGCCTCAAACTTTGACTACACACCAAATAAAAAGCAAAATTCTTATAACTCCCACAAAGAAAGTCACAAAGGCATGAAGCCTGCTGTGATTGGTCCTCATCAGGTTTTTAACAAAGCTCAATGGTCACATGCTGACATCACCCAAGAACCTGAGAACAGGAAGTGTAATGTTTTACTTTGAAAGGTCTACGTTTGACCTCATTGAGCTATCAACATCATATTGTGCCCAGTGACAGAAAACAAGTCGGTGTAACTCGACGTACAGTACTGAGCCTTTTCTAGAGAGGGTGTGACTATGGCAATGTGATGAAGTTTGATGACGCACCGTGACCTTATGTTCGCCTCTAATTTCCACATAAATCATATGATCTACATCAAATTGAACATAATGGATATCAGTCCCGTTCCTAACAGATGTTTATGCAAATATTAAGTGGGTGTGACCTAATCTCTACACTGTGCTCTGTAGAAGCATTAAAGTGACCAGCCTCAAGCCATGCTTTCTCATTGGATTATGAAATTTGGTACACATCTGTTGTCTCTGCAAGAAACTCTCTTGAAGCCATGGTCCAAACCCAACAGGAAGTCGGCCATTTTGTATTAAAACAGCCATTTTGTCTCTTTAACACATATCTGAACAACCTCCTTCAAGAGGTTGAATCAAAAGCTATCAAAAGCCTTTGCATGTCATCAAAGCATGTCTCAAAATATGACTTCTCTCCATAAAAAAATGAAACTGTAATAACTTCCACACAGAAGGTTGGCTCGGTACCAAACATGCCTGGTGTCAGAACACAACAAGACTCAACACATTGACTTGGTCATTTGCTGATATCTCTTTAGCTCCACCCCCTAAGAACAGGAAATGGCTTGTTTTGATGGTGGATTTTCTCCCTTCACACTTGGACTCCTATAATTTTCAAGTTGTCTTTAAAGATGCAAAACAAGTGTATGTCAAATCAACAGTGACTGCTGGCTGGACAGTGTGGATGTGGCCGTTTGCACATGTTTGGCTCTGAATCACCTACGCATGACCCAATTTGATCCAAACTGCAAAGAAAGGATCTTTATCAGCTCCCGAACAACTCATTAGGATTACATTTGAATCAACTGTGGCCCCAAAAATATTTCCAAATTTTTTTTTTTGTGCTTTCTTGTGTAGGACTTTTCAACACATGGCTTTAAGGGGTGACTGTGGCTCAGGAGGTAGAAGTTCCTCCTGTAACCGGAAGGTTGCCGAGTTGTCGTTGTGTTTGACCAAACCACTTTGCTGATGGGGGTCATTTATGGTAAACTTAGGTCATTCCTGTCCACTGCGGTGAATCGCTCTCCATGACACTGTAGAACTTTCAAACTTCGTCTAATAATACAAAATAATAAACAATGTTTTCCTTTGCCACCAAACAGGAAATGGCTACAGCTTCTATCAAGAAGGTTAGATTTCCAGCTAATTATTAGTATTGAAATTTTACCCAAGAGTTGCGATACATCTCAATAATATCACTCCAGTAAAAGATGGTGCAGTAAAACTCCTAAAAATGTTTTTTTCAACCAAAAGTTGCTCAAGTTAATGTAATGTAACTGAGTAAACGTAACTAGTTTGGTGATGGTGGCAATTTACCATTTACTACAAACATGTAGTTTCAAACATGAGATTACTGGTAAGCTTTATCAACCAAGATTACAAAACAAATAAATATATTAAATGATAAATTATTTTTATTTTATTATTATCTGTGCTGGACAGGTTTGGACACATCTGTGGATTTCTGCAGCCAGAATATTTATTTTTCTTTCTTCACTCTGTAAATTAGCCGAGACTTTATCTTCCGACCGACGTTCTTGATGTGTAGGTAAGCAGTCCCAGAAGAACCATCTCTGATTCCAGCTGTTTTATCACCAGTCTGGCCTCATGGTTCTCCTGCATGTTTGGGACTTTTTGATGGAGGAGAAAAATCTGCTACATCGTATGAAATTCTGGTTGAGTTTTGGTCGTGAAGCTCGGGCCTCCTATGGCAGATTCAACCTTTCATGTGCAAACATCTCGCTGTAAACAACACATCGATGCTGTCCTTGTCTCATTTAAAATCCAAATATTTTATTGATCCCCAAAATGGAAATAAAATAATGATGAAAGTTCTGCCTCCCACCTCAGAGGTCCAGCGGTGGTCTCGGTTAATATTCACCAACACTTCATTCTATCAAAAATACCATTATTGACTTAAATCCTAGGATACTGATATTAGTTTATTTGGAAAGAATAAACTAATAAACTAATGTCGCTGCAGACGGACCTACTAACTGATGCTGTTGCTAATCGGGGGTCACAACTGGAAAAACTAGAGGGATGATGACATTTTATGTTCAGTCACTATTCTGTAACAATGAAGGCTAAGATTTATGGCTTTAAAATATGTTTTATTAAATTTGATCATGATTCCACACCACAGACACGTTCCTGTCTGGTTGCTGACCTACAGGTTGGTGTTTCTAACAGGACGTTCACCTCGGCCGAACTGATCCCACCAGGAACTTTTTTCATATTGTGATTAAAATAAAATATGCATCAATCAGACTCTGAAAATCTTTGGACTCTGGTTCTGAAAGATCTGAACTTTTTCTTCAGGACTTCTCTGGTTCCTTCAGACCTCATGGTGGAGGCAACAATGAGACAGGAGCTACCATTGGACATCAGGGTCTCTCTGGTTTCTCCAGCAGACTGAAGGCCCAGCTCTGAATTTAAATAACTAACACTCTTAATATTTTTCTTCTGATTTAAAAATGGGGTAAAGATGAAGATAATGTAAAGTATTGCTGCAGATTGTGGGCTGCATTCAGGAACCTTGTTAATTTAAGGATTCTATTATTTTGCTTCAACTTAGGAAATGATTACGGTTTGGCTTGAACAAGTGACATTTGTGTTTGTTTTCCATAGATAAAATAAACCTAAAATAAACCATTGATTCACTAATGTGGTTATGGAGTGATGTTTTTGTTCCTCAACATGTGGGGCGTTGGTTAACATGAGAGTATGAGACATTGTGCAGGTCAGAGTAACAGTCCATCCTGGTACAAGTCAAAGCCAGCGAGAAGAATCTCTGGGTGTGAGGAGTCCTGGACCATCTGAGGGTCAGAGGAGCCTCCTGCAACGTGGAAGTCAGAGGGAAGACCTAAACATCAGACAAGGGCGTAGAAGGATCCTGTTCAAAGTGTCTTTTAATGAAAAAACTGAAACGAGTTACAAAAACCGATGGGAGAACACACATAGAGTCAGAGTAATGGAGCAAGGGAACACATGGACAATCAGGGACAGCAGAACAATGGGAGACCTGGAGCAAACTGAAGGATCCAGCAAAGGGGAGGAGCTTAAATACTGAGGAGCTTGATTACTAGACACTGATGTAGCTGTGAGGAGAGATCATGTTGAGGAAAGGTGGAATGATCAACAGAAACTAAGAAAAAGAGAAATGAACACCAGATTCTGATGAATCTCAATCTAGATCCACTAAATAATAACCAACCAGAAAGTAAACAAAGGTAAAGATGTAAGCGTCAAACACCTACATATCATCATAGCAATAGTAAAATAATTTAGAAGCAGAACAAATGTGGAATTTTAGTAAAGAAGTATTGTGTAGCGACACAAAGTTTGAGATTTTAAGAGAGGAGTGAACATGGCAGCAGATATCTGTCATAGAGGAGAAGTCCAGTGATAACCAATCAGGTCACAGCCTGCCTCATCTTCAACCCAACCACTGTGGTCAAATTAAACTGACCCAACAGTTTTTACCCAGCAGCTGAGTTATGAGTTATGATAATAACCCGGCATATTTTAGTGTAGATTAACAAGGACAGATCACCTCCAGGTTCTGCTTTCTGGTCTGTGGATCATCTTCAGACGTCTGCATCACGTTCTGGCTCATTTATCAGTTTACACAAAATGATAGTTTACATGTCAAATTAAATGAATATATTTTGTTTCTGCATAAGGCCTTTTATTTAAAAAAATGATTCACTTTTTTGTTTTCTATCTTTGTTTTAAAAAGCGACCAGGGACGTTTTTGAGAAAAAAGGAGGTTGAATAACAAATTAAAGGACAACCTTTGCTTTCTGCTATTGAGTTTTGTTGCGTCACATGTATGGATCATTAAACGAAGCTTCTTTGTATATTTCCAACAAGCTTTCAGTCCCAATGAAAACTATCAGTAAAATGTAAAGCGAGTTTTCATATTAGTTGATGTTTAAACAGCATAAACTATATCTGATTAACTGCAGCATAACTTGAGTTTTTGATGTGTTAGTGGACAGAAAGCCTTCAGATAAATACACGGCCACTCAGACATCATAAAGGGACATTTCAGCCATTCTAGAGCCTCCAGACCTTCTTAAAGCGGAGTTTTAAACTGGATCCATGATTAATAAACTTGGATAATTTAGCTCTAAGTCTTTGGGGTTGGACGGCCTCTTTACCATCACCCTAATCTTTAGCTCCCTTCACAGATCCTCTCTCAGATCACAGTCAGAACTCTGGTTGGACCGATCCAGAACCTGAACATTACTGCCAGTCAGAGGAACCATGCTGGTCAGAATAAAAGATTACTTTAACCTTAATCTGCAAGAGATGTGAATCATTTTGATCATAACAGTTTATTTCAGTGCTTTATCAAATCTATAAAACTTGTCACCAAATCGAGATTTGATCAATTCTCTCATACAAACTAATAAACCCAAACTGTTCTCCTGTAAACTGGTTCTGTGTCTCTGCAGAAAAGAAAAACTGTTAAAACAGGAAATCTGTTAACTGAATCCAACATGTCTACCAAAACCAAACCTGACAACGTTTCCTCCGTTAGACTCGTGCTTCTTCCTGGAATCGTTAATGTTGGATCAGACGTTTATCTGTCAGCTTGGTAACAGAAAACTGAGTTGTTTCCTGTTGGGAGTCAGTCAGCCGTCTGAGTGAGGGAGGTGGGTTAGAGCTGCATGTGGGACTCTCAGGATGAAGGTTAATGTTTGCCACCACCGTAACTTGGTCTTCAGTCGACACACATCAGCACCAGCTCAGACCGGATCTCAGGATTCTGGAACAGTTTCAGGTGAGTAGATCTAGATCAACTAGACTTCCATCATCTTCATGTCTGAATGAGATCTCAGATTCTGGGAGCTGATCTCTGATTCTTTCTCTCTTAACATGTTTTCAGCTTCATTAGCATAAATTCTTCTGGAGTTTATCTGCTGTTTATTCCTTCAGACGTTCCTGACTGCAGCAGATTCTTACAGTGAACATCAGAAGGAGCTTCTCTGGTGACTCCTGCAGCTTCACAGGTGAACTTCCAGCCTCAGGTCGTCTGGAGCTGAAGGAATATGTCTGTATTTGTGTGTTTTGAGTCCAGATTATAGAGAAGTGGATGTTTTTAGCCAGACTATTGTGTTTATTGGCTGAATGTGTGCAGCTGATTATGAGGAAGGTCACAGCATCTGATGCGTCACATGATCATATTTTTTAAAACTGTTATTGTTGATGATTTCATCACATAAACTGGATATATCCAATTTTACAACCACAGGATGCTAAATTGATACATAAAACCACGTCAGACCTGAATGTTCCTCTATAGCAGCTGCTTCCAGTCAGTTAAGTTTTTAACTTTATAACTCAAATTCAGAGGGATGATGAACTATTAATGGGTTTTTATCACTAACTGAAGAAGTTCTCTTCTATTTCTTTTCACGTTTCTGCTTCAGTGGAACCACAGGTTGATGATTTACGAGGGAGGAAATAAACAGAGCAAATATTCCTGCAGAATAATAATTAAAACGTTTTTACTAAACACGTTTGTTTGTAAAGGTCCATGAGTTTCAGGCTTTATATTAGGGAAGATATGAAGGTAAATATAAGAAACAGCCTTTTCTTTAAAGAAGATAGAAGCAGCTCTGCAGAAAAATCTCACTTTGGATGCAGATTTTTCCTCCACAAAAACTCCGTCTGCTGCAGATTTGACTGAAATATTATTTTATGAGCTACAACATTCATTCTCCAGGACAGAATCCATGAGGAATCCCATTGAGGCTGGCATCAATAAACAGCCTGAGACACTGGAAGGTTTTTATTAAAACATGGAAACAGATCATAAAACGTGAAGCTTTTTTTATTTTTTTATTTTTTACTAGGTTTTATTAGAAACATCAGTGTTTATCATTAATTCGTTTTTTTCCTTTTTGCAGGTTTTCCACACAGAGACAAAATGGCTAAATTATTCGGTGAGTTTATTCATATTTCAGTTTAAAATTAACAAAAGTAATAATAACATTTATGAACAATTTGTTGTTTTACAGTTAAGCACAAAGATAAACCGCCGGCCAACAGCTGCTATGAGTTACTGTCTGAAAGTGAGTTTAACTGGGAGAAATGATTCATCTTCATAAGTTGTTTTAATAAAAGTTTATGTTTCCTGACAGCATCAGATGATGAGCTTCTCTGCAACACCTATGACGTCCTGCCACCTGAATGTGAGTAAAATTAAAAACAAACTAAAAATAATGACTCATGAAAACCAAAACAATTTCTATCAGCAATAATCAGTCATGATTTGGGTTGTTGATGTTTCTTAAAGCCTGGAAGTTTTCTGTCATCTCTGACTGTCAGTGTAGCTCTTCATAATTCCTTCACTCAGGCTCTAAGAAAAAGAGCCCCGAAGCATGATGCTGCCACCACCATGCTTCACTGTGGGTATGATGTACAGTGTTATTTTTGCTTCAAACGTCAGACCAGAACATGTTTACCCAGAATTATAAAATCTAACCAGACGTTGATGTTTTTCTTAAGAAGGGCGTCCATCTTGACACCCTGCTGTCACCCACATGTGGAGAACAGAGGAGATCTTTGTCACAGGAAATTCCTGCCCCTGCTCTAATGTTGCTGTAGCCTCCCTGATCATCTTGTTGTAATTGGTTTTCTAGAAAGGTCCACCTACTGCTGTACCAGATTCTCTACACTTGATGATCTCTGCTCTCACTGTCGTCCAGGGTTTATTTAATGCCTTGGAAATTCTTTTGTCCTCTTCTCCTGACTGATGCCTTTAGACAGAGAGATTCGTCTGATGCTTGGGAAGTTCTCCTCTGAGATCCGATCAAGGAAATGTCCTGCAAAGCCAGCCAGGACAGATTGACTTAACCCGGAGTTTATCTGAGACACTTTAAATGATGGAAGTTGGGTGCTGTGTGTAATTTAACAGGAGTTTGAATGTGGAGGTTGATTCTGAAGACATCCCCACATATAAGAGGGCGTGCACACTTCTGCAATCCGGTTATTTAAGGTCTTAAGGAGGATCAAATCAGTCTTACAGGCAGAAAACTGAGACTTCTGGTTTTTATCACAGCAGAACGATTAATAGAGAGGACTGCATGAATACATCAAAGGCTGTAAGGTGGACAAAATATAAAAATTAGAAGCATGAGAAGCTCAGCTGCAACAAGAGAAGAGAAGTAAGGATGGCCATGAATAACTATCAGTAAACGCCAACGGGAATTATTAACAAAGTCAGTCATCTAGATCAAAATTACCCAGTCGGGGCACCGCCTGAGTATCAGGAAAAGTTAACTAAACAGCTCTCAGTCTCTGTTGATTATTGATTTATTAACAGCTGACTGGTGAGGTGGTGACTTATAGAAAAATAGACAAAGGTTTAAATTCACCCACTGGTATTCTCAAACAGCAAACCCTGCACACAAATACAGAGTAAACAACTTCTCTCCAAAATGAAATAATTTATTGACAAAATACTTCAGTCAAAGTCTTTAACTAGACTGGTAACGTTCAACCAAACTACCAAATACAAATGAAAAGAATAATAAAAGCTAATAATAATATAGTTTAGGCGTCTAACTCCAGAAGAGAGCTTTTCTCCTGCAGCTTTTAGATGATGCTCCGACACGCCTCAGTCATTACTGAACAGTTCAGCTTATTTTTTATGTTATTAAACATTAGAATCTTTATGCAAATGCTGATATTAGTTTTTGTAACTAAACAGCTTCTACAGTCACGATAGAAAAGTTCTGGTTGACGGTCGTTGGTTTGTTGTTCAGTTTGGATGAAATAGAAGATAAATGAAAAATGAAGAAGTGACCAAACTGCAACCAATCTCTATCATAAACATCAATATTCATGTTTATTAAAACAGTAAATGAAACAGTGATTTTTATGAAGCTATTGTTTGTTCCAGGGGATCCAGACCTGCAGAACCGCGGCAGCTTCAACCTGCAGCCTCCTGACAGTGAGTCCACCAGGCAGCAGCAGAAACACATACTCAGTTCTTCATTAAACCGGCTTCATTCTGATCACTGGGATGATAAAAGGCCTGGGATTTGAACCTGCAACCTTTTAACTGTGCTGACTACCTCACACCACTCTGTAAAGTTTAGTAAAAAGTGTGAATGAGTCAGTTTTAAATCCGCTGTTTTTGGCTCCTCTGGTCCAGAATGTTCCTCTGCATCCATGTTTTGTAGAAAACACTCCAGTCTCATCTGTTTGCTCTGATTCTCATGCAGCATTCTGTCTCCAGTGTCTGAGATCAGGGTGATCCTGCTCGGGAACAGTCTGGCTGAGAGAACCGGAGCTGCCAACTTCCTCCTGGAGGTGCCGCTGTTCAGCACAGAGGAGGAGCCAGACAGTACGCCGGTCAGAGGACTCTTCAAGGACAAGGAGGTGGTTCTGGTCAACGCCCCAGATGTGCTGCAGCCCAACATGTCTGAACACAAGCTGACAGAGTTGATAGAGAACTGTGTGAGACTCTGTGCTCCTGGACCTCATGTGTTCCTGCTGGCTCTGCAGCCTGATGACTTCACTGAAGAACACAACCTGCGGCTCCGCACAGTCCTGATGCTGTTTGGAGATCGGCCGTTCGATCACTCTCTGGTTCTCCTGTCAACACCTAAAACCAAAAGCTCACACTTCATGGAGAAGAACAGGCTGCATCCGTCCTTGAAGGAGCTGATCAAGATGTGCCACTATCGGTTCCTGTGGATGAAGAACCTGGAGCATCCGCAGCTTTTCGCTCGCTTGGTTCAGATTTTCAAGGAGAACAATGGAGAACATGTGAAATATAAAGCAGGAGAGTCAAAGCTGCAGCTGTAGAAAGTAACCGTGGCTGGACTGGAGGAAGTTCTTCCTGGAGCAGATCTCTGGGTTCCAGATACAGACGTTCATGTTCACTGAAAATGTCTCTTGTATAGTTTAATATAAAAAAGGTTCTTCAGATTTTCTCTGAGTAATAATGTCTGTTCTTTTCTTTTTAAACTCAAAGTAACATATAGTAAGATATAAACGTTTGGTTAAAGTAACTTTAAAGTATTTCGTATTTACTTGTCTGTATTTGTGAGTTTGTAAATATATTTAATGACGTGTTGATTTCGGTTTTAACTGTGCATTATTGAGTTTGTTTTGTAACTTATTTTTGAATAATCTAGTTAAAATATGGAGTCAGAAGGAAACATCTTTTCTTTGTTGGCTTCTAAACGATAAATAAACTCAGTTTCAGCGCAACCATTGTTTAGACACAGTGGTGGTGATGTGGCTCTCCACCCAGGGTGGCAACGAGGAAAAAGAAGCATTCTGCACAGAGACCCCCCTCCAGAACCTCTAGTGTCTACATGCAATTAATGTATTCATGTTCAAATCACTTGGTAGCGGGCGCAGCAACGAGAGACGAGGATGATTGGTCTGCTTCCCCTCTGGATGACATTAAGTGTGCTTACTCCAAGTCCCTACCTATGTGTCTAATGAGAGTGTTATTAGTGACAGTGTCTAAGTTGTACATTAAATTTACTTCCCAGCCTGCCATAAGACCACGAAGATAGAAAACAATCCCCGCACAGTAACATGCCTGCATCCTGAGGCCCTGCATGAGTGCTGGCATGATGAGGACTGGGGGAGCAGAATGCCGTCCCAGGGAGCCAGCTACCCGCTGACCCCCAATGGGCACCCATGTTTAGGAAGGGAGGCCCTAAATCAATTTTCCATGTGCAAAGATGGGCTGAATAAATGTCACAACGCTGATGTTATATGGACACACACATTATACAGTGGCTTGCAAAAGTATTCAGCCCCCTTGAACTTTTCCACATTTTGTCACATTACAGCCACAAACATGAATCAATTTTATTGGAATTCCAGGTGAAAGACCAAAACAAAGTGGTGTACACGTGAGAAGTGGAACAAAAATCATACATGATTCCAAACATTTTTTACAAATAAATAACTGAAAAGTGGGGTGTGTGTAATTATTCAGCCCCCTGAGTCAATACTTTGTAGAACCACCTTTTGCTGCACTTCCAGCTGCCAGTCTTTTAGGGTATGTCTCTACCAGCTTTGCACATCTAGAGACTGAAATTCTTGCCCATTCTTCTTTGCAAAACAGCTCCAGCTCAGTCAGATTAGATGGACAGCGTTTGTGAACAGCAGTTTTCAGATCTTGCCACATATTCTCGATTGGATTTAGATCTGGACTTTGACTGGGCCATTCTAACACATGGATATGTTTTGTTTTAAACCATTCCATTGTTGCCCTGGCTTTATGTTTAGGGTCGTTGTCCTGCTGGAAGGTGAACCTCCGCCCCAGTCTCAAGTCTTTTGCAGACTCCAAGAGGTTTTCTTCCAAGATTGCCCTGTATTTGGCTCCATCCATCTTCCCATCAACTCTGACCAGCTTCCCTGTCCCTGCTGAAGAGAAGCACCCCCAGAGCATGATGCTGCCACCACCATATTTGACAGTGGGGATGGTGTGTTCAGAGTGATGTGCAGTGTTAGTTTTCCATTTTGGTCTCATCTGACCAGAGCACCTTCTTCCACATGTTTGCTGTGTCCCCCACATGGCTTGTGGCAAACTGCAAACGGGACTTCTTATGGTTTTCCTTTAACAATGGCTTTCTTCTTGCCACTCTTCCATAAAGGCCAACTTTGTGCAGTGCACCACTAATAGTTGTCCTATGGACAGATCCCCCCACCTGAGCTGTAGATCTCTGCAGCTCATCCAGAGTCACCATGGGCCTCTTGGCTGCATTTCTGATCAGCGCTCTCCTTGTTCGGCCTGTGAGTTTAGGTGGACGGCCTTGTCTTGGTAGGTTTACAGTTGTGCCATACTCCTTCCATTTCTGAATGATCGCTTGAACAGCGCTCCGTGGGATGTTCAAGGCTTGGGAAATCTTTTTGTAGCCTAAGCCTGCTTTAAATTTCTCAATAACTTTATCCCTGACCTGTCTGGTGTGTTCTTTGGACTTCATGGTGTTGTTGCTCCCAACATTCTCTTAGACAACCTCTGAGGCCGTCACAGGGTAGCTGTATTTGTACTGACATTAGATTACACACAGGTGCCTCTATTTAGTCATTAGCACTCATCAGCCAATGTCTATGGGCAACTGACTGCACTCAGACCAAAGGGGGCTGAATAATTACGCACACCCCACTTTTCACTTATTTATTTGTAAAAAATGTTTGGAATCATGTATGATTTTCGTTCCACTTCTCACGTGTACACCACTTTGTTTTGGTCTCTCACCTGGAATTCCAATAAAATTGATTCATGTTTGTGGCTGTAATGTGACAAAATGTGGAAAAGTTCAAGGGGGCTGAATACTTTTGCAAGCTACTGTATATGAAAAAGACAAAACTGAGATGCTTCACGACCAAACTGAATGTATATTCATGGGTAAGAATTATGGTATACATTGAAAGCAGTCAAAAACATGCAAGATGTCTGCAGCATATCACTGTTGATATACTCCAACTCTGATCTAACGTCATTCCTCTCAGTATCTGCATGGTCTAAAAATGCTGTAACTCGAGGCTGAAAGTGATCCCAACTGTCGTCCAGCTCAAAGGTATCACCATGCTGCCCACAAATATCGAACACCATTAAATTCAGGACAATAGAATCCCACCAGAATCTGGATCATGGGTGGGTCCAGAATACATGCATCTATACCAGCCATGACAGCATCTAATGAAACAAATAATTATCAGAAATAGTATTACATTTCTAGACCTGTTGTTAAATTGGAAACAAATATAGCTAATGCTAAGAAGGGATATATATATATATATATATATATATATATATATATATATATATATATATATATATATATATATATATATATATATATATATATATATATATATCCGGAATTGCGCCGCTCAAGTTGGCAGCATGTTGGAGTAGCTCTGTTACTTTGGTTCATATTTGTTTCTTTTTTTAAACTTTAATTCTTCCATTTCTGGTAGAAACATTGTTTTTGTGGACAACTGTTCTCTCTGGTTTTGAATACTGTGCAGCTGGAAGGATTTTTGCTGATACTTTTTATTTTTGGACATTTGTTATGATGCATAACCATGGCAACAAGGTGGTTTACAACTGGCAGCAGCTGATTAACATCACAAAAGCTCAAATAAGACCTCAACTACAGCCACGGGACCCTGGTGAGTTGGGGGGAGGACGCCGTGGATCCGGAGCATCCTCTGCGTCGGACTGTCGTGCAACTACAGAGCGTCTTCAGTCAGAGGCTTCTTCAGATCTGCAGACTGCTACAGGAGATCATCCCTACCCACAGCCATCAGCATCTACAACAAATATTTGAAGGAACTTGCATAATGAGTTACAACAACATTGAATTTCCCTTTGGGATTAATAAAGTAATTTTGAATTGAATTGAATTTGAATATATATATATATATATATATATATATATATATATATATATATATATATATATATATATATGGCAAGGCAATCTTATTTGTATAGCACACGTTCAACAAGGTGATTCAAGGTGCTTTACATGATTAAGAGGTAAAATAAAAACAGCATATACATGTGTGTTATACATACATATATGTGTGTATGTATTGGTTTATTTAAAAATCTAGTGCAACAGTAAAGTAGCATTTTCATGTGTGTACACCATTGAAGATCATGACAGCATTCACCATGCAACATCCAACATCTGCCTCAGTGCTAGTGACATTGTGGCTCTTGAGGATGAGCTTGAAGATGTTACAGAGGATAGGGGATGGGGGGGGGGTTAGATGCATCGGCTGTGCTCTCTGGTAGAATCAACTGTCTTCTGAATATGTCTTAGTGATGTGACAGCCGTCGATTGAGCCAGCCTGGATGATGCTCTGGACAGTACTACCCAAAGCACTCTGCAGACCATCCTGTATGATGTTCCACTCTTCAACCAGAAGAGACCAGCCATAGGTCTCAGTTGCAGCACTCCATCCAGATCCAGCAAAACTGCCAAAGACTTCGTGTTTCTTCATTTTAAGTTTGAAGGATGGTCTAGGAAGAGGTCCTCCATCCTCCTCCATGAAAAACTATCAATAGCTACACAATTCCTTCTGTAAATATTTTTGATGTCTTACAAATTTTTTCATTCATTAGTTATTTCTAATTGTTCCAAGAGCCTAATTAACAATAAAACAGTTGATCAAATGAGTTTAGGAGAATTACTAGTTGTTCAATCAGTTTATTCATAACAAATAGCAAATAACTAAACATCAAATGTGACAAGAAAAAATAAATTCAAACTGAAAACAGACCATACATCCTGTCCTTGTTCTCCTGGACTCTCCTCTCATCAGCCTCCATTCACCGCCTGATGTACTAAACAGAGAAAATCACTGTTGACAAAAAGAACAACAGAAGCATTTAGGAAATGCACATTAATTAACTTGAGCAGTTCTTATCATAACCAAAATTATATCTTCATTACACATGTGCATACAGTAATTTCCTTTTAATCACCCCATGTGTTATTGGCCTGCAAGAGGATGACCTTCCCCCACAGGTCCATCTTAACTAGGATTGTGCTCATAACACAGACAGAAAATAAGTGAGGACGGAAACATAACAACTGTGTTCATCTGTGAATGCTAAACTGTAGTTTTTGCAGCAGAACACATGGGGGAACTATACTCTACTGAGATCCCAGGTTCTACAGTGTTTGAGGGTTAATATAAGTGTACTGTAAGCATAAAGTGTGCAACTGGATTTATTCTTCTACCTACATGCTACGGTGACCTCTTTGTCCCAGTCAAGAGGTAATAGTTTCTCTTAAAAGAAGCAATCATATCTTTGGCCCCAAAATTATATGAAAAAAAAGCTTAATTAGCAAAATTCAAACTTATAAGTGGCAACACATGAAGAACCATGGGAACGCCATATGAGCTCTTTTACGAGCGATGATTGTTTAAAGAAATATATACAAAAACATGTTTAAGCAAACGACAAAGGCTAACAACACAAACTTTAAATTTTTGTACTGCCAGATTTTAGCATGGTGCAAACTAGGCTAACCTAGTGGTTTTAGCTAACATATGCAGTTAGGCTATGGTTTGTTTACATGACAAACTAGGGCTGGGCGATATGGCCTAAAAATAAAATCTCAGATTTTTTTAGACCAAATCTGATTTCCGATTTTAATCGATTTTTTTCTTTCTCCCTTTACTTTCTTAAACAGAAATGACAAATGACAGAATCTATTTTTTTGAAACTCTTCTTTTAATATCTCCTTTGGGAGTCTACCTAAATTCAAAGTTTGAGGTGCAAAGTTGGTAGCACATACCTGGCGTCCAAAGTTTTCAGTAGGTTAATAAAGCCGGGCTTTTTCACTGTATAAACAAGCACCATATATTTTTGGGAAAATCTCGATTTTCCCAAAAATAAATCTTCTTAAACTGCAAATTCGAATTAATCGATAAAATCGATTTATCGCCCAGCCCTATGACAAACTATATGCCACTTATGCATAACCGCATTTAAATAGAATGTGCTGGTAAATCATCAAAATACTCTCTAAACACAAGCAACGTATTGCATGTAACAACCTCAAACCTACCATCTTATGAACAAAACTTCAGCTGCTGACTGTCTGGCGCAAAGCTGTAGGAACTGTCCAGTTCTATTACTCTTGATTCAATTACTTCTCGAGGACCTGCAAGTCCGACCCCAAACATTTAATTTAATTGAAAGCATTTTCGAATTAAAAAAATAAGTACATTTTGGTCTATGTGTTATAACTAAGCAGTGCTGAGATATTCTTTCTTTCACAGACAAACGTTTTTGCCACTTCAACAGCAAGTTTAGAGGGAACGTAATAAGAAAACTCAAATGACCCAGCATTCTACCAGCATTTAAACACATCATGCACGCACAAATCTGGAGACGTGAAATCAGTCTCAAAACTCCTCGTGCACTTTTAACCTTAATTTGTCCATAAACGTGGTTTTGTCTGTGTGTATCAGGCGATTGGTGCATAGTATTTAACGATTTTTATGCGTAGGAGTCGTTTTGAATTCATGGTTTTAAGTTCGTGTAATTTGAAATGGTGCGTATGTAAAATTATTTTGTACTTGTACTTTCTTGATATTTGTGTGTACATTTGAACACACAAATGTTTTTTACGAGTTATAAATCATGTTTTACACACACACAGAGATCTTTTGAGACTATTTTCTCTCCATAAATCCCACATGACAGCATATCAGAAATGGTTAATGCCTTAACTGACAACTCTTGTAAATTTTTAAAAAGTAAAAAATCTCTGACAACAAAATATGAAATATATCTGGAGTTAGTTGGGAAAAAAAGGATTTTTTTTTTAAACAGATGTGCCTCTAAGATAAGGCTGCTTGGTCAACAATGGGTTGAAATGATCACATTTCTTATCTACTTTACATGTTAAAACCGTCAAAATAACGTGCTGGTACACACACACACACACACACACACACACACACACATATATATATATATATATATATATATATATATATATATATATATATATATATATATATATATATATATATACATACATACATATATATATGTATATATTTAATGCAGAAAAATGATAAAATAGTGGTAAAAAATGCTCTGGAAGATTAGCTTAAACTGTGATAAAGTAAAAGGTTTGCATAACGATTTATTGGGTTTATTGCCATGTGATGAGAAAGAAAAAAAACATGAAGTGTGTTTTAACGCAAAAATGCTTCCTATTGATGAGTGTATTAAGAGCACTAAAAGGTGGGTGTTTTATAAAAATGGTGATGAAAATGTCAAAGTTGTTGATGACATAAACCCAAATGATAGTGTTTCAAATATTAGTAAACATTCAAGTCATAAAAGTTGCAGAAGCAATAAATCCAGCAGCACATCTGTCGCAGCCATAATGGCTCAGGCAGATAAAGCAGCACTTTTGGCTCGTGCTGCTGAGTTAAAGAAAAAACATGCGCTGGAGGATGAAGAATTGCTGTTGAAGAGAAAAAAGGAGCAGCTGGACCTGGAAACTGAAATAGCTGCGTTTAATGCTAAATTGGCTGTGTTACAGACTTCAGGAAGGAAAGGTTCTTCACAAGGATCCAGTAATGGAATGAACTCTTATTTTGAAAAGGAAAAGGAGAAAAAAGCTTCTGATGTTTTAAATCCGCTGGCAAATGAATATCAACCTGTATCAACCTGCGAATAAAAACAATCCTAGGTTTCTTTTTAGTACAGTTGCCAAACTTACACAGAGTCATAGCTCTGTTGAGCCAACTATTCCCCCAGCTCTTAGCAGTGATGATTTTATGGGATTCTTCATAAATAAAATTAATTCTATTAAAAATAAAATCATTGGCATCCTCCCAAACACGATTACTTCTTCCTTAGTAAATGAGGCAGTATCGGAAAGAACTGTAGAACCTCAGTTGTGCTTAGGCTGTTTTGATTCAGTCGAGCTTATCAAAAATATTAGCCTCATCTAAACCTTCAACTTGTATGTTGGACCCAATCCCAAACAAATTATTTAAAGAAGTGTTCCATTTGGTTCCTGGCCCCATTTTGGATATGATGAATCTATCCTTAGTAAACGGATACGTACCACAGGAATTTAAAATAGCTGTAATTAAACCTTTACTCAAGAAACCTTCCCTTGATCAAGATGACTTAGTGAATTACAGACCTATATCTAACCTTCCTTTCTTATCCAAAGTCCTTGAGAAAATTGTTGCTAATCAAGTCTGTGAGCATCTAAACAGTAACGAGCTGTTTGAAGAGTTTCAGTCAGGTTTTAGAGCTCATCATAGCACTGAAACAGAACTGGTGAAGGTTACTAATGATATTCTCATGGCCTCAGATAATGGACTGGTGTCTGTTCTGGTTTTGTTAGATCTCAGTGCTGCTTTTGACACAGTCGATCATAATATTCTCTTAGAAAGGCTTGAACATGTTGCAGGGATCAAAGGAACAGCACTAGGCTGGTTTAAATCATATTTGTCGGATAGATTCCAGTTTGTTCATCTAAATGATAAATCTTCTTCACTCTCAAGGGTTACTTGTGGAGTTCCACAGGGTTCTGTGCTTGGACCAATTCTGTTCACCATATATATGCTCCCAATTGGTAGAATCATTAGACAGCATGGGATAAATTTCCACAGCTATGCCGACGATACACAACTATATTTATCCATAAATCCTGATGAACCCAGTCAGTTAGGTAGATTACAGGCATGTCTGGAAGACATAAAAACATGGATGACCCTAAACTTTTTGCTTTTAAATTCTGACAAAACAGAAGTTGCTTTCTTTGGACCAGAAGTTCTTAAACAGAAACTGATTAGTCAATCACGTCATCTGGATGGCATTAAATTGGCCCCCAGTAATAACGTAAAGAACCTCGGCGTTATTTTTGACCAAGACTTGACATTTAAATCCCATATTAAACAGGTTTCTAGGATTTCTTTTTTTCACCTCCGGAATATTGCTAAAATTAGAAACATCCTGTCCAGGAGTGATGCTGAGAAACTAGTCCATGCATTTGTTACCTCAAGGCTGGACTACTGTAATTCTTTACTATCAGGAAGTCCACAAAATGCCATTAAAAGCCTTCAGTTGATCCAAAATGCTGCAGCAAGATTTCTGATGAATATTAAAAAGAGAGATCACATTTCTCCTGTTTTAGCTTCCCTTCATTGGCTCTCTGTTAAATCCAGAATAGAATTTAAGATCCTTCTTCTTACATATAAAGCCCTTAATAATCAAGCTCCATCATACATCAGAGATCTAATTGTTCCATATGTTCCTAACAGAGCACTTTGCTCTCAGACTGCAGGTTTACTTGTAGTTCCTAGGATTTCTAAAAGTAGAATGGGAGGCAGATCTTTTAGTTATCAGGCTCCTCTCCTGTGGAACCAGCTCCCAGCTTTAGTCCGTGAGGCAGACACTCTGTTTACTTTTAAGGCCAGGCTTAAAACTTTCCTTTTTGATAAAGCTTATAGTTAGAGTGGCTAAGGTCATCCTGAGCTATCTCTGTAGTTATGCTGCTATAGGCTTAGACTGCTGGAGGACAGACTTACCAATTTTCTTCACTCTGCTACTTCTTTTTCTACTACTACTCTCCAGTTGTATTACAATACATTCTGTAATTTCGACTGTTAACTTTGTTTTCTCTCAGTGTTTTTCTCTCCATAGAAGATATACCTGGTCTGGTATCCTGCTTGGCTGCAATGCCCTGTTGGACGGGGGGCATCGACTGGGATGATCCTCCCAGTAACTGAACATCCACTGTGTCCTGTTATCAACTTTTTACTTTCTGTAACATAGAAAGTTCTCTTATATCAGATCTTCTGTTCCTTCTGTGTCTCTGCTCTGTCTTCTCAAACCCCCAGACGGTCGTGGCAGATGGCCGCTCCTACTGAGCCTGGTTCTGTTGGAGGTTTCTTCCTGTTAAAGGGGAGTTTTCCCTCTCCACCGTCGCTACATGCTTGCTCAGTATGAGGGATTGCTGAAGGATTGCTGTGGTTGGAAAGTCTGCATCAACGGGGCCCAACCTCACGCCAATGACTGACGCAATCTGCTGGGATTCCTTAAATAGGAAACTTTTTAACTGATTGGAATATTTGTATAAATGTATTGAAATGACTTCTTGTTAAGTGCCTTGAGATGACATCTGTTGTGAATTGGCGCTATATAAATAAACTGAAATGAATTGAACTGTAGCATGGAAATTAGCTCAACAAACCAGCGTGACAGGACAGTTACAACCTACAAACACAGAACAATGGGTTGAAGCTTCCTCAAAATATCATCCTCATCATCTGGAACAGGATAACATCCCAGAAACATCTCAGCGTTTGATTCATCCATTGACGAATGTTCAATCTATAAGTCATCCACAAAGTAACCATGAAGCATCTGGAAATATACTCGACATTATGCATCGACAAAATGAAATAACAGCCGCATTATTGCAGCAACAGCAGTTGTCATCATTACCTCCAAGGGATATTCCTATATTTAAAGGTGACCCCCTTCAGTACAGAGCCTTTATAAAAGCATTTGAACAAGGAGTGGAGAAAAAGACGGGAACAGCAGATTGTTTGTATTATCTCGAGCAGTTCACAAGAGAACAACCACGCGAGTTGGTATGTAGCTGCCAGCACATGGCTCCGGAGCGAGGCTACATAATGGCAAAGGAGTTGTTGCAGAAACATTTTGGAAATCAATATACGATTGCAAGTGCCTATATGGAAAAGGCTCTTGCTTGGCAGACTATGAAATCAGAAGATCTGAAAGCACTACAAGCCTATTCCTTGTTTTTAAGAGGATGTTGTAATGCCATGGAGGATCTGCAACACATGCAGGAATTGGACATGCCTGTGTATATGAGAGCCATTATAGCAAAGCTACCCTTTAAGTTAAAGGAGCAATGGAGGACCAATGCTTATGAAATAATGGAAACAACTGGACAACCAGCACGTTTTAAGGATTTGGTCCTGTTTATTGAACGTCGTGTCAAGATTTTGTCAGATCCACTGTTTGGTGAGATGCATGATCCAGTGTCTGGTGTTATTGGGACAAAGAATGTCATAAGTTTTAGGTTACCATCCAGAAACAAGTTAAAAGGAAATATTGTTGCTACCGCAATAACATCTATGGATGTGCCAAAAAAAATAAAGAACCAGCATCTGATTCAAACAAAGTGGAAAATGATGAATGTCTTTACTCTGCTCACTCTCACCCACTGGAGGGGTGTAAGCAGTTTAAAGAAAAAAAGGCACAAAGAAAAGCTTTCATTTCTGAAGGAAAAGGGGATCTGTTTTGCATGTTTGTCTGAGGGACACATGAGCCGTAATTGTAAAGCCCGTCTAAAATGCAAAGTATGTGGATACCTCCATCCCACTGTGCTTCACATAAAAAAGGAAACAACGGTTGAAACAGTGGATAATTCCAACCAGTTAATCTCACCTAAAACATGTGGACATACAGGGGCCGGTAATGAAAGGAGTGTGTTATCTATATTACCAGTGAAAATTAAAAGCATAAAAGGAATTCAAGTGATACACACCTATGCATTTTTGGATCCTGGAAGCTCTGCCACATTTTGCACTGAACAGCTGATGCAAAGGTTGAATGTTACTGGTAGGAAAACCAGCTTCTTGTTGAGCACAATGGGGCAAAAAACAGTTGTGCTGACGCTCATATTAAACGGCTTGGAGATATCTGGCATACACAGTAATGACTTCCACAGTCTTCCAGAGGTCCTCACACAAGTGAAGATGCCTGTCACTGTTGATAGCATGATTACAAAAGAAAAACTGGCAAAATTGCCATATCTGTCAAAGATCAACTTTTCAACCATAGCAGCAGATGTGGACTTGCTGGTTGGAAGCAACGAGTCTAAAATTTTGGAACCTTGGGAGGTTATTAATAGTTGCGGAAATGGTCCGTATGCTATTAAGACAGTATTGGGATGGGTGGTTAGTGGTACACTGAATGGTAACAGTGATGTCCTTGAAGAAGCACCTTTTACAGCCACAGTGAATAGAATTTCTGTGTGCAAACTGGAAGAAATGTTGGCAAACCAATATAACCATGAATTCAATGAGAAAATCATGGTGGGGAAGGAAATGTCCAGAGAAGATCTAAAGTTCATGAAAAGCATAGACCATTCAGCAGTATTGCAAGGGAATCAATATTGTTTGAAGTTGGCCTTTAAGGACAAAGATGTATTTCCACCTCTTGCAATAGTCAAGCGAAGGATGCAAGGCTTGAGGAAAAGGCTCTCGAAGAACAAACTATTGGACCAAGAGTATACAGAGTACATGGATTCAATCATCAAAAAACAATATGCAGAGCAAGTACCTCATCAACAGCTGCATTGTGACAAAGGAAAGGTATGGTACATTCCGCATCATGGTGTTTACCATCCAAAAAAGAGATCTCTTCGTGTGGTGTTCGATTGTGGAGTTACATTTCAAGGTGTATCGTTGAACAGTAAGTTGTTGCCTGGTCCAAATCTTACCAGCTCTCTACTCTGAGTTCTACTTCGGTTTAGAAAGGAACCAGTGGCCTACATGGGTGACATTCAAGCCATGTTTTATCAAGTGAAGGTTGCAGAAGAAGACCGAGATTTTCTTCGCTTTCTCTGGTGGCCAAATGGAGATATCAATCAGGACCTCATGGAATATAGCATGACTGTACATTTGTTTGGTGCTACATCATCTCCAAGTTGTGCAAGTTATTCTTTAAGAAAAACAGCAGATGACAATCAGTCTGAGTTTCCTAAGGAAGTTACTCAGTCTATAGGACAAAACTTATATGTGGATGATTGTCTGAAAAGCTCTGCCACCGCAGAAGAGGCGATCAAAATGATAAAAGACCTAAGTGGCTTATGTAAAAAAGGAGGTTTTGTGTTGGAAAAGTGGAGTTGCAATAGCCGAATGCTACTGCAATCCATTGCAGAAGACTTAAGGGCCAAAAGCTTAAAGGATCTGGATCTGGAACAAACAGAGCTTCCAGTTGAAAGAACTCTTGGTCTGCAATGGTGCATGGAAACTGATACCTTTAAATTCAAGATGGAAATGAAACAACAATCCTTTACCAGACGTTGCATGCTGTCAGCTATTTGTTCGGTGTACGATCCGTTGGGTCTTTTGGCACCGATTGTTCTGCTTTCTAAAATACTGCAGCAAGGACTCTGCAGGAGAAGCTGTGGGTGGGATGATGATTTACCAAAGGATTTCCATTTATGTCAATGGAAAAAATGGTTGCAAGATCTGGATCAACTGACTGCATTTAGTGTGAACAGATGCATCAAGCCAGTGATGTTTGGGAAAATCAAACATGCACAGCTACACCATTTTGCTGATGCTAGTGAGAAAGGATATGGAACTGTAACCTACATTCGGAGGTTAAACCAAGAAGGGAATGTCCAGGTTACCTTTCTGCTCAGCAAAGCCAGAGTAACACCATTGAAAGCTGTTACTATTCCACGATTGGAATTGAAAGCAGCTGTCCTAGCTGTCAGAATGGATATGTTGCTGAAGATGGAGCTGGATTTCCAATTGGCAGATTCAGTTTTTTGGACGGACAGTACTTCTGTACTGAAATATCTTAACAATGAGAAAACGTTTCCACACCTTTGTGGCTAACAGAATTTCAACCATCAGAGAAGTGTTGGAACCTTCTCAATGGAGGCATGTCAGCACCAAAGATAACCCCGCTGATGGTGAGTCAAGAGGAATGAATGTCTCAGACTTCATGAAAAGCAGCATATGGTTGAATGGACCTAAATTTCTTTGGAGACACAAAGAACACTGGCCCAAACCAGTCTTGGATACCTCATTGGATTCTAATGATCAAGAAGCTAAGAAGGAGGCAACGATGAACGCCATTAATGTAGGTAACGTCATTAGTGCTACTGACCAGCTGATCTTATACTTCTCTGACTGGAAAAAACTCAAAACAACAGTCGCTTGGTTTTTAAGACTGAAGGTTGTGTTGTTGACACAAAGTCGTTCAAGAACGCAATAACAGGATCACTCAAAGCAGACCACCAGTGAAATTATCGTAAAAAGAGGTGTTCTGACATTAGAAGATTTGGTGGAGGCAGAACTGGCCATAATTTGTTATTGTCAGCAACAGAGATTCAGCAAAGAAATTCTTTCTTTGTCCTCAGGAAAAAGGACAGTGAGTCGACAAAGTTCAATTTATAAACTGGACCCAATTTTGGAGGATGGTCTTCTGAAAGTGGGAGGAAGATTAAGTAGAGGATCGATGCCTGAAGAGGTTAAACATCCATATATCCTCTCCAAGGATCAGCACATCTCTACTCTCATCATCCGTCATGTACATCAGAATCTAGGTCATAGTGGACGGATTCACACACTGTCTAAAGTGAGGAACATATTTTGGATTACCAATGGCAACTCAGCAGTAAGAAAGATCATTAGAGCATGTAGTTTTTGCAGACGCTACAATGGAAGAACAACTGAACAAAAAATGTCTGATTTGCCGAAGATTAGAATTCTTCCTGATTTTCCACCCTTTACCAACACAGGACTGGATTACTTCGGACCTTTTGAAGTAAAGAAAGGAAGATCAACATGTAAGCGATATGGTGTTATATTCACCTGTATGACCAGCAGAGCTGTTCATCTGGAAGTAGCTGCCTCATTGGACACTGATGCATGTATAAATGCGATAAGGTGTTTTATCAGCAGAAGAGGACATGTGGCACATTTAACATCTGACAATGGCACTAGGCAAGGCAAGGCAAGGCAATTTTATTTGTATAGCACACTTTCAACAGCAGGGTAATTCAAGGTGCTTTACATGATTTGGGGATTTAAAAAAAAACACATAAAAGAAACACACATTACACATGATACACAATAAAGCAAGAGAAAAATAAAAAAAGCAAGAGAGCATGAACACATTTCATACATATGACATCAAGCATTTACTCAAAGGCAATTTTAAACAGATGGGTTTTTAGTCTCGATTTAAAGCAGTTCAGAGTTTCAGCAGCTCTACACTCGTCAGGAAGTCTGTTCCAGATAAGGGGAGCATAAAAAGTTAAAGCTGCTTCTCCATGTTTAGTTCTGAGTCTAGGGATGTTTAGTAGGCTAGAGTTGGAGGACCTGAGTGGTCTTGGTGGTTGGTACCATGACAACAGGTCTTCAACATATTTTGGTGCTAAGCCATGTAATGATTTATAAACTAGCAAAAGTATTTTAAAGTCTATTCTCTGAGCTACAGGGAGCCAGTGTAAGGACTTTAGAACTGGGGTGATGTGCTCTACTTTCCTGGTTCTAGTGAGGACGCGAGCGGCAGCGTTCTGGATCAGCTGCAGCTGTCTGATTGACTTTTTAGGCAGACCTGTGAAGATGCTGTTACAGTAATCAATCCGACTAAAGATAAACGCATGGATGAGTTTTTCTAGGTCGTGTTGCAAAATCAGTCCTTTAATCCTAGAGATGTTCTTCAGGTGATAGAACGCTGACCTTGTTATTGCCTTTATGTGACCCTGGAGGTTCAGGTCTGAGTCCATTACTACACCTAGGTTTCGAACCTGATCAGTAGTTTCTAGCTGTATTAACTGAAGCTGTGTGCTGACTCTTGATCGTTCCTCCTTGGGTCCAAAAATAATCACTTCAGTTTTGTTTCGATTCAGCTGGAGAAAGTTATGGCACATCCATCCATTTATTTGGTCAATGCATTGATTTAGGGTTTGAATGGGTTCAGAGTCACCTGGTGACATTGTAATGTAGAGCTGAGTGTCATCTGCGTAGTTATGGTAGCTAATGTTATTGGTTGCTATAATCTTGCCTAGTGGGAGCATGTAGATATTAAATAAGAGGGGCCCCAGGATAGAGCCCTGGGGCACCCCACATGTGATTTCTGTTCGTTCTGATGAAAAGTTTCCTATTGAAACATAGAAGTCCCTGTTCTTTAGGTAAGACTCGAACCAGCCAAGTACTGTACCAGAGAGTCCGACCCAGCTCTCCAGTCGTTCCAATAAACACCTGATAGCAGTGATGAGTTCACTATTTGAACAAGATCAGAACCAATAACAGGAAGAACCTTCTTTAGAAAAGCTGTGGGTAGGATATCAAGACAGCAGGAGGAGGAGCTTAATTGGATAATGATTTTTTCAAGGCTGTTCTGGTTTAATTCGTGGAATTCAGACATTATCTCTACATTGTTGTTGATTGGGGATAGCACTGGTTGTGGGTTCAAATTCAAATTCAAATTCAAAAATACTTTATTGATCCCAGAGGGAAATTAAGTGTTGGTATAGCTCATATAATTAATTCTTTAAGGAGTTGTTGTAGATGATAATGGCTGTGGGCAGGAAGGATTTCCTGTAGCGGTCTGTATTGCAGCGAAACTGAAGAAGCCTCCGACTGAAGACGCTCTGTTGTTGTATGACTGTCTCATGAAGAGGATGCTCAGGGTTGTCCATAATTTTTTTGATTTTGAGGTACAGATTGACCATCTAATTGTTAGAATCTTTTCCGTGAAAAAGCTGGCAAATTCATTGCAGGCCCTGGTAGAATTTAGTTCAGGGGCTACTGTCACTAAAGGATTAGTTAGTCTTTCCACTGTTGCAAATAGAGTCCGTGCATTATTAATGTTTCTGTTGATGATTTCAGAAAAGAATGATTCCCTAGCATCTTTTATAGTTAGCTGATATCTATTCAGTCTCTCTTTGTAGATCTCACAGTGAACCTGGAGTCGAGTTTTCCGCCATTTTCTCTCGGCTCGTTGACACTCTCTTTTTTCACTACGTACCAGTGGATTACTTGTCCACGGAGACTTCTTTCTACCTGAGACTACTTTCACTTTAGTTGGAGCAATGGAATCCATGATGTCTGAGATTTTCGCAAGGAAATTATCTACCAACTTATTTACTGAGTTTGAGTTGGGAGATGAGGGGGATGTGGTGGAAGGATAAATACGTTTAAAGGTTTCTACTGAACTGTCCCCTAGAAAACGCTTTTTTATAGTGGTCTTACTGTGGCTGGATAATTTAGCAGAGATGGTACTTTCAAAGAAAATACAGAAATGGTCAGATAATGCAATATTAATTACAGAGATGTCAGAAATATTTAAACCTTTGCTGATAATTAAGTCCAGAGTGTGTCCTTTATTGTGTGTTGGTTGTTTGACATGCTGGATCAGTCCGAAGTTGTGGAGAGTATCATCTAATGTTTTTGCTTGCCTATCTTGGGGGTTGTCGGTATGGATGTTAAAGTCCCCCACGATGATTAGTTGGTCATAGTCGATACATATTACAGAAAGAAGGTCATTGAAATCATTAAAGAAGTTAGAGTTAAGTTTTGGTGGTTTATATAAACTTAGAAATAACGCTTTGTTAGGCTCATTTATCTGGGTGGCTAGGTATTGAAAAGAATCAAACGTGCCCAGAGTTACCTTTTCTAAGTTCACTGAGTTGTGAAAGATGGTGGCTACACCTCCGCCTCGTCTGTGTTTTCTGTTCTCGCTTAAGAAATTGTAATTTGGAGGACTAGATTCTATTAATGAAGTTGTTTCGTTATTTTCATCTAGCCAAGTTTCTGATAAAAAAAGGGCGTGTAAATTATGCTCAGTGATGAAGTCATTGATAAGAAAAGACTTCCCGGATAGAGTTCTAATGTTTAATAAAGCTAACTTAAGTATTATGATGATGGGCCGCTGAACCTTCTGACAGGTTATCAATTTGAGATTTTGTTTAATATGAGAGCGTGTGGTTAACGGTTTATGTTTCCTGCTGCTGATAATCACTGATATAGCCTCAGGGGTGCCGGGTGAATTCTGGGAGACGGTAGGGGTGGATTTATTGCCCGGTTCCCTCAAATATCAAATATCTGTAATAATCAGTGGGGGGAAGCTCCCAGACTTATTGACACTAGTCCCAGGCGTTTGGTGTAGTCTAAGTTTAGGTGTTAATTGTGTCCCAAATTTGATTTGCTCGTTCAGTCTGTCTGTAAAGTTTCTAAATGGAGACTCATTTGATGTGGCTGAGTCACAGGAAGATGAAGACTTAATCTCTGATGGTTGTTTATCTGTTCGGTCCTGTGGTGTCATCATGACTTGCTGTTTTTGTTCTCTGATATCCATGGGCGCCTCAAGGTCAGCTTTTGGGAGCAAGTGTTTTGCTTTCTGATTTTGATAAGAAAAAATGTTTGCTGCTAAGAGCCTTACTCCGGCCTTGTTCAAATAGCGCATCCCTTCTTTGAACAGATGATTAGCACTTCCAAATACTTTGAAATTATTAATAAATGTGAACGACTTCTCAGCTGATTGTTTCTTCAACCATTTATGGAGCATGCGGAGTCTGCTAAATCTTTCATCATTCCCTTCAGGGACTGGTCCGCTGATGAGGATGTTTACGTTAAGTCCATCAAGTCTCTGTAGGAGATCAGAAAAGTCTCTCTTCAGAATCTCTGATTGTCTCATCGCAATATCTGCTAATCCAGCGTGAATGACGAGCTTTTGTGTCCGTTTGATGCAGCTGGGTTTCTCCTGGTGGCTTTGACTGGTCCCGGGGGCTGCGTCATCTTTCAGGGAACTCAAGGCTGCGAATCTGTTTTTCAGCGGGATTCCAGGTGGAGAAATATCTCTTGTTTTTGGCTGAAACCTCTTTTGTTTACTCTTAGCAGAAGCGGCAGTTCTGGGTTCAGAGGTTTCTCTGTGCCGGAGTTTCTTTTGTTTTTTCTTCCTCGGAGAAAAGGCTGGGGTTGATTTCATGCGTTTTAAAGCTGGCCAGTTTTCATTATAGTGCGGAGTTCTGCCGCTCAGACGCCTGTAGGGAGTCTCTGTGACACGGTTAGACCGATGTAACACCGGGCTGATAGGCTGTTCCCTGTTTGTATTCAACGGTAAAGTTGTGTCATTTTGTCCATAATCAGCGTGAAGATCAAAATTAATTTCCAGACGACGTAGCTTCGTTTCAATGCCCTCAATTCTGTGGAGCAGTTTTTCAAAATCCTCAGCTGAGCAAAAAGCCATGTTGATAAGTCCATAAAAAAGTAATCCAAGAAGAGATCTGGTCTAATACAGAAACTCCAGGGGCTGGGTAGATAAAGTAACTAAGAAAAAGTTAAGAAAAGAAAATAAGAAAAGCAAACAGAAAATAAAATAAAGGGAATGGATCTGGAGAGAGACAGAGAGCAGCTGCTCCTCCTTCAGCAGTCGCAGGGTCTACAAGTATTTTTTTTTACTTGTTATCCTTCTTGCTGCTTAATGGCACTACTGTGACAATGCCGTCAGCTTACTTTGTGCACTAACTTCGTTGGTGCACAAAGAGAGTTGAAGGAAGCCTTCGGAGCACTGGATCAGGACAAAATTCAAGGAGCCTTGTCACAGGTTGATGTCCGTTGGAGTTTTAACCCACCAACAGGCTCGCATCATGGCGGTGTGTGGGAACGTATGATCCGTTCAGTGAGAAAAATTCTCAGTTCGGTCCTGCATCAACAACGATTGGATGATGACGGACTTCATTCAGCATTTTGTGAAGTGGAAGCCATTTTGAATGATCAACCAATCACTAAGCTCTCAGACGATGCCAATGACCTTGAACCTCTGACGCCTAATCATCTTCTTCTTCTAAAACGTAAACCTGCTTTTCCACCAGGAGTCTTTGAACCTCGAGATCAGTACATGAAAAGACGTTGGAAGCAAGTACAGTATCTTGCTGATCTTTTCTGGAAAAGATGGGTTCATGAATATCTACCCTTACTCCAAGAGAGACAAAAATGGAATGAAAGACAAAGAAGTTTGGTCCCTGGAGATATGGTAGTGATCATGGATTCTTCAGCTCCCCGTGGTTCCTGGCCACTTGGAAGGGTTCTGAAAGTTATTCCTGATAAAAATGGACTGGTACGTTCAGTAAGATTGCAGACAAAAACTAATGTCCTTGATAGGCCAGTGACAAAAATTTGTTTTGTTAATGGAGTATAAGGTTAATCTTACTCATTGCTGTTGCTCTGTTATCAACTTTTTACTTTCTTTAATATGCAAAGTACTCTTACTTTAGTTATTTTGTTTTCTCAGTGTCTCTGCTCTGTCTTCTCAAACCCCAAGACGGTCGTGGCAGATGGCCGCTTGTACTGAGCCAGGTTCTGGTTCTGGTTCTGCTGAAGGTTTCTTCTTGTTAAAGGGGAGTTTTTCCTATTCACTGTCGCTACATACTTGCTCAGTATGAGCGATTGCTGTGGGTGGAGTCTGCATCAATGGGGCGCAACTGCCAGTCAATGACTCGATGTAATCTCCTGTGATTCCTTGAATAGAAAACTAACTAAAACTTTAAACTGATTGAAATTTTTTTTCATTGTATTGAAATGACATTTTTTGTGCCGTGAGATGACAACTGTTGTGAATTGGCACTTTATAAATAAATAAATTTAAATTGAATCCAAGAAGCCTATTGGTCTTTTGCACAAAAACAAACAAAAAATAAACCAAACCTGCAGAACAGTAGATCTTGAGGATAGAACATTACACAGATAGTAAACAAATGCTGACAGCAGTGAAGCAGACAGAGTAAAAGCAGGATATGCACAATGAGCGAAGAAATAGATAACACTGTAACATTGCATTAAAGTACATTTTATACGTATCGTACTGTCTGATTGTGTTACACTCGTTGCTGTGGAGTTGTTTTTCTTGCTTTAGCAATCTCATCACTTCCAGAAGGTGCAGTGCACATTCCAGTAATAGCTCAATTTAGCTGGGATGTTATTTACATGCAGAGAAATGTGGTTTTCTAACCCCATTATCTGGATACGTTAGTCTGATTAATAGTAGGCCAGTTGATTTTGACTTTAGCCGGACTAAGGTGTATAAGTGCATTTCAAAAGTTGGAATTCAGTGGGACTTAAGCAATAATTGGGTTTTCTCTTACTGCATGTAAACCCACTGACAGAACATGACAAATTAGGGAGATATGGGTACAGGAGCTTATAACATAGTTCTCTCAGAAGAGGAAGTAGAAGAGGGGTAATAGAAAATTAACCCGTAACCAGTTAATATTTACACTCCTCCAAAAGTAATAAACTTTTTTTCAAATGCCTATTTGATAGGATAGCAACAGAGATAATGGATATTTTAATTTGCGGGGGAGATTTAAATGTTATTAGAAAGCACAAAATAGATATAGCCAACCTAAAAAGGAATAACATTTCTTTAACAAAATTATTAATGCATCTTTATAGAAAATGGGAATGATAGATGTTTGGAGATGTTTGGCATACATCCCCTGGAAAAAGATTTTATTCACAAACTTTTTAGCAGTGCCTAATGTTTATTGAAGGATACTTTATTTGTTTATGAATGATGAAGACAATTATAGGATATGTAACTGTAGAATGGGGGTGCAGCTCTGTCAGGCATCATCCAATGAATTTGAACATCAGAAAATGATAAATAGTATGAAAACTCAACCTAGGCTTACTGAACAATGATCAAAGAAAAGAGACCTTAAAAAATAAATTGAATAAATATATAGAGGAGGATAACAAGGGTGCAGTAGATCCAACAATATTTTTGGATGCCATGAAGGGGGTCATTGGAGGAAAACTGATTGCAGAATAAGCTCATGGAAAAAAAATAGATCGGAGGCCTACATAATACAAAATAAAAAATTAAGGGAACTGGAAAAGGAACATCGACAAACAAATTGACTCCAAAGATTCATCAACAAATTACAGAAACAAAAACAAAAATAAACGATCAGCTTCCCTAAAACATTGGTAAAACAACAAACATTAAATCCAGGATCCTTACACAAATGAGTTGATATCTCCTCCAGAAATAATTGAAAAGATATTCCAGATATATTATCAGAAATTATATAACAAACATGCAGCAGCAGATAAAATGAAACCTGTTCTGTATTTACTTGACTTGCCCTCAATATACTACACAAAATTACAAATTACCAGTTGATATTACAGTTGAGGATGGTAATGATTTATGAAATGAATTAAAAAACAATAAATCTCCAAAAAGTGATGGATATCTGGCAGAGTGGTATAAGATGTTTAAAGAAAAGCTTACATTGTTACTTCTGGACTCCTTTAATTCGACTTTTTGTCGCCCCAGGAAAGGTTATGGAATTAAATATCTCAAACCTGCTGTTGGACACCAGCGGTGAGGGATCCTTTCAAGCTGAAGAAAGACTCCTATCAGGTCTTTTTGGCCTGTGGGACCCCAGAAGCAGCTGATAGGTACCGGCAGGCCAAGTGAAGTGCAGCTCGGATGGTTGCTCGGGCAAAAACTTGAGGGAGGGAGGAGTTTGGAGAGGCCATGGAGAACGACTTCCGTGCAGCTTTGAAAAGATTCTGGTCCACCATCCGGCATCTCGGGGGGGGAAGCGGCCCGCCTCCAACACTGTTTAAAGTGGGGATGGTGTGCTGCTAATAATAATGGCTTGCATTTTTATATATCGCTTTTCAAGACTCTCAAAGCGCTTTACAACTCCATTATTCATTCACTCTCACACACTGGTGGAAGCGAGCTATGATTATAGCCACAGCTGCCCTGGGGCAGACTCACAGAAGCGAGGCTGCCATATCGCGCCATCGGCCTCTCTGGCCAACACCAGTAGGCAGTTAGGTTAAGTGTCTTGCCCAAGGACACAACGACATGTAGCAGGTGAAAGCTGGAATCGGACCCACAATTTCTGGGTTGCAGGCTGACAACTCTACTACAGCCGCCCTCTGCTGTCCTCGACGCGGCACGCCTTCCAATCTGGAAGCAGAGTCTGAAGACTTTGGGTCGGGCTCTCCAATCTCTGGGGCGGAAGTCACCGAGATGGTTAAAAAGCTCCTCGTTGCCAAGGCTCCGCGGGTGGATGAGATTAGCCCAGAGTTCCTCAAGGCTCTGGATGTTGTGGGGCTGTGTTGGTTAACGCAGTTTTGCAATATTGCGTGGACATCGGGGGCAGTTCCCTTGGATTGGCAGACGTGGGTGGTGGTCTCCCTATTTAAAAAGGGAGACCACAGAGTGTGTTCCAACTACAGGGGGATCACACTCCTGAGCCTCCCTGGTAAGGTCTATTCGGGGGTTCTGGAAAGGAGGGTCCAACGGATAGTCGAACCTCGGATCCAGGAGGAACAATGGGGTTTTCATCCTGGCCGTGGAACACTGGACCAGCTCTACACCCTCAGCCTCCGTTTCGTTGGCCTCAAGATTGGGTCTCTGCTTTTTGCAGATAATGTGGTCCTGTTGGGTTTATCTGAACGTGATCTACAGCTTTGGCTGGAGTGGTTTGTAGCCGAATGTGAAGCGGCTGGGATGAGAATCAGCACCTTCCATTCCGAGACCATGTTCTTGAGCCGGAAAAGGGTAGAGTGCCTTCTCTGGTTCGGGGATGGGGTCCTTCCTCAAGTGGAGGAGTTTAAGTATCTGGGGATCTTGTTCACGAATGCAGGAAAAATGGAGCGGGAGATCGATAGGCGGATTGGTAGGGCGTCTGCAGTGATGCGGGGGCTGTACCGGTCGTCATGGTGAAGAGAGAGCTGAGCCGAAAGGCAAAGCTCTCGATTTACTGGTTGGTCAAAGTTCCTACCCTCATCTATGATCACGAACTCTGGGTAGTGACCCGAAAGAACAAGATCACAGATACAAGCGGCTGAAATGAGTTTCCTCTGCAGGGTGTCTGGGTTCTCCCTTAGAGATAGGGTGAGAAGCTCAGTCATCCGGAGGGGGCTCAGAGTAGAGCCGCTGCTCCTCCACATGGAGAGGAGCCAGTTGAGGTGGCTCTGGCATCTGGTCAGGATGCCTCCTGGACGCCTCCCTGGTGAGGTGTTCTGGGCACGTCCCACCGGGAAGATACCCAGGGGAAGACCCAGGACACGCTGGAGGGACTAGATCTCTCGGCTGGCCTGGGAACGCCTTGGGATTCCTCCAGAGGAGCTGGAACAAGTGGCTGGGGAGAGGGAAGTCCCGGGTCTCTTTTCTTAAGCTGCTGCCCCCGCGACCCGACCCTGGATAAGTGGATGGATGGATGGATTCAGTGTTTGTGAAAACAAATTGGACAGTTGGACATTACCGACGTGTTTTAATATTGTCCGACAAAAACAGTTTAAATGGTCAGACCTGTAAACAATCTGCTTCCCCTCTAACCTTGCAAATGCTGTATATTAAAAAAATCTTGACTGCACAGTCGGACAGATATATGTTGCATTTGCGATGAAAAAAACAGTCTGAGCGACGAATTACTTTGTGATATTGTAACTGGCAGTTGTCTCACCCACAACACCCCTGTCTGACAGGTTAGTGACCAAAGTCTGAAGCGGTTAGGTTGGTCATAGAGCCAAGACTTTAGGTGACAGATGGGAGCTAAGTCATTAAAATTTGTTTCCATGTACCAGTTTTCCTCAACAGGTCTCTTTATTTCTATAGAGTTCTGGACGTCACGTGACTCTCAGAGCGTAGGCGTCATGTTGGGAGGCATCAACGTCATCAAAATGAATGTCGCCAGCTGTGATTTTACTCCGTCAGAGTATACTTCCCATTTTAAAACTGAAGATATTATTGTATATACCGGGAAATTAAAAAGATTAAACATCTCCGATCGTTACCATGGCCCTGGGATACTTTTTAAAACTTCAGAAGCTGTCAGTGCTGACCTTTTACCGGACCTGAGATACTCTCACTACAGCGTCAGTTTGTTTTTAAAGTTGTTGGGGACAATAACCATAAACTTAAGTGTGGTTTAAAGATGGCTGGGACAGTTATTATTAATTATTCATATAGTCTATAAATATTCATCTGTTTCACGTTTATGCACTGCAGTGAATTAACAGGTGTTGAAAATCACATCTTTATTCCATCAATAAAAGTTGAAAGCCATAAGCTTATGTGTTTTGTTTAACCAACGGCACTGAAAACCATCATTATGCTGTTTGCTTGCATGGCTTCATTAAAATCCACATTATAGCACATAGAACAATGCTGGCTATATATACTCGCCCCAGAAGAATATGTGCAACAATAAAACCCATTCTCTTTGCAACCCTTGCAGTTCTGTGTGGAGAAACTTCAACACTAATCACTAAGTGCTGCAATCACATGTGGGGTGCCCCAGGGCTCCATCCTGGAGCCCCTTTTATTTAATATCTACATGCTCCCACTAGCCCAGATTATAACAGCCAATAACATTAGCTACCAGGTGACTTTGAACCCATCCAAACACTAAGAGTAGCTGTGACTTAATCAAGATGGCTGACAGAGCAGTAGTGCTGGCGTGAGCTCCTCTGAATCTCAGTCTGTAGTGTATTTTTTGCTCAACTTCTTTGATCTGCGTCCTGCTACATTATTTAAATCACTGAGATTGCTTTATCAACCAACAAGTTTCTAGATTACTTTGTTTCGTCTTCATCTATTTGGTGCTTACGCCCCTGCTATGGATCAGACGATCACTAAGAACTCTCTGTTGGAGGCCTTACTGCAGCTGAAGACCGATATGCTGTCTCATTTCGATTCCAAACTTGACAACATTGAAAGTAGTGTCGATTGACCAACTCATTCAATTCACTTGGTGATAAAGTTAGTGAGCTAGAAACCAGAGTTGGCACTAACCAGGATGATTTAACTAACCTGGATGAACGCGTGAAAGCCCTTGAGAAACGGAATGCTTACCTTGAGGGGAAAGTTGAGGAGGCTGAAAATCGTAGCAGGGCATTGAACCTTCGCTTCCTCAGGATTCCGGAGAAATCCGAGGGCCATGATATGATCGGCTTTGTCGGTCAGCTTCTCGTCCAGCTCTTCGGGCAAGAGCTTTTTCCTATGCCGCCTGGGATCGAAAGGGCGCATCGCACTCCGGTTGTTTCTAAACGCGGCGACTCCAGAATGGGACCAAGGTCAATCCTGGTAAAGTTTTTACACTTCCAAGACAAGCTAAACATCCTCCGCCTCGCCCGCAAAAAGAAGGAGCTTCTATTTAAGGGAACTCGAGTACACATCTACCCTGACTTCAGCGTGGGTGTGATGGAGAAGCGCTGGCTGTTCAACCCTATTTAAAAGCGGCTTCGTGACTTTGACATAAAGTACGCTTTGCTTTATCCTGCCACTCTATGAGTCCAAGCTGATGATGATATCACACTCCTGTTTCGGTCCCCAGAGGAAGCTGAGGTGTTTATCAATAAAGTCGACATTAAGTCTTCTTGATTGTGGTCTGTATTTAGTCGTTATTCCCATGGTTGACTTATTGAACTTTTGATCTTTGTAAAATACCTTTAAATGAACTCCAGCGTTGACGATCCAGCAGCAGGATACTCAAGGTTGAAGATGTAATAGAAAGCTGAAGAAAGCAGCTACTCCTTATATAAAGAAAGGCTGTGGGCCCATCACAACATGTCCCTCGATGGATATAAGCCATTCAGACGGCTTCATCATGTTACCTGAAATGAACAGATACAACATTATGGATGAGCACTTTGTAATCGGCTTCAGATACAAAGGGCTATACAAATGTAATTCTTATTATAATTATGTATTGTAGTCATGTAGATTTCTAAAATGAAAACAAAATAATGAGTTAAAAATGTCGATACTAGATCAAAGTAACATTACCATGAATGATCAAGCAGGTGGTGCTGGGGAGTTCTGCAGTATTGACATCTGCAGCAGTGGCACATGGCTGTAGTAACACACAATAGCATGGATTTAGGATAAGGTAGTAAATCATACAAAGTAAATGTTGATCATGTAATCACTCATTTTGCATTTTAAATATTTGAATAAAAAAAATCTTACATCAACTTCAAGCATCAAACTCTCTTTATTGACTTACCCCCAAAAGCAGTCTCTATATGGTCCTAAAATAGTCAAATTCCTTCTTTTTTTTATATAATCCTCGTAAAATACGTCTTTGGGTTCGTAGACCAACTTATTTCCCACATACAGCAAAGCTTCGAGGAGTTTTTACCCACTAAATGACTCCGTGCTTTTATTTGGAAAGTGTAGCGGAAGTTTTATTCTTGTAACTCTGCGCCTGTATTCCTGTTTAAGCGGGTTTCCCCGTGTGGCTTCAACTCGACCAGAGTAGATAAGATCTCCGCTCAGTTTTAATGGAATCACTAAGTTATTGAAGTTAAACAGCCCAGCTAATCTATGAAAACCTCGACTAATTACAAAAATGTGCTCACATAAATAGTAATGTTTGTCCCATCATTTGTTTTACAAACTTTAAAAACACTAGATTTGTCTAAACGGTAATAATGACATGAAAAATTATAGCGAACTTCACGTCATTACTATCATTACTACTATTAGCAAATGCTGTAAGAGAACTTTCAACAATTTCGGACACTTGCTAACAAAATATGAAATGTGTCATGTGATAAACGTTCATTTGAAAGTAAATATTATTATCATATTAAAATAACATGGATGTAAGTGCTGCAAAAATGCATGCTGCTCTCCTTCTCCATTCAGCCCAGTAGAGAAGAGGGAAATGGCGCCTTCACTTCAAAACAGTAGTCGGTTATGTCATGTGACTTCCCAGGGCATATTTCAATACAGTATTCTGCTGTAATAATAATGTTTAATGCTGTGGAAGTCTTGCGTTTTTTTACTGTGTTGCTGTGATATTACAGACCTTGTTGTGATATTACAGCAGGTTTTAGATTGTAGGATTTCACTGTAAAATAACAGAAAAATGCTGTAAAATCCAAGGATACTGTAGTTTTTACAGGTATTCATATTGATATTACAGGGAAACTTAATTACGACAATTTACTGTAAAATAATGCAGTTAATTATTGTGAAATGCTGGTAATTTCTAACAGTGTACTGTTCAAAACGCAATATTATTGATATTCAGAATTCTCTTCAATATGACTTTGATACAGTACAACTTTGGCTTCGAGCTAATAAGTTACTTCTTAACAAAACTAAATCACACTCAATGGTATTCCAGGATAAAAACAGACATATACCGGCTGGTGCACTTGAAATTGTACTTCTCGATACAGCACCAATTGCACCAGTTGAGACATATAAATATCTGGGTTTATGGCTTGACTCTAACCTTTCTTTTAACTTTCACATACATGCTGTTGCCAATAAAATTGCATATCGTTTAAAATTACTCTACCAATCAAATAATTGCTTTAGTTTCTCAGTGAGAGAGAGGATTGTCACTCAATTGTTGCTTCCTATTCTTGATTACTGTGATGTAGTCTATCAAAATACTACTGGCACTAATCTTCAGCCACTTAATGTTACATATAATAGTCTGTGTAAGTTTATTCTCCGTTGTCCCTTCAGAACTCACCACTGTCTGCTGTATCAGCAACTCTCTTGGCTTACTCCATCCTCCAGACGCCGATTCCATTGGTCATTACTTATATTTAAATGTATTAATCTTAGCTATCCTGATTATTTGAGACAGTATCTAATACCATTTAGCTCTTCTTATAATTTAAGACATGCAAATAATTTTTTTTTTGTCGTACCTCAAATACATAAAGGAATAGGAAAATTTTCATTTATTAACAAAGCACCTTTTGATTGGAATAATCAACCTGTCTCTATCCGCTCCATAACCTAGTATCAAACAAATAAAAATGTCCTTCTGCAATATTTACAAACCACTTGTAATTGCTTTTGAAATTGTATTTGATTGTTCAAAGTGAGAGCTCTGTGTGTGTGTGGTGGTTTGATTGGAGGTGTGTGGGTGTATGCGTTAGTAGATGTATGTTAAGGATTTATTTGTTTGTTTTGTCTTTGTTGCTTTGGTTCTATGCTTGTACTGCTGTATCTGTTTTTGTGCTTTGCTTTATTTCTTGAAATTTTGAGGACCCTCTCGAAAACGAGATGTTGCATCTCAAGGGGCTATCCTTTCAAATAAAATAAATTTCAAGTCAATACATCGAGCAAATCAGTGGATGGATGTGCCATAACTTTCTCCAGCTGAACAGAAAAACCCAGAAGTAATTACTTTAAGAGGAACGATCAACAGTCAGCACACAGCTTCAGTTAATCCAGCTAGAAACTACTGATCAGGCCTGAAATCTAGGTGTAGTAATGGACTCAGACCTGAACCTCCAGGGTCACATAAAGGTCAATAACAAGGTCAGCGTTCTATCACCTGAAGAACATTTCTAGGATTAAAGGTTTGATGTCACAACAGGACCTAGAAAAACTCATCCATGCATTTATCTTTAGTCGGATTGATTACTGCAACAACGTCTTCACAGGTCTGCCTAAAAAGTCAATCAGACAGCTGCAGCTGATCCAGAACGCTGCTGCTCGTGTTCGTCACTAGAACCAGGAAAGTAGAGAACATCACCCCAGTTCTAAAGTCCTTACACTGGCTCCCTGTAGCTCAGAGAATACACTTCCAAATACTTTTACTAGTTTATAAATCATTGAATGGCTTAGTACCAAAGTATGTTGAAGATCTGCTGTTACTATAGCTACCCCCCCCCCCCAAAAAAAGATCAGAATCAGAACCAAACATGGAGAAGCAGATTTTAGTTTCTATGCTCCTCTGATCTGGAACAAACTTCCAGCAAACTGCAAAGCTGCTGAAACACTGAGTTCATTTAAATCACGGCTAAACACGTTTCTGTTTAGAGCTGCCTTTGAGTCATGCTTTCATGTATCATGTTTTGTGTGTGCTTCTTGCTTTATTGTTGTTTTTACTTTATATGCTTTGTCTGTGTTTTACTGCTGTTTTTATTTTATATAATCATATAAAGCACTTTGACTCACCTTGTTGTTGAAAGTGTGCTATACAAATAAAATAGCCTTGCCCTGCCTAGACAAACAAGTGGGCATTTTGATTTGGTGCCTATGTGTCTGAGTCGCTCCGATTGTCACAAAGTTGTAGTTTCGTCTCCTAAAGATTTTTAAACTGAAATAAACTAAGCACTGCTGTTGGGGGTACTGCAAATTGGACTCTAGATACCCAGAATGGATGTAGGAGAAAGTTATGAGAAACAAATAATAAAATAATGAGAAAAGAAAATTCCACATTAAATTTATAAAACACAATAATTCTTAACAACAGGGTACAAAAAACACAGACTACATATTTTAGATTTACTCACAGTGGAATTAGTAACTTTGCTGTCAGGCGTTGTCAGGGTAACAAGTGTAACAGGTGTTGTTTGGCTAGAGAGTCCTTTATTTTTCAGTTCATACCACCATCCACTCCAGGACAAACCTGTATTTTTATTGCAATTCATCTTTGCACCTTTTCAATAGCCTCTCTTAGTGATTTATACTTTGACCAATTTTTACTTTGTCCATGACATTCGGGCCAGCGCTTCAATTCTGGTAATTGTGGGGTGTCGCGTGGCGCAGTGGTTAGAGCGGGCGCCCCATGTTCAGAGGCCTCAGTCCACGACGCGGCCGTCCCCGGCTTGAGTCCCGTCCCGGGCGACCTTTGCCACATGTCTTCCCCCACCTCTCTCCCCCTTAAAAAATGCTGTCCACTGTCAATAAAGGCCACTCGGGGCCAAAAAAACTAATCGTTAATTAGCAGGGTCGCCACCAAGAAAAACCCCTGGCATGTCTTTCTCTGTCAAAACAACCTCCTCCATTTTATATTTGCTAATTTGTGAGATGTTTTTTAAATTTCAGATATAATTTCTGCCTTCACATCGATGTTCAAGCGCTCTCATTGTGTGTCTTTTCAATTGGTAAATGCGGTTTCTTTGTCTAGCATTAGCACCCAGCAGTACTTGCGCTGCTAAATTATGACTATATAGTAGGCTATTGCTGGTTCCAGTGCAGCTCTGATCCAGACATTTGGTCTCCTGATGGCTCCTGTACAGCCCCAGTTCAAGGATTCAAGGAACTTTAATTGTCATACCATCTCACGTTACATGTGATGGTATGAAATTAGGAATCAGGTCCGGAATTAAAAGCCATTTAAATTAAATTTGTGAAAAAAAGTATTTAAATAAATGTAATAAATAAATAAAAATAAATAAATAAATGTTCTCTACAGGACACAGCTGGAGTTCAGCAGTCTAACAGCTGCAGGGAAGAAGCTGTTATTGAGCCTGGTGGTCTTGCTCTGTATGCTCCTCAGCCGCCTGCCTGAGGGCAGGGGCTGAAACAGGCTATGAGCCGGATGGGTGGAGTCCTTCAGGATGCGGAGGGCCCGTCCCCTGCATCGGGACGTGTAGAGATCTGAGGTGGTGGGAAGCGTGCTTCCTACAGTCCTTTCTGCAGCTTTCACCACCCGCTGCAGAGCCTTCCTTTCAGCAGCAGTACAGCTGCAGTGCCACGCGGTGATGCAGGTGCAGATGACGCTTCTCCACTGCACAGTGATAGAAACTCCTCAGGACGGAGCTCCCAAGTCCAGCTCTCAGCAGCTTCCTCAGGAAGTAGAGACGCTGGTGGGCCTTCTTGACCAGACATGAAGTGTTGGCATTCCAGGCGAGGTCATTGGATATGTGCACACCCAGGTACCTGAAGCTGGAGACCACTTCCACAGCTGCTCCTCCGATGTACAGGGGAAGGAAACGACGCTTGTCCCTTCTGAAATCCACCACCATCTCCTTGGTCTTCTTCACATTAATGCAGAAGTTGTTTTCTCTGCACCACTGCACCAGGTTTTCCACCTCCTCTCTGTATTTGAACTCATCGTTGTTGGTGATGCATCCCACTACTGCTGTGTCATCCGCAAACTTAACTATATGACAGCTGGGGTGTCTCGCTGAGCAGTCATACGTCAGCAGAGTGAACAGGAGGAGGCTCAACACGCAGCCCTGTGGTGAGCCTGTCCTGAGGGTGATGGAGGAGGAGATGGTGTTGTGGATCTTAACAGTCTGAGGTCTATTGGTCAGGAAGTCCAGGACCCAGTTCCCCAGCGTGGGACTCAGTCCGAGGGAGGAGAGCTTCTGCACCAGCGTCTGTGGGATGATGGTGTTGAAGGCTGAGGAGAAATCCAGAAAGAGCAGACCGACATAGGAGTTTCTGCTCTCCAGATGGGTCAGGGCTGTGTGGACCACCGATGAAATGGCGTCGTCAGTGCAGCGATTTTTCCTGTAGACATACTGGTGGGGGTCCACAGTGATATCGATGGCGTCTTTGATGTGGGTCATGACCAAGCTCTCGAAGCACTTCATGACTACCGGGGTTAAAGCTATGGGCCGATAGTCATTCAGGCTTGTCACTGTGGAGCACTTTGGGACGGGGACAATCATGGCAGTCTTTAAGCAGGTGGGGACAGATGACAGTGAGGTGTTAAAGATGTCTGCCAGCACCTCAGCCAGCTGGTGTGCACAGTCCCTCAGTACCCGCCCTGGGATGTTGTCGGGCCCTGCTGCTTTGTGAGGGTTGATACACTGAAGGGTCTTCCTTACATCTGCTGTGGTCACACTGATGGGCGTGTCACCAGGTGGTGGTGTAAGTTTGGTGCTGGGGGAGACATCAGGGAACTCAAAGCGGGCATAGAAATGGTTGAGTGCATCTGGCAAGGAAGGGTCTCTTGGGCATTGTACATCCTTGGTGTTGTAGTCCGTGATGTATTTAATGCACCTCCACATGCGCCGAGGGTCATTGGTGGTGAAGTGACCCTGGATTTTCTGGGCGTATGTGGCTTTGGCCCTCGTAATGCCCGCAGTCAGTCCTTTTCGGGCCTCTCTGAGTACTGATGCCTCACCTGCCTTGAATGCAGCATCCCTAGCTTTCAGCAGAGCTCTCACCTCAGAGTTCAGCCAGGGTTTCTGGTTCGGATAGCAGGTTATTATCCTGGTGGTGGTGACATCATCAGCACATTTGGAGATGAAACCAAGGACAGATGATGTATGTTCCTCCAGGTCCACCTCTCCTTCATGTAGCTGCCTCTTTGAAGACCTGCCATTCTGTGCACTGAAAACAGTCCTGGAGCACACAGGCCGCATCTCTGCATCATATTAAAATATATCACAATATGCATCAGTTCTGATGCATATTGTGATATATGCATCAGTTCTGATGCATATTGTGTTTACTTAACCGGCAGCTCCTATAGGCCACTCCAGTGCGGCTTTTATTTTTCCACTCCGTAGAGCCACAAACAACAGGAACCCGGGCGATTCTTCCAAACTAGCCGGTGTTGGTACCAGATCTGCTCGGGGGCCTGCGCCTGGCTATGACATCTTATTACATGATTGGCTGGACGGTAGCACATTGACGTAGTGTGCAGAGTTTTTTGAAGAACTTTATTGAGCAAATAGAAAGTATACAACACATGACCAAATAAAGTACACAGAAGAATTCAACAGATATAAACAGCCAGGGGTGTTAAATAAATACTGTATATGCAAAGATGAACGTATATGAATTGTTTTAAGAACTTTTTTCTTGATTGTTTCATATTTATTTTATGTGTAATTAAACAATCTTTTTTGGGTATTCTAAAAAACAGAATAACATTTTTTTCCATCATGAGGGAAAATCCGTCAAATGCGGTTAATTACAACTTGCTAAACTCTTTCCAAAGCCCATGTGTAAAAGAGCAGTACCAGAAATGATGTGTCACGTTTTCTTGATGATCCCCACAGGAGCTGCTATTAACATTTATGTGTCTTTTAAATTTCACTATACAGTGCTTGGGAGGGTTAAAAAAATGGGGCGCAATGTAGTTTGTCCAAGTGGCTTTGCTGTATTGTGATGTTATCGTTAAGCGCAGGGCCGCCGAGCAGATCTGGTACCTACACCGGTTTTCTTTTATTTAGCCACTAAATCCTACGTTTTGATTGCTACTTGCTGCTAAGTGTTGTTGGTAGGCTTTGCTTTTACATGTGCTGGATCAATGTTCAACCATACTGATCTATCTATTTATTAGTCATTTATTTTCTTTGCAATGTCTGTTTATCTCTCTAACTCTTTTTAAACAAAGAATGCATGTAACTAGAATAAGCACAGTAGAAAACAGTTTGCTACCTCATCAGCAGCACCTGAAAAGAATGACACTTGACTTTAAGCCTGCCACACACAAGAGCTATCTTAAAACAAAAAGTCATTGGAGGCCGTTTGCTCAGCAGATAGCTCGCTGTGTGCGGCTAATTTTCAGTGAGTTTTCTGCTTCATGAGGCGAAAATCAAACAGGTTTGATATTTTTCGCCTCACGAGGAGAAAAACTCACCGTGTGCGCTGTACATGAGCTGAGTGCTGAGGACAAATATTGCAGTGACTAATCAAAATGCGGTCTCCGCTCACATGGTTCCAAGATGGCAGCCCAAAGAGAAGATTACATTTTAGATGATAAACTCGTGGGTACTCGACCTTAACCCATATTTTCCTAACCTTCAAACGGTGGTGGCGGCAACGCCTCATAAACAAAACTAGAAGCAGCATTTCCTCCAAATCCATCTCTGTCTCCGTTTCATTCATTGTTTTGACGTAAAAACGTGCTTGCCATCTTGGAATCCTGCTATTTTTATGAAATCAGTTATTAGATAAATACATTTGAATTAAAACTGAATTTAATTCAAATGAACACATTATCAAGAGAGTCCAGTCTTGTACCACAGATTAATAAAATTCAGTTGACAGTGATCCAAAGGAATTGCTAGTTATGCTAGTTGGTACATAACATTTAGGTAGCTAAATACACCATGGAAAGCTTCTATGTTTGAATTATTTTATGAAATGCTGCAATTATCATGTATCAAGACAGTTAAATAACATCATTTATCTCTTGGGTTGTTGAACATTGTATCTGTAACAAAAACTTATTTTTGTTGCTGAAAATTTCACTTTGTTGTTTGACAGTTTCTCCTTTGAGAATTATTCTTTTGGGGAAAAGTGGAGACAAAAAGACCAAGCTGGCTAAGCTCATCACTGGGATGGAAAATAGTCATCAACAAAAGCCTTTACGCTCTGTGATCTACTCAGGAGAATGGAAAGAAAGAAAAGTAAAAGTAGTGAAAACCCCTGACCTGTTCAGCCTGTCCACAGAAGATGCCATAGAAGAGGTTCAAAGCTTTGTAAATCTCTGTCATCCTGGACCAAATGTTCTACTGCTGTTAGTAAAACCTTCAGCATTCACAGAGAAGGACAGAAAAACCCTGAAGTTCCTCCTGAGTTTGCTTGGTCAAGATGCCTTCAAACATTCAATGACTGTCATGACGCATTTGACGGAAATTACTGTTTCTGTCAATGAGCTTTTTAAAGACTGTGAGGGGAAGCACTACAACCTGACTGAAGAGGCCCTGGGACCACTGATGAACAAGATTGAGGATATTGTGAAGGCAAACCCAAAAAAGTATCTCACTCTGACTGGCGAGATCACAGGAACAAATTACAACACAGAACTAACAGCAAAGGAAAATCTTTATTTTTCTAGGAAAAAAATACAGCAAACCTAATTTAAACTTGGTTCTGTTTGGGAGGAGAGGACCAGTGAAGGCGTCAGCAGCCAAGGCCATTCTAGGTCAGACAGATCTAGGTTCAGCCTCCAACCCATCAGAGTGTGTTAGAAAGCAGGGAGAGGTGTGTGGACGTTGGGTTTCTCTGGTGGAGCTGCCTGCCTTGGATGGAAAAGCTCAGCAGGAGGTGATGGAGGAATCCTTCAGGTGTATCTCCCTCTGTGATCCTGAGGGTGTCCACGCCTTCATCCTGGTCCTCCCTGTGGGTCCCCTCACTGATGAAGACAAGGGAGAGTTACAGACCATCCAGATGAGGGTGGAAAACGTTTGCCTTGTACAAGACGATAAGTTTAAGATTTATTCCATGTTGACTTGCAGAGTTTAGTTTTTGTTTTGATCAGAATACAAGCTCACATTAAATCATTCATTCGATCATTTTGAGTGGAATCCAGGTTAATTTTGCTAATATTTTTGAAAATCCCTAGAGAAGGTGGATGAATATGATTTCTAGATGCATGTTTAGAGCCAATGAACAATGCAAAAAAGTTTAGTTATAAACTCCTCTAAACTAGGCATGATTATATATATTTTTTCCTTTAACACAATATAGTAATTTTTCTCTGCTGAAACAGTGGTTTCACCCATTCAGATAAGGTTGCATTTGTATGTATGTATTGTATTTTATATTCACCTCATGTTTCGAATTTAAATGATCAGTTCTTTTTTAAAGATTGTTTATCAGGGTTTTATGTTTTCTCAGAATATAACCATCATCTATGCAGTAGTTTAATATAGAATGGTCTGGCATCTGGTCAGGATGCCTCCTGGACGCCTTCCTGCTGAGGTGTTCCAGGCACATCCCACCAGGAAGAGACCAAGAGGAAGATCCAGGACATGATGGAGAGACTTCTCGGCTGGTCTGGGAACACCTTGGAATTCCCCCTAAGGAACTTCCCTAAGAGGCTGGGGAGACGGAAGTCTGGGTCTCTCTGCTTAGAGGACTGCCCCTGTAAACCAACTCTGGATTAAGCAGGAGATAATGGATAGATAAATGTTTGTAATTTTAATCAATTTGATTTTTAGCTGACTTAATTTTTTTTATCAATGGCTAGATTTGGTTTTATTCAAAGTGCAAAATATTTGAATGCAATGACAACTAATGCATGTAATCAAAATAAAGACCTGAAAAGGATGCATCAATGTATTGCTTTTTCTTTTTTTACTGTTCAAAACTTAAAGTAGTGAAATAAGCAAATTAGATTTTAAAGATTTATTGAAGATGAGAGGGTGAGATCTTGAACCAGGCAAATGCTGGGGAGCAGGAGCTGGAACACTGCAATGAGAGGAGAACTTGAGCAGATGTTTGGATACTTATAGAGAGAGAATGTAAATCTGTTCAATGATAGTAGGAAGCACCAGGGAGGGGTGAGTGGAATCTGGGAAGGAGGCTGTGTGGTGGCCTCAGCAGGTGATGACGATGATCCGGAGACTGAAGGTAAGCTAAGAGGTGGGTATAGTTTTAACTTGGGAGAAGAGAGAAGTTGATGATGAGCTTACAGGTAGTCGTTGGAGGGTGGACAGGAGGCACATGAACATGAACACCTCAGTGTTCATGAGGATGAAGATAACACAGGAAACTAGGCTGCCTGTTGTGGAAGACAACATTATCTGCATTAGATGAATCAATAGCCCTTCCTATTTAAAAATGGGAAGTGGATCTATCAGTCAGCTTGGACCCAAACTTCTGGTCTCAGAGATGTTTAAGAACCTTTAAAATAACTAATAATCCCAATTTACAAGTAATACAATACAAAATCCTTCATAGAGTACACTATACAGGTCAATGGATGTTCAGGTTTGGGTTTACGTCATCTAATACCTGCTTAAAATGCACAAACAATATACCGGATAATTATATCCATGCGCTTTGGTTCTGTCCACCTGTTTGGAGTTTCTGGTGCCAGATAAGTGAGGACTTATCAAAGTCTCTGAAATGTAATATTCCACCTTTCCCTCAGTTTGCTTGCTGGGAAACCTAAATGGTGTCTCCATGAACAAAAAGTTAGTTCAAATGGTTTACATTGCCTTATGCATCGCTAAGAAAACTATCCTCCTGAACTGAAAATATAAAAATGCTCATAATATTAATCAGTATTAACATCTCTTGCTGGACAATATTGGTCTTGAGACAGCCTCTGCCTCGACATCTGATCAATCTCTCTGGGCTCCTTTGATCGGCTTCATCACCCCTGTGGGGCTTGGTAGTGCTATTGGACTCAGTGGAAGCTCCCTGGGAATTGGACTCAGAGCTGGCTCCCTGGGAAGGCATTTTGTACCCGAGTCCTTCCCTCCCCATCCTTGGACACCTCTGTCTGCCTGCTCCACCACTATTCATGTAGGGCCTTGGGGTGTAGGCACATCACTGGGGTGCGGGGAGGGGTTTCCATCTCCGCTACCCCGTGGCTGCCTGGATCCCAATTTTACTGTACACCTTAGACACTCTCACTTATAACATTCTCATGAGACACACATGTAGGGACTTTAGGGTGGGCAGACTTTTTGGCATCCAGAAAAGGCATCCTGGGAGGGGGAACAGGCAGTCTGTTTGAGTCCTGGGGTGGTGGGCTGCTTCGCCCCTGTGTTGGCTTTGGCGGTCTGCTTGTCTCCATCCTAAAGAGTAGGGGGACCATGTCCTTGGTCCGGGGCTGGTTGCTATGCTGGCAAATCAGTACCTGGACCTGGGAGTATAGAGTGTGTATGGGGAGTATGAGTGGGTGTACAGCGTCCTTTTTTGTGTGTCTTGGTGTGCAGATGAGAATGTATGTGTGTAAGAGGGAAGGAACGCATGACTGTGTCTGTGTGTTCCTGTGTATCTGTCAGGTTGGGACTTGGGCTGCCTTCTGGCCAGGCAAATCTCAGACCCCCACCAAATAAGGGGCCTATTTCGCCTACATCACTCCCTCCCGGTGACTGATGCCTCTACTCACCGGTGCATTGGTGGCTCTCTGTCTCCAGGGCTTGGTGCTCAGGTGGCATGCCGGTTCATTCCTCGTGCCCACCTGGCCGGGCCTGGGCCAATACAAGGTATTCTTGTGTGATTTTTACACAAGAAAACCATTGGTGAGCGTTGTGTGATGCGTTGACGTCCATTCAAATGAGAGACCTGGCAACACTGGCTCCCTAATTAACACAGTTTTAACTGGTTTTAAATCTTCGTTATGACTAGTTTTAACCAATTTTAACACCACTGACTATTAGCAATTTGTTTTTATCAGGGATGTTTTCAATCTGACTACTTTTTATTTCATCATGCCTTCACTCACCTGTACCCCGGATGTGACGGCTGTGTTAAGCTAACTCAGAAAATTCTGGAGCTGGAGCAGAGGATCTCCACGCTCCATCAAATTTAGGACCATGAGCGCACGTGGACATCATCTTCAGCCGGACTTTTGCGCAACAGCGCTCAGCTGGCGGACACAATTCCCTGGCAGCCCGGTGCAGCTGCGGAGGGGGAATCCATCACTGGATCTCTAAGCAGACTTGGACTGCCGAACGCCGGCGGTGCAACAACTGCTGCAGAGGGGGAGCGCAGGTTCAATCAGCTCAACACCGGTGCTCCAGGGGGGAATCCATCACTGGATCTCCTTAAATCATTCATACTTGTTATTATCAACAGAGAGCGGAAAAGTAATCATAAACCGAACAAATGCAACCCTAATAATCTCAAAGAGTTACCAAAAGTCACACCTCCAGTAAATCATACAGTCACTCCATTTCCAACCACTATTAATTAATATGGCACTTTTAAATGTTCGCTCTCTGCTGAATAAAACTTTTATAATAAATGATCTAATTTCAGACCATAATATTCATTGTTTATTTTTAATGGAAACATGGCTGAGTGCAGATGCCCCTGCTGTTCTTACAGAGGCCTAACCACCAAATTTTAACTTCATTTATTCAACGAGGAGTAGCAAAAGGGGAGGTGGAACTGCTTTTTTAAGTTCATCAACCCTTTCTGCCAAACATGTCCTATTTGATCATTTTAGCACTTTTGAATATAATGCAATTTTTTTAGCACCCCTCAGATTTTATGTGTCACAGTTTATAGGCTTCCTAAAAAGGATGCCCTTTTTATTCAAGAATTTTCAGAGATTTATCAATTTTGCACAACTCTTATGAAAGAATAATTATAGCTGGTGATTTTAATCTACATATAGATAAAATTTTAGATCCTTTATCAACAGAATTTTTAAATATTTTGAATTATATAGATTTTTGTCAACATGTCACGCAGCCGACTCACAACCGAAGACACACCCTGGACTTGGTCATCACATATGGCCTGTCCACCACTGTGTCCTCTGTTGTTGACTTGGCTGTCTGTTAATTCTGGTGTTGTGACACACACAGCCATTGGGTGGCACTAACCCACATTCTAGCTCCACCAGGAGAAGAAGAGGACCAGAAGTTTTATAAGGGCTTGAGTCATTGGAGCTAGCTCTCTTCAGTTTGGGCTTTCAGCCAGACAGCGCTAGGAGGGACACCATGTTTCCTTCGCTGGCGAGGGGAAAAGACGCGGGTTTCTGGGAGAAACTTGCTCCAAGGACGACAAAGACTGCTGATAAGTCAGGTGAATCGCAAACCCAGTTTGTTTTGAGATAAACCCCACTGTTCCGCCCTGAGCCCTGCTTTCTGAACAGACACTGCCATGTGGAGGGGACCACTAACAAGCTACTAAATGCCCCGGGACTGCGTCCAGACTGGAGCATTACCCCACCGCGACAAAGCCTGGGACGAATGCTATCTTGAACCTGCAGAAAAGGTACTGTGTCACTATAGGAAGGTGGAGCTGATTGCTGCTTAGCCAAGCCAGAGAGGACGCCGTCCAAGCTAAGGCTACATATGCACCCCAACAGCCATCCTCCCACTGCTAACGGACCGCAGCTGTTGTTAGCTTCACGGCTAACGTTGTGTTAGCTTCCCCCATCAACCATGGAGCAACCTGGAGAACTTTAACCGTTCAATAAGGTCTGTCTGGGCAGAGGCGAGATTAGTTCAAGATTTAAGGGTTGTCTATTTTCATTGTGATTTGTTACTTTGTGTAAGATTTCATTCATTGTTTGGGTACAAACAGGCCGGTCGGCCTGGAGGTTTAAACAGTGATTTTCGAGATTTCCGATGGAAAGTCCTTTTATATCCTGTAACCTGAGTTACTCAATCCGACAGTTTTTCCTTTGTTTGGTGTTTAATAAATGAACCAGAGCGGCTTTGAGCAGCGCCACGTGAGTTAGCTGTAGACTACATGCTCTAGCGAACCACATGGGCCCGCCTTTGACGGCTTTTTATTCATGAACAATAAAGACTGCCATTAATGCTATTCAAAATAGAGATCGACTTTAGAACAGATAGTTTACAATAGGGATGTGTATTGGCAAAAATCCGGCGATACGATATGTATCGCAATACAGGGGAGACGATACGATATATCGCGATACTATGAGTAAGACGATATATTGTGATTTTTAAAACTCAATTTAACAGTAGGAAAACTGTCACAGCATTCTAAACACTCTAACCTTTATCATACTTTAACACATCCAGTTTTATTAGTAATTCTAGGTGATCCACTGGAACGAAGAAGGTGACGACCGCCACAAACTACCAGTCATGCTTTTAATTTTGCTACAAAAATTACTATCATTATTGGTTCCATTCAAATCCTAAATTATTTTTTTTAATCGATACTTTTATTTTGAAAATCGATACAGTATCGGGAAATAAAATATTGCGATATATTGGTATATCGATATTTTCTTACATCCCTAGTTTAAACACTAAAACTAATCTTTTAAGTCATCTTTGAGACCACCTTCTTGGTAAGTCAAAATACTAAATTGGATCGACATAATTGGTGCAGCCGATAACGTCAACATAAAGTCTAAATATTAAATTAGATCAATCATTGCGGTGACCGATCCATAAAATAGAATCAATTATCTAAAGGTTTTTGATTTCTAATTCAGCAAACGGTTTAATGAAACATTGCTTCTTCCAAATAATGTTTTTCCTTCTTCAGCAAATGGTTTAATTAGGGGTGTCAAATTATCGCGTTAATTGTGATCAATTACAGCCATATTTAGCTATGTTTTTTAATCGCGTTAATCTAATTTTAATCTTTAATTTTACAGTTTCTGCATGCGAGTTCCCTTTAAATAAAACCAGTTTCATGCACTGGGCTTCATGTGCTTGAGTTGTTAACCACACCCTAAAGTGAACATCGGTTGGCTGTAAACTCATTAGAACATGACCGGCTTCCATCATGGTGGGGAGGGGAAGGTGAGGAGGAACGGTGAGTTGCCGACAGTGTTGCCAACTTTGCTATATTTGGCGAGTTTTTAGACCCTTCTGGCGATTCTTTCAACAAAAAAAAAAAAAAAATAACTAGCTGCAAATCTAGCAAATTTATATGGGGTTATTGGAAACTTTTGGGTGAAGCATGCAACGCTGTTACTCTTCTCACCAAGCAGCGGGGCGGCTCTCCCGTCTCAGAGCTCACAGCAAGCAACCAGTCCTCACCGCACACTGCAGCTCGCCCAGGTCCACCGGTATGGCAAGCCATCGATATCAAAGTAATGCGCATATTATGTGTTTTAACCGGTAATACAGTTGGACTGAGGGAAGATACTTTTATTTTGAAAATCGATACAGTATCGGGAAATAAAATATCGCGATATATATATAAATGGATGATATATATATATATATATATATATATAGCGTCCAGAACGCTAATGAATCGCGCATGCTCGAAGCAGAAGGCTGCAGGCGCCACTTGGGACTAGTCACAAAAACAGCAGAATGTAAATGGCTGGGACTGCATCTGTTCAAGTCTGTTAAATACAATAAATGACTTCATAAAGCCAGTTTTTATTATTACATGTATCAAACTTTTGTTCCGCCACAATAATTTAATGGATTTAAAAGAAAATAGTTTAAGATGAGGGCTTTTCTCAATTATTAGGTGAGATTAAAAAAGAGATTATTTAATTTAATTTATTACCGATCATAATTAATTAATCTCAAAGTTTTTTAAATCTCATGACAGCACTAGGTTAAATTAAACATTGCTTCTTCCAAATAATGTGTTTCTTCACTTCTGCTTTGCATTGTGAATTGGTGGTTTGAAAACAAACCAGAATCTGCTGATTAGTCTTAAACTAACCACAATTAGTTTAAAACTAACTTAGCTTCATTTCCAAAACTGTTCAATACAAGCCTTGGTCTTTAATCAAACATATTCATTCTGAACTGTGACATCATTATCAAGTTATTGGTTATTGTTCTATTTCTGTGCATATTTATCACTTTTACTGTTTTACTTTTGGGTGTTAGTTTTATTATAGTTGCATTAATTAATACATTTTTACTTACAATGGTGTTGGAAATGAAACGGGTATAAATCACACATTTATTTATGGCTCATAAAATTATAATTGATTACAAATGATTGTTGAACCATCATAAGTTGAAAACACAGTTTTGATACATGTCAATGAAATTAATTTGAGAAGAGTGATGATATTTTCGCTACCTGGTTCGGTGTAAAACTGTTATAAAAACGATTTACACTCAAAATAAAAGAAAACACAGCGAGTTCAACTGTTGAAGCAAATCAGTTTTATTCAGCATTTCTTTACAACATGAACCTGTGACCTTTCTGGGTGTATTGGTGGTGGTTGATCTGAGGAGACGTCCTTCCTCCAGTGTTCTGAGATCCAGTTCTGACCCTGGGGTCTGGATGGGGAACACAGGTCAGCCTCAACACGCTGAGGTGACTGTGATGACTCATGTTCTCTCAGATCCAGCCCAGAATGTGTGTTGCTCTCTAAAGACGTTCCATCCCATCTCTGGTTTTCTTCCTTAAACCTCATCGATCAGGTCAGGATTGTTTCTGACTCAGCAGCATCTTCAGAAAGTGTTATATATGAGGCGGACAGAGAGGGAAAATTAATAACCCTGACCTTTAACTCCAAAAGCCAGAACAACATTTCAAGAGTTCGTTTGTTTAATATATGTATATGTAAATGTTAAATATAAATAACTGTCATTCACCTATTTTTTCTCTTTTTAACAATCCAGTTGCACGGTTAATGTTTAAAAAGAAGCCAAATACAGGCAGGTGGCAGAGAGGATCAAAGTGAAGGTGGAGGTCTGGTATCTGCAGCTGCTGATTGGCTGAGAGACTGCATTCAATTGGTGTCTCACCGTACCATCAATGTGTTGTTTGATAACATTTAAAGTTACATATGAACACATGTTTTGCCTATACTTTCCAGACCTTTTCTTTTCATTCTTCCTTCACAGTTGAGTAACACAGTAGAGGAAACCCACCCGCCTGCCTCTCCAGTTTCAACCCTAACATTACCTCCACTTTACAGGCCCTCGTGGATCCAGAAACACAGCCGGCCAACCAGGAATTGTCCAGCTTCTCAGTGACGCGTCTCTGATTAATGAATCAACATCAGACCATGAAACAAAAGAGTTTATCAAAATAAAATAGAAAGAGCTGTGAAACTAACAGTTTTTATGCAGTTATTTTCCATGTTTATTTAAAAAACAGATTATTTTTGGTCAAAGTGAATTGTTCTCATTATGACTTGTATAATCTAAATAAAATCACTGTTATACATTGATTGAAACTGTTAGCGATAAAGTGATCGAGTTACTGTATTTTTCTTTTCCTTAGATCTTTTACAGCACAACCCCTCCTCATTGAGTAGTCATGTTGAAGTCTAAAAGTTGTGGGTTTGATTCCAGCTTCTTCCTCATACATGTTGAGGCATTTAACATGAAGTCCCTTCATACATTTCTGCATTATATGGTGGATATTTGTTAGTGTCATTGGGTTAACGTGGCTCTAGCGTAATTAACCCCGACTGGGACTAGAAGAGCTCCATATGAATTCAGCTCATTTACCATTTTATTTCTGGATAATTAAACATGTCAATATTTTATGGTCAAAAGTGACCCAGAAACATTGTTGCTGTTAGAATGTAAATGACTAACCTGTTATATGTTATGAATGAAGGGTTTTCTTCAGTAGAGAAGGGTTTTACAGCTGGATAACAGATTGGTGTACCTGCTAAGTGTGTTTCATGTCTATCAAAACAGAATAACCTGGTTCTCCTTTCATCATCAACTTCCTGACCTGAAGGTCGTCTCTGTTAAACTACAGAAGGTTTATTAAAGGAGAGAACCTCCAGTAAATCAACATCTAGCAGATATTAGATATTAGACGGATATCTGGTGAACCTGGAGGCCGAGTCAGAACCATAAACTGGTTCTTGTTGGAAGCATGTCTGCTGTGTAGCAGACACCATGTGACCCCATCGATCTGCTGAAAGAGACGTTTACCATCAGGATACAGTAAAGGGCAGGACTAGGTCAGCAACAACTGTTAGGTAGGAGCAACAGGTCAAAGTCAATCCTCCACGGATGGCAGGATCCAATGATTCCCAGTGAGTGGAACATTGTTTAACCACCACAGCACTTCCTTCCCATAATGCATCCTGTTACCTTTCCTCTCTATTTAATAGAGTCTCAGGGACCAGTCCAAGTCTTTATGATCCAGATATGATATCTATTTCACAGATTTCTGTCACTCTATAAAACAAAGATCACAGGACTCTGGCTTTAGATTCATAAAAAAAATAAAAAATATAGATAATTTCATCAGTTCAGAAAGATTTTTTGCAAAAGAAATGAAATTTGTTTTCAGAGACAGACATTGTTACAAACATTACAAATTCTACGTTCAAAAGCAAAAATGCAGTTATTTACTTTTAAATCACAGACACAAATAGAAACCTTGATCTTTCTGACAAGCTGAGATCAGTTTGTAGTAAATAACTTCCTCTGAGTAAAGGTCAGGTTTACACTTCTGTTTTTATTCATTTTTTTTCTTCTGGAGGAGGAATAGTCTAAATCCAACTCTGATATCTGAGGTTGACGGAGGGAAATGGAAATGTTTGAAGTTCATTTCCTGAAGCAAAATCAAACTGGCATAAGAAATGTTTAATAATAGCTGATAACTTTTAAAAACTAATTACCTAAAACAGTTAATATGAACTTAAACATTTTCAACAGTCTGCTGAAAGTGTTTTTTGGAATCTAAAGGATTTGGAAACATGTTTGGATCGACAGTTAAAAGTTGATTTATTAGAGCAGTAAAACCGGAACAGCTTTTTTACTTTCTGTTTCAGCTGAGACTCGGTGAAGCAGCAGAGTTGATCCTGAGTCTGAGACTAAAAACACTTTCAACTGAAATACTGAACTCTTTTAAACAGCTTCTCTCTGCTGGGAGGATCTGAGGAGGTTTTCTCTGATCTGAACCTTCAGGATGGATGATTACAGATGGATTGGTTGAAGGTAAGCAGACTGTCAGCTGATCTGGCTATTTAATAAGTCACATCACATTTAGTAACATTTTAATAATGTTTATATTTAGAAAGATAATCAGAAGTTATTCAGCTGTGATTGGATCAGGTTGGTGAACCAGCTGAAAGCCTCCAGACATTTTATCTACTGCAGCAGCGTCACTCTGCCTTCCTCCATTTTGAATACAGATCCAGTCATTATGGGATCATAACTTTATGAACACCAACGTGTTACTTTGAGCCTATTGTGATGTATTTGTAATTTTATTCATCACATGCAGATAATATCTTTACACCTGAAAACAGTTATATTTATTACTGAGATGTTACCTGACAACACTGTCAGATCAGGAAGTACAGAAACATTCATGTTTCCTGGAGGCAACTCAATTTAATGTTTCTTTCTTTATTATCATTTTCAGATGATTTGATATCAGAATAACTGGAATATCTGAAGTTTTCCACTCACTAACATCATGGCGACATTTTCTTCAGGTGAGTTATTTTCTGAAAGAAGGAAGCACGATCATGTAGCCTGTTGCTGCCCTCTTGTGGTTGAGCTGAGTAGTTTTAAATATTGTGAAACGTTTATTTCTGGTGGGTTTGTTTCCTTGTTATTTTGCAGATTCAGTTCAGTGTTTTGCTCGATGCTTTCACAGCATGTCTGGATGTTTATACACATTTGTTTATCGTTGTTTAAGAATCAATGCAGGCTACAGAAACATTAGGCTCTGCACCAACTAAACAGTTTTCATCTTTAGTTCCTGGTTGGAACCAATAAACATGGCATGATCAATAATATAATGTCATAATTACAACCACAGTCTGAAAATAACATCATAACGTGTGTTAAAACACACTTCCTGTATCCATAACATTTTAAACTAACACTATGTTTCATTTTGCATTAGTCCTTTTTCATATTATCTACAGTTTACAGTGTATAAAAATGACATTAATTTTTGTCAGGGTGATACAGATCACAGGCCCTTACAGTAGATAAATTGCGCACAGAAAAATAAAGCTATGTGACAACATTGATGCTATAAAAACAATAAAATTACTCTTTGTTTTAAACTGAAACTACTAGTTTTACCTTTTTAAAAAATAAATTAAAGGTGGGGTATTCATTTATGAATAGTCTTGAACAAAACCATCCTCCTATATTATTAGTGTTATGTAATATTTGGCACTTCTTTCTAAATTACTACCTCAACCTCAAACATTTAATAATTATTGAGAGGCAGAACACACACACACACATATATATATATATATATATATATATATATATATATATGTCGGGCTTGTTTCCAGTGAGAGTTGGACTCCGCCAAGGTTGCCCTTTGTCACCGATCCTGTTCCTAACTTTTATGGACAGGATCTCTAGGCGCAGCCAAGGCGTTGAGGGGATCCGTTTTGGTGGCCTCAGGATTGGGTCTCTGCTTTTTGCAGATGATGTGGTCCTGTTGGCTTCATCGGAGCGTGATCTACAGCTTTCGCTGGAGCGGTTCGCAGCCGAGTGAAGCGGCTGGGATGAGAATCAGCACCTCCAAATCCGAGGCCATTTTTCTTGAGCCGGAAAAGGGTGGGGTGCCTCCTCCGGGTCGGGGATGGGGTCCTTCCCCAAGTGGAGGAGTTTAAGTATCTGGGGGTCTTGTTCACGAGTGAGGGAAAAATGGAGCGGGAGATCGATAGACGGATTGGTGGGGCATCTGCAGTTATGCGGGCGCTGTACCGGTCTGTCGTGGTGAAGAGAGAGCTGAGCCAAAAGGCGAAGTTCTCGATTTACCGGTCGATCTACGTTCCTACCCTCATCTATGGTCACGAACTCTGGGTGGTGACCGAAAGAACGAGATCACGGATACAAGCGGCTGAAATGAGTTTCCTCTGCAGAGTGTCCGGGCTCTCCCTTAGAGATAGGGTGAGAAGCTCAGTCATCTGGAGGGGGCTCAGAGTAGAGCCTCTGCTTCTCCACATGGAGAGGAGTCAGTTGAGGTGGCTCGGGCATCTGGTCAGGATGCCTCCTGGACGCCTCCCTGGTGAGGTGTTTCAGGCACGTCTCACCGGGAGGAGGCCCAGGGGAAGGCCCAGGACACGCTGGAGGGACTATGTTTCTCGGCTGGCCTGGGAGCACCTTGGGGTTCCTCCCGAGGAGCTGGAACAAGTGGCTGGGGAGAGGGAAGTCTGGGTCTCTTTGCTTAGGCTGCTGCCCCCGCGACCCGACCCCGGATAAGCGGAAGAAAATGGATGGATGGATGGATATATATATATATATATATATGTATATATATATATATATATATATATATATATATATATATATATATACATACATACATTAGGGACCTCTCTTATCTTCTTATCTACTTTTTTGGCCCACTGTAATCTCCTACCATGACTTAGAATTTGCACATTTCTATGAGGATTTACATGCATCCAACCATTCTTCATTAGATGTCAACATTTTCCCTTCATTTTCCCTTTTTTCTTTGGCATAGGTCACAGAATAAAATAAGGGTAAAATAAATGACGTGCAGATTTTTATGATTGCTTAACTAAAAAAACAAATAAACTTTATTACCAGTGACACCAGGGTTGAAGTCAGTTGTACTGTGGCTCTATTTTTTTATTTTTTTTATCATGGGTGACAAGAATTTAGTCCTCGAAGTGGAAAACTACCCAGTTTGTATTATACCAGCGATTATTTTTACAAGGAATTGCAATTTTCCTGTGATTTCGTGATCCCTGGGACCAGCTGGGTGGAATGCTTTCGTGAGTGATACACGTCTAAAATCCACCTGGGGGAAAGGGATGCACTCCTGAAGATCGCGAGGAAAACGATGGACCTCTATTACATTACACGCCGCATATGCGTCTGGTGGAAAGCATGGTGTAAAAGGTCCTCTGACTGAAAAAGCGGCATAAAAATGCGGGCCATTTACATTAAATACTTTTTAGAAACAGGCTGCCTATTGATCTCATTAAGGAGTTTGTCTCTTTATGTCTTGACAGATGGGACGCCTCTAAAACGAAACAGAAGCTATGAATTTCTACCACCTGACAGTAAGTTTAACCTCTCAAAGTTGTAATTTCAAACTTCCATCTGAAGACCAGCCAGAGTTCTGTCAGTTTCTTATGAACCGTAAAAATGTTTCAATTTTCTCTCTTTTTTTTCTTTTTTAACACATGTCCTGTCTGGCAGTGTTGAGTTTAGAATTGGTGTCTGAGTACCAAGTAGAAGCCTGACAGATTTACTATCACAAGTGGAGCATTACGGCTTTTGGTATAGTACTCTGCTTGATATATATATTTATGTAAGAAATCTTTGTTAGAAATTACTGTGGATTTTTTTTTTTCAATGCGCCAAGAGACGGAAAATAAAGGGGAAGAAAGAAAGTAGTTTAAGAGAGGTAGGAAAAAAAGGTTAAGAGGGAGAGGGAAAGATGAAGATGCAAGAAAGGAAGGGGAACAAAGAAAACATCACAGTCACCCTCCACACCAGCAGGACGGCAGGGAGAGGGAACCCCCCCCCCCCCCCCCCAACAAAACAAAACGATGCAAACTGAGGGCTACACAACCACAACCCACAAATAGATATATGAATACAATAACAGCAGCACTGAGAAGCTCGTGGTAACGATTATTACAAGATTTAGTCATGGTAAGCTAAGTCCAAGAATATATCTGTAAACACCAGAATCCCCACACCTGTTTGTGTGTGTATGAGTCTACTGGTTTCTCCATACGAGTGTTCAATAGATGGTGTGAGGAGCCATCGATCCGCCTCCCAGGAATCGATGCAGACACCAAGGAGATCGGAGCCATAGAAACCCAAAGGACTCCCAGAGCCCAGGAGCCCCAGACAGACCAACGAAGGGCTGACCGCACCCCCATAGAGAGGAGCAGAGGAGAACCATGGGGGATCTGCTCTTTTAATGGCCTGAATCTCTTGTTTTTGGCAAATGGATGACGTCCTCTCGGGATGTTGAGCATACTCCAACCATTCTCACTTCTGTTTGTGCAATTAACAGCACAACAACTCCTCATTGTATGGTGGGGAATGCTGCTGTCTGTGTTTCTTTTGCTCCTAGGCTGTGAGCACAGCTTCTCTGAGACGTCGCCCAGAAATCCAGCTATGGGTCCGAGTCGCTGCGATCGCCACAAGGTTGTAGTTTCGTCTCCTAAAGGAAGGTTTAAAAAGGAAGGAACTAAGCACGGTTGTTGGGGGTTGTTCAAATCGGACTGTAGATACCCAGATCGAATGTCAGAGAAATTACGAGAAACAAATAAAAAAATAAGAAGATAAGATAATTCCATGATAAATGTATAAAATGGAAAAATTCTTCACAACAGGGTACAAAAAACACAAACTACAGTCGTGGCCAAAAGTTCTGAGAATTACATAAATCTTGGAAATTGGAAAAGTTGCTGCTTAAGTTTTTATAATAGCATTTTGCATATACTCCAGAATGTTATGAACAGGGATCAGATGAATTGCATAGTCCTTCTTTGCCATGAAAATTCCACTGATTTCATTGCTGTCATTAAAGGACCTGCTGAGATCCTTTCAGTAATCGTCTTGTTAACTCAGGTGAGAACGTTGACGAGCACAAGGCTGGAGATCATTATGTCAGGCTGATTGGGTTAGAATGGCAGACTTGACATGTTAAAAGGAGGGAGATGCTTGAAATCATTGTTCTTCCATTGGTAACCATGGTGACCTGCAAAGAAACGCGTGCAGCCATCATTGCGTTGCATAAAAATGGCTTCACAGGCAAGGATATTGTGGCTACTAAAACTGCACCTAAATCAACCATTCATAGAATTATCAAGAACTTCAAGGAAAGAGGTTCAGTTCTTGTTCAGAAGGCTTCAGGGCGTCCAAGAAAGTCCAGCAAGCGCCAGGATCGTCTCCTAAAGAGGATTCAGCTGCAGGATCGGAGTGCCACCAGTGCAGAGCTTGCTCAGGAATGGCAGCAGGCAGGTGTGAGCGCATCTGCACGCACAGTGAGGCGAAGACTTTTGGAAGATGGCCTGGTGTCAAGAAGGGCAGCAAAGAAGCCACTTCTCTCCATAAAAACATCAGGGACAGATTGATCTTCTGCAGAAAGTCTGGTGAATGGACTGCTGAGGACTGGGGCAAAGTCATATTCTCCCATGAAGCCTCTTTCCGATTGTTTGGGGCATCTGGAAAAAGGCTTGTCCGGAGAAGAAAAGGTGAGCGCTACCATCAGTCCTGTGTCATGCCAACAGTAAAGCATCCTGAGACCATTCATGTGTGGGGTTGCTTCTCATCCAAGGGAGTGGGCTCACTTACAATTTGGCCCAAAAACACAGCCATGAATAAAGAATGGTACCAAAACACCCTCCAACAGCAACTTCTTCCAACAATCCAACAGTTTGGTGAAGAACAAAGCATTTTCCAGCACGATGGAGCACCGTGCCATAAGGCAAAAGTGATAACTAAGTGGCTCGGGGACCAAAACGTTGACATTTTGGGTCTATGGCCTGGAAACTCCCCAGATCTTAATCCCATTGAGAACTTGTGGTCAGTCCTCAAGAGGCGGGTGGACAAACAAAAACCCACTAATTCTGACAAACTCCAAGAAGTGATGATGAAAGAATGGGTTGCTATCAGTCAGGATTTGGCCCAGAAGTTGATTGAGAGCATGCCCAGTCGAATTGCAGAGGTCCTGAAAAAGAAGGGCCAACACTGCAAACACTGACTCTTTGCATAAATGTCATGTAATTGTCAATAAAAGCCTTTGAAACGTATAAAGTGCTTGTCATTATATTTCAGTACATCACAGAAACAACAGAAACAAAGATCTAAACGTAGTTTTGCAGCAAACTTTGTGAAAACTAATATTTGTGTCATTCTCAAAACTTTTGGCCACAACTGTAGATACATTTTATGTCAATGAACCTTTTGCCACTAAGATTTACTCACAGACGTTGTCACGGTAACGGGTGTGACAGGTGTTGTTCAGTTCATACCATTTAAAACAATATATTATATAAGGATACACCTGTATTTTTATTGCAATACATCTCCGCACCTTTTCAACAGCCTCTTGTAATGACACATTTTTACTGTACATTCCAGCCAGCGCTTCAGATCTGGCAATCCTTTAACTAGCTGAATCGCCATCATAAAAAGCCCCTGGTATGTCTTTCCCCATCAAAACAACCCCCTCCATTTTATATTTGCTGATTTGTGAGATGCATTTAAATTTCACATATCATTTCTGCCTTCGCATCTATGATAAAGCGCTCTGTGTGTTTTTTCAGTAGCTAAATGCGCTTTGTTTGTCTAGCATTAGCACCCAGCAGGACTTGCGCGGCTAAATTGTGACATCAGCTGTAAAGTAGGCTACTGGAGATAAAAGTCCAGAAGTAGAGAGGAAGAACCTGAGTGAACAGGAAGGAAGAATCAACATAGAATAGAATAATCCTTTATTGTCCCACAAAGGGGACATTTGGCTGTAACAGAAGTAAAGTAACATAATGTTAGCATTCACGATCAGAGAAAGTATAAGAAACAGAATTAAGAATAATATATGTACATAGGTACATTAGGACAGAGTTACAAAAACCAAAGTACTGTGCAGTTTTCAAAAATAAAGTGACCAGTCAGATTAGAATGTGCAACTGAATAGGATGATTTAAAGAACAGTGGATATTTACAAAACATATTTTCTGAAGAAAAAAGAGCTCTTTAATTAAACAGCAAAATAAACTTGATCATTTATTAATAAGATAAGATAAGAAATACTTTAATAATCCCTGTGGGGAAATGAAGTTTCAGTACAACCAATCCAAACAGGATATGGAAGACCGCGGTGGCAGCCGGCTTACCCAGCGCCCCTTAGGCTAGGATCTACTATTGAAGTTATGCATTGAATACTTTTATAAGGATCACTAACTGGTCATGTTAAAAATGAGATTTTAAATCTTTGCCACAGTTTGAGGCTAACCTCATTCTCTTACTTCACTGACAAATCTAGCTTTTCTAGTACTGCATATAAAACCTTCACTTTGAGATCATCCAACTATCTATCTAATTCTGTGAGCTATAAGGTAACTCTGAGTTTGTGTCATTTCAGTGTCTGAGCTCAGGGTGGTTCTGCTGGGAAGCAAATGGTCCCAGAGGAGTTCAGTGGGAAACTTCATACTGGGAGTGGATGCTTTTAAAGATGAAACTCAGTCCTGTATGAGAATCGGTGGAGAAGAGGAAAAGAAGAAAATATCTGTCATCAACACTCCGGATCTGCAGTTTCCCACTGCAGACAAAATGACAGAGTTTATTAAAGACTGTGGGATGGCCTCTGATCCTGGACCTCATGTGTTCCTGTTGGTTCTACAGCCTGAAGACTTCACTGAAGAAGAGAAAAACAGGATCTACAGAGTCCTTAAGAACTTTGGTGATCGATCATTTGATCACTCACTGGTACTGACTCTAGAGCCCAGACCAAAGTCATTCTATAAATTTTTTTCAGATCCTATTAACAAGACTCTAATTAAGGAGCTGATCATAAAATGTAGATATAGACACTTAAAGATGGAGAACACTGAACGTCCAGAGGTGCTGACTCGTTTTGGTCAGATTGTAAAAGAGAACAATGGAGAACATGTGAGCTATGAAGAGTTTGAACAAGCAACAGGCAGCTTTGAAGATTCTCATCAGAGCCGGAGAGAAAAGGGAGCAACAGGTTCTGTTGCAACTGCTGTTAAAGCTGCTGGTGAGTTCAGGAATGATCATACAAATAATATCAATAAAACTTGGAGACAAATCTTTTTATTTTTCCTGTTATGATCTACATTAATTTCCTGTTTTTAAAGGTCTCAGTGGAAGAATACCACATCTGTCATATAAATGTAAGTACATTTATTGAGGAGTTTAAGATGAAATATGTAGACAGCCTACAGTATCAAACAGCGTTTTCAGAACCTGCTCCTCCAGGCACACTGCCCTGCATGTTTTAGATGTTTCCCTGCTTTAATACACCTGATTTCAATTGATGGCTGATTAACAGGCTTTTGTTGAACTGCAATCATCTGAAGCAGGGAAACATCTAAAACATGCAGGGCAGTGTGCCTGGAGGAGCAGGGTTGGAAAATACTGCTCTAGATGTAACTTCTCTACATTCTATACACTCACAGCTAAAGAAGGTCTGCAAATGAACCTTATAGTTCTAGTTTAGTTCATTTATTACCACAGAAACATTATCATCAGTAATAATCATATACAATTAAAAGAACTGTGCAGGAGAGATTAAGACCCAAATGTCTTATAAAGCCACCTCCTCAATGACATTAGCTTGTTTAGCTGCAGAAACAGACAACCTGGTGAGTCTGTGGGCAGAAACCAGAGCTCCCAGAAAAAACTCCAAACATGCACTGGTAGCACATGCTAACTCCTGAAACCTGGGGTGTGGTGATCCGTTCTTCACTATGATGAGGTTCATACATGGATGTGTGTGTGCAGAATCTACTGAAACATTTGCTGTTCTTCACTAAACAGAAGTAATGTCAATGTAAAATTTATTTATATAGCTAAAAAATATAATTAAAAACAGCAGGAGTTGACAACGTGCTTCAAAATCAGAGAATACAATAAAAGAGAAAATCTCCCTTAAACAGAGGAGAGGTTCAGAAAGCTCAGACAGCAGACCCAGGAGTCCCTATTGGTTCATGGTTTTCCTCCAGGATAGATCTAAAACCCATAGAGATTGATATTTAGGAGCAGATCATTAAAAGCTCCAACCACGCTGACCCAATGATGTTCTAGTTTTAACCAGTCAGTGCTGACCACAGCTCCAGTTTGTTGACCTTTAATAAATAAATAAAAACAATGTTTAGTGCATATTCACACTAAATAAAATGTTTTGTGGTCATCATTCTAAACTGTGTTTTATGTATATTTAGTTTCAAGCTGACGTTGTTTTCATTCTGGTGTTGAACACCACTGAATTACTAATAGACACCAGGTCCCTCATTTATCAACCGTACTAACACACAGATCTGAGCGTATTGGGAGCGTAGGAACAATTTTACACATATTGTGGTATTTACCATCTTGTACTTGTGTGTAGAAATGTTCGTAAATATAAGAACAGTTCTGACCATGCGTACGCACAGCATCTAGTGGTAGAACGGGGGAACTGCAACACTGAAACAGTTTGACAGAATATTTATCTCATCAGTTTATCACCTCCACCAAGGAGCTCATGTTGCTGTCTGTTTGTCTTTTAGCAAAATAACTCTAAAAGTTATGGATGTAAGAAAATAACACATAGTGTTGAGATCTGCGAAGCACCTCACACCCCCCAACCCCCCCAGATTGTGATTGACAGAATCTCTTGACCATGTATGACCACCCCCAAAAAATACCACAGTCTGCATAAAATTGTTCCCATAGATCTGTGGGTCAGTACGGTTGATAAATGAGGGCCCTTGATTTGGAGACATTTCCGTAAATATGAATTAGTTGGATTATGTCTCTTTATAAAACATAATTGTTTAAATTAAATGCTGTAACTAATATAATTGTAACTGTATCCTAAAGATTGTTTAAAAATATGTGTGAATAATTGTTTTATCACATAATTTTCTCTTTTCTATTGCAGCATCTGGTTTCAGGATTGTGATGTTGGGGAAAAGTGAGGATAAAAAGACAAAACTTGGTAACTTGATCACTGGTAATCAGGAATTTCATCATCCAAGATTTCCCCAAACCAGAAACAGTGTGTCTCGTGGAGAGTGGAGAGGAAAACCAGTAATAGTGGTGAAAACTCCTGACATGTTCAGTCTGACTGAGGAGAAGATCCAGAGAGAAGTGAAGAACTGTGTTAGTCTCTGTCCTCCTGGTCCAGATGTTCTGCTGCTGTTGGTGAAACCTTCAGAGTTCAACGACAACAACAGAGAAACTCTGAAGTTCATCCTGAGTTTGTTTGGTCAAGATTCCTTCAAACATTCAATAATCATCTTAACACATGACAGTGGAAATAGTTCCTCTGTTGATGAGCTCCTCAGGTTAGTTCAAGGAAGAAGCTACAAGATGACTGATAATGACCGCAGTCTGTTAATGAAGCAGATTGAGACCATCATGGATCAGAACAAAGGAACATATCTGACCTTCAGAGAAGAGATCATCAGACCTCAACAAGAACAGAGGAAACCTTCACTAAACCTGGTTCTGTCTGGGAGAAATGGAACAGTGAAGACGTCAGCAGCCAAGGCCATTCTAGGTCAGACAGATCTAGGTTCAGCCTCCAACCCATCAGAGTGTGTTAGAAAGCAGGGAGAGGTGTGTGGACGTTGGGTTTCTCTGGTGGAGCTGCCTGCCTTGGATGGAAAAGCTCAGCAGGAGGTGATGGAGGAATCCTTCAGGTGTATCTCCCTCTGTGATCCTGAGGGTGTCCACGCCTTCATCCTGGTCCTCCCTGTGGGTCCCCTCACTGATGAAGACAAGGGAGAGTTACAGACCATCCAGGACACATTCAGCTCTAGAGTCAATGACTTCACCATGATTCTGTTCACTGTGGACTCAGATCCTACAGCGCCACCTGTTGTTAATTTTGTAAGCAAAGACAAAGACATTCAGGAACTCAGTCAGAGATGTGGAGGAAGGTATGTTGTTCTGAACATGAAGGACAGACAGCAGATCCCAGAACTGATGAAGATGGTGGAGACAACAATCATTTACAAGAATAGACCACATTTTTACACGTCAGAAATATTTGTGAGGGGCCAAATAGAGAAGAACATACAACAAGAGGAACACATCACCCGACTAGAGGCTGAAATGAAGAAACTCAAAAGGGCACAGGTGGATCTGAGTAAGTTCTGGTTATAAAACACCATATTTCAAACAAAACCTCTGGTGTAATGCTGTAGTAACTGTCACCATTATATCTTTCTGAATGTCATTTATATTACAGGTGCTGAATCAGATCAGAGCCCCAAGTGTCTGAGGATTGTGCTAATCGGAAAGACTGGTAGTGGAAAAAGCTCCTCTGGAAACACAATTCTGTGACGTAAAGCCTTTAAAGCTGAGTCCAACCCCAAATCAGTCACAAAACGTTGTCAGAAAGAAGAGTGTGTGGTGAACGGTCGTCGTGTTGCTGTGGTCGACACTCCTGGTCTGTTTGATGATAGTTTGACCCATGAAGAAGTGAATGATGAGACTTTAAAATGTATGAGTCAGCTGGCTCCAGGTCCTCATGTCTTCCTGCTGGTGTTACGGATCGGCAGATTCACACCAGAAGAGAAGGAGACATTGAGATTAATAAAGAAAGGCTTCGGCATAGGTGCAGAAAAGTTCACCATCATTCTGTTCACATATGGAGATACATTGGAAAATGATGAGCAGACAATTGAAGAGTACATCGAAAAGGATAAAGATTTCTTTGAGAAGCTAATCTCTGACTGTGGAGGAAGATACCATGTGTTTATTAACCGTAAAACACAGAATCGTTCTCAAGTCAGTGAGCTGATCAGAAAGATTGACAGGATGGTGAAGGAGAATGGAGGCAGCTGCTACACCAACGAGATGCTGCAGGAGGCTGAAGCTGCCATACAGAAAAAAGCTGAAAAAAACCTGAAGGAAAAGGAAGAAGAGATGAAGAGAGAGAAGGAGGAACTCAAAAGAAAGTATGATGAAGAAATGAAAGAAATGAAAAGAAAAATGGAAGAACAAAAAGAAAATCTAAAACAGGAAGCAGATCAGAAACTGAAGGAAATGAAAGAACATATTGATAAAGAGCGAAAACAGAGAGAAAAAGAGAAGGAAGAGAGAGAAAGGGAGAAGAGAAAAAGGGAAACAGATGAAAGAAATTATCAACAGAAGTTAACAATGCAGCTTGAAACCATGGATAAACAAATTCAGTCAGAAAAAGAGGAAAAGAAAAGTGTCAACATAGAGCTGGAAAGGATCCGAAAAGAGAAGAAGAGTGATAAAGAGGCCTGGGAAAAAGAGCGCAGAGAATGGTGGGAAAAACAGAAAGAAGAAGAGGAGAAGAGGAAACAGGAGGAGCAAATAAAGCTGAGAGAACTTGAGGAACAGTACAAAAAGGAACATGAAAGATATGAAGAGGAAAGAAGGAAAGAGGAACAGGCCAGAAGAGAACAGGAAGAAAAAGAACGAAAGAATTTAGAGGAAAAATTTGAGAAGCTTCAAAAGGAATACGAAGAGAGAGCGAGAGAGGAAGCTGTCAGGTCCAACGAATTCCAGAAGAAATATAAAAAGCAGTTTGAAGCTCAGAAGGAGGCGTATGAGACGCAAATCCAGGACAAAGATGAGAAGTACGACCTGTTGAAGGCGCTGGCAGCACACAAAGAAGCTGCAAAGAGGCAACAATATCAGACAGAAATCAGTAAATTAGTGAACTGTGTTTCTAAGAAGAGAGGAAATCTGACAACAGTCAAAAATGTACTAATAAGACATGAGCAAGAATTAAAGCACAAGAAAACAGAGGCAGAAAAAGAAGAACTGCAGAAAAAACACGAAACTGAAATAAGTGAACTGGTAGAGAAACTTCTTAACGAAGCTCAATCCTCTTGTTGCATTTTATGAGGACAATTGTTTGATGTGCCTCAACTAAACTGAAAAACATGTTTTTCCTACATTCCTGATAAAATATTGATGTCTACATTGTGAACATTAATCAGATCTTCATGACATCAAAGTCTGGTCAGTGTTGGGATTTAGAACTGTATGGGACCTGTTTTGAGTTCCTAAAATACTCTTTAAAGGAGTCATGACCTGTAATTTTCACTTTTCCATGAGAGAAAATGTATGTTATGACTGCCCTAACGATTATACACTGCCCAGGAAGCCGATATTTAAAAGTGAAGCGTTTGTTTACCCCTGGGTTCGTCCACCAGCCCACGCGCACTTAAATACGTGGTTTTAATTTCTGGCCGACTTGACGTCAAGTCGGCGCAGGATGTACCATATATAGACATCGCAGACCTACCTATGCTGCAGGAAGCCCTCCCTCTCTCCCTTCTCCCCCTCATATTCAGTCGAGCGCCGCCATTACTGAATTCTAGTGATGGGAATTCCAGCTCTTTTTGGAGAGCCAGTTCTTTTGGCTTGACTCACCGTAAAGAGCCGGCTCTTTATGCTCCTCAGATTTTCTGTTGCTTAAAGTGTATTTATTACCAAAATTAATGCAAAACTATCTGTACCAAATGTACCAAAACAAGCGGGGGGGAATGAAAGAAAAAAAAAAAAAAACGGCTCCCAATGACGAGCCGGCTCCTATCGTTCACTCCAAAGAGTTAGCTCTTAGAGCCGGTTCGTTCGCGACCGACACCTCACCGATTCGAAGTACGAACTCCACCGTGAAAGATGCAGAAAGTTTCTTCACGCAACGATGCATGAAGAAGACATATTGGTGACAGCCTTTTATTTTAATCAGCTAAATCAGCTAAAACCATTTCTACCAGAAACGTAGTGCAACACGTGAGTTGCTCTGTTGTTGACTGCCAGAATCAACATGGAAATATATTTTTTCTATTTTTTTTACGCCCGAATCCTTTACGAATTTGGGACAATATCAGGCGAAGTTGGCATCGAAGCTCCGTTTGGAAAAAGCTAACTGCTAATGTGGCTATTGTATGCTAGCGGGAGTAGTAGATATGGGTTAGATATGCTGAAGCGTTACCTGCGGTGTCAACCCCCCTCCTTCCTGCCACCAATCAACGCGTCCCTCATTTGCATTATTGTAATGACCGTCCACGACAGACAGTATCGCATCAGATCTCGTGAGACAATAATGCCTTCAGAAATAAGGGTCAGAGGAGCTCTGGGTTTATTTTTTTCAACTTTTTTTTTTAGAAGGGCCTGAAAGACTATAATAGAGCGTGGGTATCCAAGGTAATACTAGGTTATGACTCCTTTAAATCTAACTTTGGAGAATGTTATCACGATCTGCCAGCACTTTCAAGAAGAAGAAACTGCCTCCATGAATATGAATGCCTAATAGAGAGTGTCTGCCCATCACAACCCTGGCTGTGTTGCTGGATGTGCTGCTGCAGCAGCTGCATGGGGCACACCCCTTCCCATGTAGTCTTTTCCCTGCCTCTTTTGAAGCTGGCATGCAGAAAAGCCTCTTGTAGAGGTGCCCACTTCCATTATTACGGTTATTGGGAATTGGAGTTACCATGGTGACATAATTAGCCATAAACGATGGCCCAAAAAAATAATGGTTTTAGTTGGAGCTACCTCTTGTGGTAGAAAAAAGATCTACAAAACATCATGGCCTCTGTAAAACTGACGTTTTAGGGCCAGTGTAAAGCCCGCCGCACACAAGAGCTATCTGCTGAGAAAAAAGTCATTTGAGGCCGTTTGATCAGCAGATAGATCGCTGTGTGCGGTTAATATTTGGTGAGTTTTCTGCCTCATGAGGTGTTGAGGTAAAAATCAAACAGGTTTGATATTTTTCGCCTCGCAAGGCGAAAAACTCACCGTGTGCGCTCTACTTGAGCTGAGTGCTGAGGGCAAATATTCAAGCGACCAATCAAAACGCATCCTCCGCTCACATGATTCCAAGATGGCAGCCCACAGAGAAGATTATACTTTAGAAGATAAACTCGTGGGTACTCGACCGTAACCCATATTTTCCTAACCTTCAAATGGTGGCGAGGGCGACGCCTCAAACAAAATGACAAGCAGCATTTCCTCCAAATCCATCTCTGTCTCCGTTTCATTCATTGTTTTCATTGAAAACAGGGGGCTGTCCTCTAAGTTCATTAATTGTCCTCCATAATCGTTTACCATGTTTACTGCACTGCTGACATTTAGTTGGATAGTATTGCTTTTTCTTTTGTCTATTCAATTTTGTTGCTTTATTTCTTAGTGCCCTATAAGCTTCCCTGTCTGCAAGCCTACCTGATACTACAGCAGCTCTTTTCATTTCATCCCTGACTTTCATACTTTGTTTCAGATCAACATCCAGCTATAGTTGCTGGTTAAGTCTTAGGATACTCTCCTTGTTGGAGCATGTTTATCACATACTGCCTAAAATAATTTACAAAAAGTAGTCTAGAGCTAACTCAGCATGTGTGTGACTTAATACTTCCTCCCACTGTAAATTATTCAAATCACTTATAAATTTATCTCCTGTAAAAAATGTGTACATTCTCCTGTAAATTACCTTCGGCCCTGCCCTAGGAATTTTTGTTCCACCATGGCAATAACAGTATGATCACTGAAACCTACTGATGTAATATTAAAACTATTTTCAGCACAATGTGTGTAAATATGATTAATACATGTAGAAGTTGTTATCCCATCCCGATTAGTTTTAATTCTAGAAGGCAGATTTATTAACTGAAAAAGATTACATATAGCAGCTCTACCACTTAATTGTTTATACTTGAAGATATGAACATTGATTGGTTTTCTAATAATTGTTCACCGAAAAAACTCTAAGTTGTACAATTGCTAATATCAGTGGCCTTCTGGAACATTATGCATTTATTATTTAAGTATTCAGTGTTTGAGCTTGGCGGTCTGTAACAACAGCATGCCAATATGGGTTTACGATATGGAATATGTTCTTGAATCCACAATGTATCAATGCCAGTAATGTTAAGATAATTTCTTATTGTAATCGGAATGTGACTCTGGATATAAAATGCAGTGCCTCCACCATATTTGTTCCTGTCAGACCTGTACACATTGTATCCTTCTGTAGCTACAGATGACTCATCTATAGTATCGTCTAAGTCTGTTTCTGTAATGGCCATTGTATGGATATTTGTTCCAAGCAAGACAGAACTTAATTCACAGACTTTATTTTTTAAACTACAGATGTTCAAGTGAGCAAATTTTAATCCTTTCATATTAAAATTATAGAATATCAAATTTAAACATCCACACAATAAATTAGTGAAGCCAAAATTGAAAGAAAATACTTGACACTAATACATATGGGTGAGATTACTCAGACCAATTTATCCAACTCCTCCATGTTCTGAATACTCAGAACTTTAGCCTCTTCCAGCCTGCCGTCTTGACATAAATCCTACAGTTGACATGTGCCCTGAATTTTGCCTAGTTTCTTTACATACCTCGCTCTTCTGGCCAAGTCTGCATTCATTTTTGAAAGGTGCTCATTAGGTTTTTCCCTTGCCTGAGTAAATACATTTTCTAAAGAGGCATTCACACCGTTCAGCACGTCCAGGCAGCAGGACAGCTTGATTACATGTAAAGTCTACGGTACCTACGCATCAAGTGTGAGCCAAGCTGCCCTGCAGCAAGTCGCGTGCGTCGATGCAGCTGGCGTCAGCACTTCCGTGCAGCTGCTGCTCGGACGCGTTGACGGACCGTCCTAGCAGCTGCTGTGTGAAGTTGAGAAAACTGAACTTTGGGGCAGCAAACGCGTGGCCTCAACCAATCGTAGCGACTCTTTGTACTGATGTCATTATGCCTTCCATGCGTGGACCGGCAAGTCATTCATTAAAAATGGAGGATCAACAAATCGTCGCTGTCAGTAATTTTTGTGAATTGTATCCACACACGTCGCAAATGCGCCCGACAACAACGTTGTCTGGCTTTATTAATTAAATAAAGCCAAGCCACTCTCTCTACAGGAGCCGCCATGTTGTAAACAACTAGCAACAGAGAAATTATTGCCTGTGCGCAGACGTACTGACGTACTGACGTGACATGCTGACCCGGACTCCAAAGTGTGCATGCTGCTGGATTTTAATTTTAAAGCATCAACTTTCGTCCGTTTGGGCAATTTGATGCCTGGACACGCTGACTGGTCTGAAACCCCTTAAGACAAGTAAATCCATTCATTCATTGTCTTCCACTTATCCAGGGTTGGATCGCGGGGGCAGCAGCCTAAGCAAAGAGACCCAGACTTCCCTCTCCCCAGCCACTTGTTCCAGCTCCTCGGGAGGAACCCCAAGGCGCTCCCAGCCCAGCCGAGAAACATAATCCCTCCAGCGTGTCCTGGGCCTTCCCCTGGGCCTCCTCCCGGTGAGACGTGCCTGAAACACCTCACCAGGGAGGCGTCCAGGAGGCATCCTGACCAGATGCCCGAGCCACCTCAACTGACTCCTCTCGATGTGGAGAAGCAGCGGCTCTACTCTGAGCCCCCTCCGGATGACTGAGCTTCTCACCCTATCTCTAAGGGAGAGCCCAGACACTCTACGGAGGAAACTAATTTCAGCTGCTTCTATCCGTGATCTCGTTCTTGTTCGTTATGGACAATCCATGGTGAGCACATAAGTCCAATAACAAAACACAGCTCGGGTTCAGATCAGGGGGGTCATTTCGCCCAACCCCACCTCTCCAGGTCTCACTGTCATTGCCCACATGAGCGTTGAAGTCCCCCAGCAGAACAAGGCAGTTCCCAGGAGGAGCACTCTCCAGCACCCCCTCAAAGGACTCCATAAAGGGTGGGTAATCTGATCTGACGTTTGGCACATAGGGACAAACAACAGTCAAGAACCGTCCCCCCTCACCCTAGGCAGAGAGAGGCTACTCTCTCGTTCACTGGGGTAAACCTCAACGGACAGGCGCCGAGATGAGGAGCAACAAGTATGGCCACCCCTGCTCGTCGCCACTGAGCAGGGGCAACTCCAGAGTGGAAAAGAGTCCAATCTCTCTTGAAGAGAAAGGTTCCAGAGCCAGAGCCGTGCGTCAAGATGAGTCTGACGTTGTCCAGTCGGAATCTCTCAACCTCACGCACCAGCTCTGACTCCTTCCCCACCAGAGAGGCGGCGTTCCATGTCCTGAAAGCCAGCTTCTGCAGCCAAGGATCGGACAGCCAAGGTCCCCGGCTTCGGCCACCTCCCATGCCACTTTGTACTCAACTCCTATGGCCCCTCCCACAGGTGGTGAGGTCATGGGAAGGGGGGCCCATGTCACCTGTCACCTCTTCAGGCTGAGCCATGGTTAAAAGCCCGGCCACCAGGCGCTCACCAATGTGCCCCACCTCCAGGCCTGACTCCAGAGGGGGGCTGCGGTGACCCACGACTGGGTGAGGGAACACTGAGTCCATTGTTGTTGTTCATCATAGTGGTCTTTGGGCTGCATTTTGTCTGATCCTTTATCTAGGACCAGTTTGCCATGGGTGACCCTACCGGGTACAGAATGCCCCCGACATCTTAGCTTCTAGGATCATTGGAACACTCAAACCTCTCCTCCACGATAAGGTGGCAGCCCAGGGAAGGGATCTCTCTCACAGTATTCATGTTTGTTGTTATTTTTTAAGAACTTATTTGGCAGCACAAATTTATCACCTCGGGTTTAGTTTTTTATATTCTCTCTCCAACATTAATATCTGAGGTTTATTAAAGAGAAAAAGAAAAATGAATGAAGCCGATTCCCTGAAGGAAAACCAAACTGGCATTAAAAAGTTAAATAACAGAGAAAAAAAATAAAGCTGCATTATACAGCCTTTTCAACTTTAAAATTTTTTTTATAAATTAAAACAGTTAATAAATTCTACTGAAACATGTTAAGCAGTCTGGAGTTATTTTAAGTCTGAGTGTGTGAAAACATGTTGGGATCAACTGTTAAAAGTTGATTTATTTCAGTAGTAAAACAGGAACAACAGCTTTTTTACTTTCTGTTTCAGCTGAGACTCGGTGAAGCAGCAGAGTTGATCCTGAGTCTGAGACTAAAAACACTTTAAACTGAAATACTGAACTCTTTTACACAGCTTCTCTCTGCTGGGAGGATCTGAGGAGGTATGTCCCATCAGCATTTAGTTACTTTTTTAAAATGATTATATTTAGAAAGATAATCAGAAGATATTCAGCTGTGACTGGATCAGGTTGGTGAACCAGCAGAAAGCCTTCAGACATTTTATCTACTGCAGCAGCGTCACTCTGCCTTCCTCCATTTTGAATACAGATCCAGTCATTATGGGATCATAACTTTATGAATACTAACATGTAACTTTGTTTGAGCCTTTAATATATATTTGTAATTTGATTCATCAGACATGCAGATAATCTTTACCTATAAAAATCTTTCTGTTTATATCCAAGATGTTAAAACACAGCTGTGAGACCAGGAAGTACAGAAGCATCCATGCTTCCTGGAGATTGTTGTTCTTTTATTCATAAAATGAAACAAATAATATCATAATTTTATTTATTTATTTGCAGATTATTTAAGATCGTAATAACTGGTATATTTGAAGCTTTCTTCTGTCTAACATCATGGCTACACCTGCATCAGGTGAGTGTTATTTTCTGAATGCAGGATCATGAAGCCTGTTGCTGCCCTCTTGTGGTTGAACTGAACGGTTTGTAATAATGTAATTAAATGTGCTTAGAGTATATCTGCTGGGTTTGTTTCTTTTATTGTTATATGGTGGATCTGGTTCTGTTTAGTGTTTTGTTTGATACTTTCATGTCATGTTTGAGTAAATAATTTTTGGCATAAAAACAATAAAGTTACTCATTAATTTTTTTATATTACCTGGATGTGCTGGTTTTTAGTTCTTTATTTCTGAATCGGATGTTTTTTTCTAGATTAATGTCCCTTTCTCTATAGTTGAAACATTCCAGGTTTTCTTTTGTTTTCAACCTGATAACTTTTCTGTGGTTAAACTGATGTTTTCATTTCTATTTGTTATTCAGATATGTACTACCTTTCCTTATAAAAGCTTTTTTACAGGTCAACTTCCTGATTGTATTAAGGTCTTTTTCTACTGTTAGATTTAGATGTGTTTCTGTATATCATTAGTTAGGAAGGTTTACTTCTAAAAGCCGAGTAAATAAAGCTTTTCCTCATTGTTTTGTTTCAGAATCAGCTAAGATCTTTCAGAAGCTTTGATCTTCTTCCACCAGAGAGTAAGTTCATTTGTGCTAAGTTGGATATTTCAATTATTACTTATTTTTATGTTCAATAATAGCATCTGAAACTTTATAGAAAATACAAAACAGATTTGCTGTTTTTTTCCACTTAACATTTTATTCATTCACAAGAACCACAGAAATATTTTAAACCACCTTTTATGTAACGCTAATTATCAGGTTGAGTATTTCATGAGACGACTGATTAACAGATAATATTCTCAGGCATCCTCCCATTAAAGTGTTGCTTTATGAAGCTGCAGGGCTCTGAGTGTCTCTGTGACCCAGAAGCAGTTTGGCCCCTGAGGGCTTTCTTAGCAGGTTACTAAAAAAGCTAAAAGCTCGAGGGAGACTAGTCTCCATGAATACATGAGATTCACTCTGAGGTCCTCAAGGTATCTGGAGAAGTTGGGCTGCTTTGGTTGACAAGGCTCATTCAATTAGGTCAAAATAACTACAGGCAAATTTGGATTTATATAATATTTTCCCCCATGTTCTTTCTCATTTATTCCCAATAATACATCTTTAGTTATTGTCTAAAGCTGTTTTATAAAATGCGTCCCCACTGATACTTTAAAATAGATTTTTTTTTTCTTCAGCAGGAGGTGATGGAGGAATCCTTCAGGTGTATCTCCCTCTGTGATCCTGAGGGTGTCCACGCCTTCATCCTGGTCCTCCCTGTGGGTCCCCTCACTGATGAAGACAAGGGAGAGTTACAGACCATCCAGGACACATTCAGCTCTAGAGTCAATGACTTCACCATGATTCTGTTCACTGAGGACTCAGATCCTACAGCTCCACCTGGTGGTAACTTTGTTAAGGAGAACAAGGACATCCAGGAGCTCTGTCAGAGATGTGGAGGAAGATATGTTGTTCTGAACATGAAGGACAGACAGCAGATCCCAGAACTGATGAAGATGGTGGAGAGATATGTTTCTGACAGGAAGGATCTGTCCTGTTATACAACTAAAACTTTAGCATGGGGCCACATAGAGGAAAAACTACAGCTACAGGCTGAACTGAAGAAGTTTAACATAAGGACTGCTCTCCCAGGTATGAACAACTTTGAAATAAATTTCAAGGTTTCATTTAACTAAACAGTTTGATGAATGTAGTGTTGTCTCTAATTATAAATCAGTGATATAATTCAACCCTTTTAAGGAGGCCCGGCCCGGTGTAAGGGAGAATCGTACATATCGTAAAGTTCCGGTAAAATTACCCTGAAGTTTGGATAGTGGAAAGGCTACCATAGAAAGTACTCCTACATCAGTTCTTCTTCTGTCTCTACGTGCTTGCTCAGTAGGAGGGATTGCTGTGAACCAACCACACAACGCAGGCGACTGTCTACTGTCGCTACATGTTGGTCCAGGAGAAGTGAATGCTGCAAGTCAATGACTCCATGCAACCTGCTGAGATTCTTTAGATAGAAACTTTTTAACTGATTGGAATAATGGACTGAACTTAATGCACTGTTTAATATGTAGGATTAGTTTAAATGTATGTATGATTGAATTGAAATGACTTTTTTATGATGTACGTTGAGATGACGTCGTGTGAATTAGTGCTGTCACAACCCAGCTCATTAGATGAAGACAAAAAAGGAGACACGGCATTTTTAGCAGGAAGGTTGAATAATTTATTAAGATAAATATGAATACCAACCTTAACAAACCACATCATAACCAAAAAAAATAAATAAATCATTCTAACAAGAAACAAACCCAATGAATTCCTGGACTGCTATGAGATAAGCTAGGACACCATTGGTGTGGGGTTATAAAGACTAGGAAGACTGGGCCGAGGTGTTTCCAGTCAGCCGCTGACAGAAACCACTTCACATGAGAGAAGGAAGGGCAGATGTTTAAACAGGCAAAGACAGGAGTTGTCACAGTGCTATATAAATAAACTGAATTCATTAGATCCGATTTAAGTCAGAACTTTGGCTAGGCCACTCCAGAACATTAATTCAATTCAATTCAGTTTATTAATATAGAGCCAATTCACACGCTTGTGAAGTGCTGGTGAAAAAAAAAAAGTCCTTTCAATTTAATCATACATAATAACAGGGCATTAAGTTTAGTTCATTACTCTCAGTTAGATAATAAAGCGGGTTGCTCAATCAAAACAATGACTTTAAACCAAAATCTCCAAAAGGTATGAATAGGGTTGGGCTCAGTTATAAAGCTTTATTTGATGAGATGTAATGATTCCAGAAATGGGAAATTAATGGGCAGTAGCAGCATGAATACAGTAAGCAGGAAATATATATATATACACACACACATATATATATATATATATACATTTATATAGGTTTGAAAAATATATATTGTTAAATAGGCAACAAAAGACATGAATTTAAAGTGTTAAAATTTAACCCCCCCAAAAAAAAAAAAAAAAAAAATCCTAAGTCTCAGTCTGTTAAATACAGGAGCAAAGTACAGCATAATTCAAAACCATAAAGAGATAACTGTCCAATCACATGGGGTTTTGGGTCATCAAGTCACTTGCGTCATGAGAGGCTATCTTCTTAATATTCCTAACAATGACTGAGGACATTGGATCAAGTTTTGATCTGAAATATTTATTTCACATTTTTGCAGCGTAAACTATTAGGCTGATAAATTTAATGTCACAATTTTTATGAAATCTTTTCATACTATTATTGATCTTGTTTTTTTTCTTTTATGATCGTTTTCTCATTAGTTGGGTTCGTTAAATAGTTCTTTGGTGGGTTTGTTGAAGATATTTAAACCAATTGGCCTTTAAACGCCAGTGTTGGTGGATTTACCACGCTCACATGGAGGCATGGCATCAGGGTCAGTTTTCTGTGTGGTTAGGGGGGAGCCAGCTTAGGCTGTGGGGGAGGGGATCAGACACAGTTCTGTGAAATCTGCAGCTCTGTCTATATAGTTTAATCCTGTGAATAAATTAGTGTCATATAATTCTCCTCCTTCTCCTTCTCAGACACTGAAGAGAAGAAGAGTCCTGAGCGTCTCAGGATTGTTCTGATCGGGAAAACTGGCAGCGGGAAAAGCTCATCAGGAAACACCATCCTGGGAAAACAGGAGTTTGTTTCCAATTCATTTAAAGAATCAGTTACGAAAAATAGTCAGAAAGCCCAGATTGAGGTGGATGGTCGTCCTGTTGCTGTAGTTGACACTCCTGGTCTGTTTGACAGCTCTTTGTCCCATGAAGACGTTAATGAAGAGCTGGTGAAATGTATGAGTCTCCTGGCTCCAGGTCCACATGTCTTCCTGCTGGTGTTACAGATCGGTAGATTCACACCAGAGGAGAAGGAGACGTTAAACCTGATCAAGAAAGTTTTTGGAAAAGATTCTGAGAAGTTCATCATCATCCTGTTTACTGGAGGAGACAAGCTGGAACGTGACAAAACATCCCCTAGTGAGTTCATTGCACGTTGTAATGATTCCTGTAAGAAGTTGATCGCTGACTGTGGAGGAAGATACCACGTGTTTAATAACTATGATAAACAGAATCATGTTCAGGTCAGTGAGCTGATCAGAAAGATCGACACCATGGTGGAGGAGAATGGAGGCAGCTGCTTCACCAATGAGATGCTGCAGGAGGCTGAAGCTGCCATACAGAAGGAAATGAAGAGAATCCTGAAGGAGAAAGAAGAAGAGATGGAGAGAATAAAGGAGGAACTTGAACAAAGACACAAGGAAGAAAAAGATGAAATAAAAAGAAGAATGGAGGACCAGAAATTGAAAAAGAGAGAAAACAGAAAGCTGAACAACTAAAGGAAGTGGAAGAAAACATCAGGAAGGAACGAGAGGAGAGGAAGAAAGAACAACAGGAAAGAGAAGAGGAAGAAAAGAAAAGAGGATAAAGAACGACGGGGAAAGAATGGGAGCAAAAGCAAAATGTTTTAGAGAAAAAATCAAATCAGAATCAGCAGGAAAGGAGAAAATAAGCAGAAAACTGGAGCAAAACAGAAAAGAGATGGAAGAAGAAAGAGAAACCCGGGAGAAAGAAAGAAAAGAGTGGCGGGAGAAACGACAAAGAGAGGAGAAGGAGAGACAGGAAGAGGAGCAACGAAAACTAAAAAAGCTTCAAGACAAATTTAAGAAACAAAGAGAAGAATATGAAAACAAACTGATAGTAGATGAACAAACAAGAAAAGAAAAGGGGGAAAAAGAAGAACAGAGCTAAACTCAAAGAAATGGAAGAAACAATCCATATGGAGCAAAAAGAGAGAAGGAGAGAGCAGGATGATAGAAAAGAAGAAGAGAAGAAAAGAAAAGAAGAAGAAGAAAAACAACAACATGAATGGGAGCAAAAACGTTTGTGGGGAAAAAATCAAATCAGAATCAGCAGAAAAGGAGAACATTGATAGAAAACTGGAACAGATGAGAAAAGAGATGAAAGAAGAACGAACTATCTGGGAGAAGGAAAGAAAAGAGTGGTGGAAAAAACGACGACAACAGGATGAAGAAGAACAGAGTAAACGGAAAAAGATTCAAGAAGAATTAGAGAAAGAAAGAACAAAGTTTGATGACAAAATAAAATTGGATGAAACAAGACAGAAAAAGGAAGAGGAGGAGAGAAAACAGAGAGCTGAACAACTTAAAGAAATGGAGGAAAAGATCAAGATGGAGAAAGAGCAGAGAAAACTAGAACAGGAACAAAGAGAAAAAGAAGACAAGAAAAGAAAAGAAAAGAGGAAGAAGAACGACAACAATAGGAGTGGGAGCAAAAACAAAAAGATTTACAGGAAAGAATTAGATCAGAATCAGAGGAAAAGGAGAAAATTTACAGAAAACTGGAAGAGAGCAGAAAAGAGATGGAAGAAGAACGAGTAAAACGAAGAAAAGAAAAGAAAAGAAAGAGTGGTGGCAAAATCGATACAGAGAGGATGAAGAGAGAAGGTAAGAAGAACAACAAAAACTGAAAAAGCTTCAAGAGGAATTTGAGACAGAAATAGATGAATATGAAAGGAAAAATCAAAGAAGATAACAAAAAAAGAAGAGAATTGGAGGAGGAGAAAAAACTACTGGAAGAAAAGTATCAGAAAGAAATCCAGGAAATGGAGAGAAGAAATCAGGAAATAGCCAGAAAACAAGCTGAAGAGTTTAATACGTTCAAGGAGAAATACAGAAAACTACAGGACAAAAAAGATAAATGTTGTTTCTGTTATGTTTGCAAATTTTTTGGTTGGATGTATGGGGAGGAGGAACAAAAGGAGAAAAAAGAACTTTAAAACAAAGATTAACATTAACTAACATAACAAGATTAGAAAACCAGTCATAATCTAGGGGACATGATGAAATGAGCAACTGAACTGATAGAAAATAGATTAAAGAATAACTCTGATGATGGTTTACAGTCATTATTGTTTATGTTTTATTTTTATTGTATACATGTTTGTATAATTATAGGCTGCAAAAGAATGCAAATATTTTTTTTTAGCAAAATAAAAATATCTAACATCTTTAATTTATGTAACATAGAAAATCTGGAACTGTGAAGAGAAAGACATTTAACATTTTCATTAAAAGTATTTTTAAAAATGTAAAATTTTTTTTTTACTATTTTATGATTAATGGTTATATCAAATTAAATCACACTTTATTTATAAAGTGCTTTTCAAACCACAACAAAGCTTCTCAAAGTGCTTTACAGATTAAAATGACCCACAACCCCCCCCCCCCCCGTCCCCATCTCCCATGCACGCACACACATAAAGGCAACAATAGACAAAAGCAAAACGGGCTGAGTACAGATGAGCCAGGAAACGTCATCATGGGAGCCATCTACATCGGCACCAGCAGATCAACAGCAGCAGCCAAGGCACTGACCCAGGGAGCCCAGAGGAGGGAGGGCTGGTACACCCAGCTCCACCCAAGCACCACCTGGAGAGCACCAAGGCAGCCACAGCCGACCACCGCCCCCGAGGCAGAGGTCTCCCACAGAGGAAACACTGGAAGGAAAACTAAAATAAGTCAAAATATTAAGATATGCTCAAATAAAATAATAATTGATAAATAGCCAGCTAAAAGCTAAACTAAAAAGAATTCAATCAAATAAAACATGCAGAGCAATTAAACAGATTTAATAAATGATAACCAGTTAAAAGCTATGTTAAAAAGGTGAGTCTTGATCCTGCTCTTAAAAACATGAACGTTCTCTGCAGCCCTGAGGTTCTCCAGCAGCCTGTTCCAGAGGTGAGGGCCATAATAACAGAAAGACTCCTCACCATGAGTGTCCTGACTTTAGGGGTGACAAGGAGACGGCTGCAGAGGAGCGCAGAGACCGTGAAGGTTCATACAATAAAAGCAATTCAGAAAGATAAGAAGGCCCAAGACAATTAAGACACTTAAAATTTTTTAAAAGAACCTTAAAATTGATCCTAAAACATACAGGGAGCCAATGCAGTGATTCTAAGACAGGTGTAATGTGCTCCCGCCTCCTGGTCTTCATCAGGACACGTGCTGCTGAATTTTGTAAAAGCTGTAAACCTGAGATATTCTTTTTGGGAAGACCAGAAAGCAGGGCATTACAGTAATCTATCCTACTGGTGATAAAACATCAGTGTCTCCGTATTGGCCTGAGTGAGAATGGGGCGGACTCTGGTGATGTTCTTTAGTTGATAAAAACCTATTTTAGTAAAATTTTTTATGTGAGGAATAAGAGTCAGCTCAGAGTCAAAGATCACGCCCAAGTTAATCACTAGTAAAGAGGGATTAAAAGACAGTGATTGTAGTTTTGGTAAAAGTTTCTCTCTCTGAGCCTCAGGACCGATGACTAAAACAGTTTTGTCCTGGTTGAGCTGGAGAAAGTTTTCTGCCATCCAGGATTTGATGTCTAAAATGCAGTTAAAAAGCGCATCAATTGGCTGTGTATATGTAAATATAGTCATTCAAATAAAGAATTTAACAAATACAGTGAGGTAGTCCTATATCTTCAATGTTATAATCACAGTATAGTTTATCGGGACTTTATGTGACAGATCGACACAAAGTCGTGGATCATTGTGAAGCGGGGGTAACAAATACAGAATAATACCTGTCTGAAAAATGTGGAATGCGTTTATATTCTGATCCCTTTACTCTGAAACTCCTAGAATATACAGGGCTTCCAAGTTCTCTAATTCAGCTGTATTGGAGCAGGGATGCATCTAAAAGTTGCAGGGCTCTGGCTCTCATGGACTGGAGTTGGAGACCTCTGCCCTACACTAAAGCAAAAAGTCATCCAGACCTCCAGCTTCAACTCATTTCACAAAATAATTTACCAAAGATGAACATCTGTCTTTTCTTTAACTAACCAAAAACATCTAAAAACTATATTGTGCTTTTAAGAAAGAGTTTTTAAAACTAGAAGCTAAATTGATATCTGCAAAAGAAACGACTTATTTAGGCCCCGTCTACACGGAGATGAAACCCGGTGTAGCAGCAAAGAAGTCTCATCCACAAGGAGGCGCCGTTTCAGGACACAGTAAACGATTATGTTCCCAGAGTGGAGAAATCTCACAACGCCACCTCAGCTGTCTCTGGGATTCTGAGCTCTCCATTTATTCTAACTGGATGACATCAATAACAATAATAATAATAATAAACTTTATTTATAAAGCGCTTTTCATACAAAAAAATGCAGTTCAAAGTGCTTTACAGAATAAAAATCCCCCCCCCCCCACAAATTTAGGCTTAAACACAATTATATTCCCCTCCCCCCAATCCTATCCCCATGTGCGGACACATTAAGGAGCAACATTGAAAGGACATTAAAATAGAAAATAGGATGGATACTGGGCCGAGTACAGATGAGCCAGGTTAGGTAAGGAAATGCCATCCAGGGAGCCATCTGCACCGGCAGCAGCGGGTCAACAGCAGCAGCCGAGGCACCGACCCAGGGCGCCCAGAGAAGGGGAGGCCAGGATTCTGACCTCCACCCAAGCTCCACCTGGAGAGCACCAAGGCAGCTACAGCTGACCACCGCTCCCAGGGCAGAGGGCTCCCACGGAGGAAACACTGGAACGATTTGTCTATGTTTTTATTATCCGTGTAAAACAACAGGCTAACATGTTAAAATACAAAAATAAATAAATTAATTAATTAATAGGTCGATAGGTAAGTAAATACATAAATAAATAAAATTAAATCAACGAGATAAGTACAAGACCAGGTAGTAAAACACTGATCAATAAAAGCATGAAAAGCAAATAAAACAGGCAGTAAATAGTAATCAATTAATTAAAAGCTAGTCTAAAAAGGTGAGTCTTGAGCCTACTTTTAAAAACATGAACGTTCTCTGCGGCCCTGAGGTCCTCAGGCAGCCTGTTCCAGAGGTGAGGGCCATAATAATGGAAAGACGCCTCACCATGAGTGTGTGTCCTGACTTTTGGGATTGTATTTTTGGTAAAAGCTTCTCTCTCTGAGCCTCAGGACCGATGACTAAAACTTCAGTTTTGTCCTGGTTGAGCTGGAGAAAGTTTTCTGCCATCCAGGATTTGATGTCTAAAATGCAGTTAAAAAGTGCATCCATTGGCCGTGTGTCATCAGGAGACATGGAGATGTACAGCTGTGTATCATCAGCATAACTGTGAAAGTTAACTCCATGTCTTCTGATGACGCTGCCAAGAGGGAACATATACAGGTTAAAAAGCACTGGGCCTAAAATTGAACCCTGGGGCACACCACATGTAATCCTGTGGACCCTAGAGGAGCAGGTATCTAGACTTACCATAAAAGTCCTGTCTGAGAGATAGGATGTGAACCATTTGTGAACAGCACCAGAAAGGCCAATCTGTTTTAAACGAGTTAAAAGAATAGTGTGGTCTACTGTATCAAAGGCAGCGCTTAGATCCAGTAGAACTAACACTGTCACCTTCTGAGCGTCATACTTTAATCTAAAATCATTTAAAATCTTCAGAAGGGCCGTCTCTGTGCTGTGGTTCACCCTAAAGCCAGATTGAAATTTCTCCAGGACATTGTGCTCATTAATAAAATCATTAAGTTTAATTAAAACAAGCTTTTGTAAAACCTTGTTAGTTAGATACCGGTCTAAAATTATTAAAATCATTAAAATCTAAATTGCTCTTCTTCAGCAGGGGCCTCACTACCGCCCCTTTAAAGAAGGCAGGAAAGACCCCCGTCTGAAGGGAGCAATTCATCAAGGTTAAAATCTCATCTCTAAAAGATTCATAAAATGGCTTAAAAAATGAAGTGGGAATTGGGTCCAAAACACCTGTGGTGGGCCTCACTGAGGAGAAAACTTTATCAAGAGTCTCGGCCTCTACCAGGACAAAACTGTCCAGCGTTTCCTCTGGTAGAGACACACATTCAGATTTGTCTAAAACCATGTTACACTGAGAAGATAAAATATTACATCTGATGGTGTCTACCTTCCCTCTGAAGTGGTCTGCGAACTCCTCACAAAGAGTGTTTGAGGGGGTTTTCTGAAATGCAGTAGTAGTAAGGTTTAAAATTTGATCAATAGTGGAGAAAAGAATTTTAGGATTATTTTTATTGTCTGATATGATTTTTGCAAAGTAAGCATTTCTTGAATTTCTTACAGCATTATTGTAGGATTTGAGAAGTTCTGTGCATAATTAATGGTTTATCGTGGTTTTATTTTTTCTCCATTTTCTCTCTGCACCCCTGCAGTCCCTCTTCAGTTTTTTAAGATTGTTATTTCTCCATGGCACTGCAGGTTTTGAGTGTGAGCGTTTCACTTTAAGTGGAGCCAGCAGGTCCAGAGCGGACTGAAGTCTTCTGTTAAAATCACTGATGATAAAATCACAGGGGGCAGGTAAGAGAGTAGGAGGAAACTTTTGAAAAACTTCTAGAAAACGTGCAGCCACTTCAGCGGTTAGATGGCGCTTCCTGACAGTTCTCACAGAGGTCTCCTGCTGGATAAAACTGGTGATGTTAAAAAACACACAGTAATGGTCAGAGACAGCCAAGTCAACAACAGAGGACACACGGGTGGACAGGCCATGCGCGATGACCAAGTCCAGGGTGTGTCCTCTGTTGTGAGTTGGCTGCATGACATGCTGACTAAAATCCATATAATTCAAAATATTTAAAAATTCTGTTGATAAAGGATCTAAAAGGTTATCCATGTGTAGATTAAAATCACCAGCTAAAATGATCCTTTCAAAGGAGTTGTACAAAATTGATAAAAACTCTGAAAATTCTTGAATAAAAAAAGTGCACTCTTTTTAGGAGGCCTATAAACTGTGACACAAAATCTGAGGAGTGCTAAAAACAGATGCAGTATATTCAAAAGTACTAAAATGATCAAATAAAACAGGTTTGCAGAAAGCGTTGATGAACTAATAAAAGCAGTTCCACCTCCCCCTTTGCAACTCCTCGTGGAATAAGTGAAGTTAAAATTTGGTGGGGACGCCTCTATATGAACAGCAGGGGCATCTGTACTCAGCCATGTTTCTGTTAAAAATAAACAATGTATATTATGGTCTAAAATCAGATCATTTATTATAAAAGTTTTATTCAGCAGAGAGCGAACATTTAGAAGAGCCAAATTAATAGTGGTTGGAGCTGAAGTGACTGTATGATTTACTGGGGGTAGGACTTTTGCTAACTGTTTGAGATTATTAGGGTTGTATTTGTTACGTTTTTTATTATTTGTCTGCTCTCTGCTGATAATAACGGGTATAGATGATTTAGGGCAAGGTCCAAGTCCAATATGTGAATAACTGTTAAAATCAGAACTGAGTTTGTAGGAGCAGGGACCAGCTGCACATCAGGCTGTGGCGGAAGGGGCAGAGAGGGCAGGTGCAGCTGGGGCCGGTGTGGTAGACAGGGGTGGCGTGGGCATGCCAGGCTTATTGCCAGCATCCGGGCACCCTGTCTGTTAAGATGTAGTCCATCTGGTCCAAACAATTGACTCCTGCCCCAGAAAATGTTAAAATTGTCTATAAAACCAATATTGTGCATCACGGTGGCAGAGAAAGCCAAGTGTTCAGAGATAAAAGCCTGCCAAAACGACCAATACCTCTGCCAACAGTGGGGATGGGGCCAGAAATAAAAACAGACACGTGTGTATTTTAAAAGATTAAACAAATGAATAATATCCAGCTTCAGGAGCTCAGACTGCTGTTTACGAATGTCATTGGTTCCAGCGTGAATTATAACTCTACTCACAGATGGGTGACGTTGGATGTGGTCCAGGATCTGTTCAGTAATGTCCTTTACAGTGGCTCCAGGTAAACACAGTGTGAGGGCTCCTCTCATCCTTACACTCCTGATAACAGAGTCTCCGATGATGAGCGTGGTGGGCGGCTGGTCTACAAGTTGATGCTGGGCAGAGGGTCTTTCACCGTCCAGGACCTGCTGGATGTTGGGCGGATTAGCTTCCCCAGGACTGCAGCAATGCGGTCCTCGGTTTAGCGCGACGTTGAGGGCTGCGGGAGTCCGGCTGCTGCTCCGGTTGCTCGGAGGGGATGGGTGGCAGTCCTGCGGCACCAAAGTGGTTTGACAATGGCAGGCCGGGTGAAGGAGAGCCGTGGCGGCTGCTCCAGGCCCCCCCACCGCGGCCGGGCCCGACCATGGACCAGGCACCCTGAAGCACCGGTGTTGAGCTGATTGGAGCTTTTGGCTTAGCCCCCAGATGGAACCAGCGGTCCTCCTCTGCAGTTGTTGTTGCACCTCTGGCGTTCGGCAGTCCGAGTCCAGCGATGGATTCCCCCTCCGCAGCTTCACCGGGCTGGCAGGGAATTGTGTCCGCCAGCTGAGCGCTGTTGGCGGCGGCAAAAGTCCGGCCGAAGATGATGTCCATGTCACACTCGTGGTCCTGGATTTGATAGAGCGTGGAGATCCTCTGCTCCAGCTCCAGAACTTTTTGTGTTAATTTAAAACAGCCATCACATCCAGGGGTACAGGTGAGTGAAGGCATGATGAAGTAAAAAGTAGTCCGTGCTCGGATTAAAAACGCCCCCGATAAAAACAAGTTGCTAAAAGTCAGTGGTGTTAAAATCGGTTAAAACTAGTCATAAAAAACGATTTAACACCAGTTAAAACCGTGTTAATTAGGGAGCCGAAGTTTGCAAGTCTCTCTGTAGAAAGGACGCCGACGCATGCGCAGTGTGCAGTCGCCGCATTCCTATATTTCATGAGCAACTCTGTGATAAAGTAAACAAACAAGGCGCCATACTGTGTTGCAGTCCTAATAAAGCAAACATTGACCTTATTATGGATCCTAGAATATGATTTACTGTCCCTCCTTCATAACCAGCAGCAGAAAATGGATCCAGAGAACCACAGAAACCGTCTGCTTTAGAATAAAACTCTCATTAAAGCTACCTTTGTCCTGTTTGCCACAGGGTTGCCTGAGCATGCTCAGTGTCCTTTTCTGTGTTTCTCTGGCAGTGTCACAGCGCCACCAGTGGGCCCGGCATATGTACTGCAGCATTTTAAGACGGTTTGTGTGAATTCTTGTAGACAGACGTTTTATTTATTGTGGTGCTGTTTTTACAGACTCTGTTTTTGAAACTAGACCCATTTTGTCTCAGTGTAGAGCAGGAATAATCTCATTCTGGATTGCATTAAATTTGTCAATAACGTAAAAGACCTTGGTGTCATCTAACCCCAGGAATAAATAATTTTAATCCCATAATAAGCAAGTTTCTAGGACTTTCTTCTTTTACCTGGTAGTAGCTGTGGATAAGGCATATTGCATCACTTCCTGTAATTGTTTGGTCTTGATGATTCTCTCAACTTCATATCATTTGCATTTTTGACACTTTAGTTACTAAAAGACTAGAGCGCCACATGCGCAAAAAATGTAATTGTAAATGTTTTTCTGTGCATCTCTAGAGATCCTAATCTGTAGTTATAAAAATCTACAGTTAGAGGGCAGTGTAAGACTGATTACTTTAATTCACTTTATCACAACAAAAGTCATCTCAAGGTACTTTACACACAAATCAGACACACATTCCAATTAATCTTACTTATCAAACATTTCATTAAATTCAGTTTTTTTTCCAATTTGGTTCAACATTTTCTATTTAAGGAAACTCAGCAGATTGCATCAAGTTATTTGTGATGATTTTTGTTGCCTTTCTGACACAAATGCAGATTTAAAGGATTTATTGAATGTAAGTGGAGCTGGAACCAGGAAGATCTTCATGGAGGAAAACAGCTGGAGCCATGGAGGAGGGGAAGCCCAGAGGTGAGTAACAGGTAAGATGGATAATTGTTCTCAGTATGAATTCAAATTCAATTCAAATTCAATTCAAAAATACTTTATTGATCCCAGAGGGAAATTAAGTGTTGTAGCTCATATAATTAATTATTTAAGGAGTTGTTGTAGATGATGATCGCTGTGGGCAGGAAGGATTTCCTGTAGCGGTCTGTATTGCAGCGAAACTGAAGAAGCCTCCGACTGAAGATGCTCTGTTGTTGTGTGACAGTCTCATGAAGAGGATGCTCAGGGTTGTCCATAATTTTTTGATTTTATGAAGAATCCTTCTTTGCATCATCATCTCCAGATGTTCCACAGTTGTCCCAAGAACAGAACCAGCCTTCTTTATCAGGTTGTTTAGCCTTTTTAAATCCCTGGCAATGATGCTGCTACCCCAACAGATGACGGCTGAAGAGATTACACTCTCCACAACAGACTTGTAGAAGATCTCCAGCATCTTACTGCACACCTTGAAGGACCTAAGCTTCCTCAAGAAGTACAGTCTGCTCTGTCCCTTCTTGTAGACGGTTTCACTGTTGCGCCTCCAGTCCAGTCTGTTGTCAAGGTGAACTCCGAGGTATTTATACTCCTCAACCACCTCCACTTCCTCTCCCATGATGGAAACAGTGTTTGACTTATCCCTGTTTCTTCTGAAATCTACAATCATCTAATTTGTTTTGTTCACATTCAAGGTGAGACGATTGTTTCCACACCATGTCACAAAGCGGTCCACCAGCTCTCTGGATTCAGCTTCTTGTCCATCTCTGATACACCCGACAATTGCAGAGTCATCTGAGTATTTCTGCAGATGACAGGTCTCTGATTTGTACTGGAAGTCTGAGGTGTACAGAGTGAAAAGGAATGGTGAGAGTACGGTCCCCTGTGGTGCTCCTGTGCTGCTGACCACCTGGTTTGACACACAACTCTTCCGTCTCACAAATTGTGGTCTGTTGGTCAGGTAGTCATTGATCCAGGCGATTGTTGAGGGCTCCACCTGTGTCTTCAGGAATTTCTGACAAAGCAAATCAGGCTGAATTGTGTTAAATGCACTGGAGAAATCAAAGAACATGATCCTCGCAGTGCTGCCTGCTTTGTCCAGATGACAGTGGGTTGGTTGAAGCAGGTGGATGATGGCATCTTCAACTCCAACTCCACAGCGATAAGCAAACTGCAGTGGGTCCTGATATGTTCTTGTTTGCTTACTCAGGGGGGCCAACAGGAGTCTCTCCAGGACCTTCATGATGTGGGATGTCAGGGCAACGGGTCTATAGTCATTGATGACTGATGGGTGAGTTCTCTTTGGTACTGGAACAAGGCAGGATGTCTTCCACAACACTGGAACCTTCTCCTGGATTAGGCTAAGGTTGAAGAGGTGCTGCAGAATCTCACAGAGCTGCTCAGCACAGGCCTTCAGGACTCTGGGGCTGACACCATCTGGACCTGCAGCCTTGTTCCGGTTCAGTTTCTCCAGCTGCCTCTTCACCTGACTTTTGGAGACAGACAAGTGGGAGGGGGAGGCGAAGGGGGTAGCAGCATTTCCTGACTTGGCTGAAGTCAAACTTGTGGAATCAGAAGAGTCCATGACTGAGGTGAAGGATAAAACATCCGAGGTGTAACAGGAAAGCTGTTGATCAGAGGAGAGTGGGATGTCTGTTTGGCTGGGAACAGGAGAGGAGGACGCTGAGCTAGTTCCTGAACTGAACCTGTTGAAGAATGTGTTCACTTCATTGGCTCTGTCCAGACTTCCATCAATCCAATCCTTTCTGTCCTTAAAGCCTGTGATCTTTCTCATTCCTGACCAGACATCTCTGATATTGTTCCTCTGTAGTTTGTTCTCCAGCTTCTTCCTGTATGCCTCCTTGCTGTCTCTGATCTTGACCTTAAGTTGCTTCTGTATACTCCTCAGTAATTCCCTGTCTCCCTCCCTGAAGGCTCTTTTTTTCTTGTTTAGCAGTTCCTTCAGGTCACTGGTGATCCAGGGTTTGTTATTAAGGAAGCATCTCACTGTTCTGGTGGGGATGATGTTGTCCACACAGAAGTTTATATAGTCAGTCACACCCTCAGTCATGGCATTGATGTCCTCTCCATGTGCTTGGCAAAGAGTCATCCAGTCTGCTTCCTGTGACCATTTTCTCACAGTTCGTTTTGTCACAGGTTGCCTCTGAACAAGTGGTTTATATTCTGAACAGAGAAAAACAAGATTGTGATCTGATTGTCCCAGAGGAGGTCTTGGTTTAGACATGTATGCATCCTTTACATTTGCATAAAACAAATCCAAGGTCCTGTTTTCTCTTGTAGAGCAGCTGACAAACTGTTGAAATGCTGGAAGTGTAGTAGAGAGCGAGGCATGATTAAAATCACCAGATATTGCCACAAATGCCTTGGGGTGCTGTGTCTGTAGCTTAGCAACAGCGGAACTGATGACATCACATGCAGTGTCGGCAACGGCTGAAGGTGGAATGTAAACAACTGCCAAAATTACACTGGTGAACTCTCTTGGTAAATAATATGGACGAAAACTCACTGCCAAAAGTTCGACATCTGGGCTGCAGAGATGACACTTCACAGTAACATGTCCTGGATGACACCATCTGTTGTTGGTGTTGTTGTTTAACTGTAGGCGTACTGAAGTTGATGAATGGAGGAGCTTAAGGGGAAAAGGAAGCCCAGAGCGGTCTGTGAGTTTGTTGTGTAGATATTCCAGGGGTAAGAGAGGAGGAGGAAAGCAAGGCAAGGCGATTTTATTTGTATAGCACACTTTCAACAACAAGGTATTTCAAGGTGCTTTACATGATTAGAGGTAAAATAAAAACAGCATTAAAACACAAAGCATATAAAGTAAAAGCAGCAATAAAGGAAGAAGCACACACAGATACTTCAAGGCATTAAACAGCAAGAAGCATAAACAAAACATGATATATGAAAACATGACTCAAAGGCAGTTCTAAACAGATACGTTTTTAGTTGTGATTTAAAAGAACTCAGTGTTTCAGCAGCTTTGCAGTTTTCTGGAAGTTTGTTCCAGATTAGAGGAGCATAGAATTATTGAATTTAGTGAAAGTTCAATCAAAATTCTGAACCAAACAAGATTAAATGTCATTTTAACATTTTAAGCGGCACAATATACTGATAATACATCAAATAAAACCAAAGTAAGTCAAACAATTCTTTAGCTAGCTCAATTTCTCTAAGAATCTATAGATAATATCCATGCAAACAACCTGTGTTATCAATGAAGTTTGAGAAGAGAAACCAGAACCAGGCACTTTTTTCCATCATTTCTTTCATTCCTTATTCTGAACAGAAAAGTGTTTCTTAAGTTGTTTTTTTAATTTCTAGTTTTTGAAAAGCAACAAACAACAAATTGTCTGGAATATGTAAAATCAGTTAATCCAGTAAATATCAGAATCAAATAGAAAACAAATGGAGTATAATAGACAAAAGATATTTTTTATTTATTTAAAAAAAACAAATTATCACAAACCACTATTTTATAATAAAAACACAAAATAATACATAATTAAAGACCTAAAAATGTATCAAACTAAAAATAAACAGAAAAAAAACTTCTCCCAAAAACATAGCATAAATGTTGACTGTTATAGAAAAGCTCTGTAGTTTAGAGATAATGACAGATTTAAAGTTGCTTTCAGGTTATGATTCCTGTTTTTTGAAGCATCATTTGATGCTTGGGCTGTGAACAAAAGCCCTCAGATTCAGAACCAGATGATCTTTAACTATTGGAAATTTACTTTAATACTACATTCATCATTGAATTTCAACACGGTTAAACTGTGGGCTGGTTGCTAACAGTTCCTCCATGTTGGTTCATTTTCTTGCTTCCTGATGTGAAAATTATAGTCGTTTAGCTACATGACATTGACCTGATGTTCTTTACTGGATTATTGCAGTAAACAAAATAACTGACAAATGCTTGAAAATGATTTGTACAGTTTGATTTTTTTTTAATGTTAACTAAAATGTTTTCTCTGATCTCATATTTTAGCGTTCTGGGATTTAGAGTCTCTTTTGTTCTGAGTAGCTAACTCAGTTGTTTCCTCATTCTTCTATTCCACCACAAAAGATTTTAATTTGGTTTCAAACGCTCATTTTGTACAGATAAGGTCTTTCTGGTGTAGCAGCTGCCTTTATTGTCTTTCACCATGGTGTTGATCAGTCTGATCAGCTCTGAAATCTGTGAGTGATTCTTTTTATCATAGTTATTAAACACATGGTATCTTCCTCCACATTCATTGATCAGTTTCTTACAGGCATCCACACCATCTTCTTCAATGTAATCTTTAACTGACATCTCCTCCTGTTCCAGATAATCTCCTTTGGTAAAAAGGATGATGGTAAACTTTTTATAATTTTCTCCCAAAACTTCCTCAATAAGTCGGAATGTGTCTCCGTCTTCTTCAGTAAATCTGCCGATCTGTGTGATCAGTAGGAAGACATGTGGACCTGGAGCCACAAGACTGAAGCACCTCAACAGCTCTTCATTCAGATCCTCAGATGACATGTTGTTGTCAAACAGACCAGGAGTGTCGACAACTACAACAGGACGACCGTCTACCTCCCCCTGAGCTTTTTCACACTTCTTAGTCACTGACTGTGGAGAGGCGGCAGCTATAAACTCTTTCCTCCCCAGGATGGTGTTTCCTGATGAACTCTTCCCACTTCCAGTCTTCCCGACCAGAACAATCCGGAGACACTCAACGCTCTGCCCCTCTGGAATACCTGGAAAAAATCATAAATAAACTGAGAACCTTTTAATATTAGGATTATTTGATTCTAACAAAATACATCAAGTTTAACTTCAAGTTGTAATATTTGCTCTAAACAAGAACAGGAAGTGTCTCTGTCTCATTAAAGTTTCTGATGTGGAGCTGAAAGAGGAAGTGAAATAGGTTTGAAGGATGATTTTAATACTTGTAACAATGAAAACATCACAGTACATGTATCTGTCTACTGAGGAGTTAATATTAGCTCTGTGTCAATGTTGATCAGACAGAAATTCTCCTTGTTAGGTTTTAAGGTTTTTAAAAACCAGATCAGGTTTAACTAATATTATCTCCTCATGTTGTGTCAGATGTTTAAAACCAGACCATGTTGTTGCTGGTTTATTCTTATAATTATACCTAAAACATCAGCTGTGGAGTCTTTGGAGCTCTTCTGTGATTCCATAATTAAATTTGGACTGAAATGATGCTGAAAATGTCAGAGTTTAAGGTTGTTGTGTCTGTGTGACTGTTGCTGAGCTGCATGTTTCCACCAGGGGGCAGAGCTGAGCCTGGAGCTGCAGCTTCCTTTCCTGTAGGGAGGTTCTCATGGTGCTTCTGCACACCTGAAGATCATCAAGTCTCATTAATCTCTGGATAAGAGGAGTTGTTTGTCGGTCCTTTGCCACCTGAGTGTTATCCTCTGCAGAACCTCTAGTCCTCTGTAGTTCTCCTCGTCTCCCTTTAAAGGTCGCCTGTTTGTTTGCCAGAGAATCTTTTCTCAACCTTTCAATATTTACTGGATTTACCACCATGACCAGCAACCTTCATCATCATCTTCATCATCATCACCATAACCAGCCTCTGAACCAAACCTGTCTGCCCTCCATCGATAACTCGTTACCCCTGCTTCCACATTCGCTCCATTTACATCCACAGCACCAGGCTGACCAACAACTCCTCGACTCTGCTCATTCCTCCCTGCTCTTCATCATTCACCTTCAACCTTTTCTCCAGCTACAACATTCACCGTTTATTCCCCTGGTTCATCTCTGTCCCTCTCCCTTACTGTCTTCTGCACTCCAGAACCTCAGACAGAGACCCTTAAATCATTCATATTAACTGTACTCAGTAAACTTGTTACATTCCTCTGTCTCCTGTGAGAATCGTGCATGTGATTCAGAAGCCTAAACAGAAACATGACAGAAAAATAAAATCCCTCTAATTTCAGCTTTCTAGCAGACACCAGAAGGTTTTAAGTAAGAATTAAACATCTAATGAAAAGTAACTCGACCATGATGCTGCCACCACCATGTTTCACTGTAAATTTGGTTGTTTTTCACTATGTGAAATGTTGTTCTGGTGCCAAGGGTAACTTTGGACTTGTGGTCAAAAAAAAGAAGTTACCTTTTAATGGACCAGAACAATTTTTCCCCAGAGGGTTTTGCAAGATTTTCATCAGGCCTGAATATTTTCTTTGGAAGATAAAGTTTCTGTCTTGATAATCTGCTTCTCAGTTCAGATATATGCAGGAGCTTCTCGTCACATGTAGAAAACAACCAGTTTTATCCAGAAAAGTGTCACTGAATTTGAAGCATTGTAAAAGTGGAAGGCTAAAAGCAGCCGCTACAACGTTTTATTCTATTTAATTCCAGTTGCACAGATGGAAAACACGACTTTTAAACTGTGGCTTTACTTCATCAAAGGGAACATATCAGCCACATGTGTCATGTGATTCATGTGTGTTGTATGTTTTGTTTTTAGCTATATTCTTACTGTATTTTGAATATAGTTCATTCTTTAGTTTTATGTCTCTTTCTGTGTTCTGTTCTTCTTGTTTTAACATCAGTATTTAGCATTTAAACAGATGTTGGTGGCTGGATGTTCGACGTAGGCATTGACCAATGTTTACCTGAGAATGATTGTTTTTATGTTTTTGGCCACATATTAATGTCAAATGTATTTATATAGCAGATTTACAGCAGCAACTACTGACCAAGGTGCTTCACACGGTAGGGAAAACAGATTAAAAACAACAAACCAAAATGATAGAAAAATACAAAATATTGAACAGTATAACAAAATACTTACTGTCCCCCTAGTTAAATGCCAGCTCATAAAAATGGATCTTGATTTATTCATGTCAGAGTTTTAATTCTCACCTTCAGAAAGACTTTTTCCCTCAGCCCCCAACAGGTCTGGTGAGTTCTGGACATCACATCTCTCTTCACTGCTTGGTTTTGACTTAGTGGCATTCTCATCTGAATTAGATCAACATAGATGGGAGGAAAAGTAGAACCCACTTAAATAAGGAAAGTGAAGAGAACAGAGAACATTATTAAAAATATAACTACCCATATAACTGTACCTATTCAAACCCTAAGTAAATGCATCGACCAAATAAATGGATGGATGTGCCATAATGTTCTCCAACTGAACAGAAACAAAACAGAAGTAATTACTTTTGGACCTAAAGAGGAACGATCAACAGTCAGCACACAGCTTCAGTTAATCCAGCTAGAAACTACTGATCAGGCCTGAAATCTAGGTGTAGTGATGGACTCAGACCTGAACCTCCAGGGTCACATAAAGGTCAATAACAAGGTCAGCCTTCTATCACCTGAAGAACATTTCTAGGATTAAAGGACTGATGTCGCAACAGGATCTAGAAAAACTCCTCCATGCGTTTATCTTTAGTTAAATTGATTACTGCAACAGCGTCTTCACAGGTCTGCCTAAAAAGTCAATCAGACAGCTGCAGCTGATCCAGAACGCTGCTGCTCGTGTTCCTCACTAGAACCAGGAAAGTAGAGCACATCACCCCAGTTCTAAAGTCCTTACACTGGCTCCCTGTAGCTCAGAGAATAGACTTCTAAATACTTTTACTAGTTTATAAATCATTACATGGCTTAGCACCAAAATATGTTGAAGACCTGTTGTCATGGTACCAACCACCAAGACCACTCAGGTCCTCCAACTCTAGCCTACTCAACATCCCTAGACTCAGAACTAAACATGGAGAAGCAGCTTTCAGTTTCTCTGCTCCTCTAATCTGGAACAGACTTCCTGACGAGTGTAGAGCTGCTGAAACTCTGAACTCCTTTAAATCGAGACTAAAAACCATCTGTTGAGAATTGCCTTTGAGTAAATGCTTGATGTCATATGTATCGTATGTGTTCATGCTTTATTGCTGTTTCTCATGCTTTATTGTGTATCATGTGTTGTGTGTGTTTCATGCTAAACTGCTACATTTAATTTCCAATGTTATCTTCTATGTTTTGTTTTTTCTTTATCACCAAATCATGTAAAGCACCTTGAATTAACGAGTTGTTAAAAGTGTGCTATACAAATAAAATGGCCTTGCCTTACCTGAGTCAGGAGTCTTTGTGTTCAGCTCCTTCAGTTCAGCCTGTAGCTGTAGTTTTTCCTCTATGTGGCCCCATGCTAAAGTTTTAGTTGTATAAGAGGACAGATCCTTCCTGTCAGAAACAGATCTCTCCACCATCTCCATCAGTTCTGGGATCTGCTGTCTGTCCTTCATGTTCAGAACAACATATCTTCCTCCACATCTCTGACAGAGCTCCTGGATGTCCTTGTTCTCCTTAACAAAGTTACCACCAGGTGGCGCTGTAGGATCTGAGTCCTCAGTGAACAGAATCATGGTGAAGTCATTGACTCTAGAGCTGAATGTGTCCTGGATGGTCTGTAACTCTCCCTTGTCTTCATCAGTGAGGGGACCCACAGGGAGGACCAGGATGAAGGCGTGGACACCCTCAGGATCACAGAGAGAGATACACCTGAAGGATTCCTCCATCACCTCCTGCTGAGCTTTTCCATCCAAGGCAGGCAGCTCCACCAGAGAAACCCATCGTCCACACACCTCTCCCTGCTTTCTAACACACTCTGATGGGTTGGAGGCTGAACCTAGATCTGTCTGACCTAGAATGGCCTTGGCTGCTGACGCCTTCCCTGCTGCTCTCCACCCAAACAAAACCAGGTTTAATGGAGGTTTACGTTGTTGTTCTTCCAGAACTGGAGATTTGATCATTTTACCTCCTATTTGTTTCACTCTAGTGAACACATCAGTGGAGGTGGAGAATGTTTCTTTGTTTTCCTTCATAATATCCTCAATCTTCATCATTAACTCTAAATAGTTTTGTTCTAACATTTCATGGCATCTTCCTCCACAGTCGTAAATAAGGTCTTCAGTGAAAGGAAATCTCAGTCCAGCCTCATGTGTTATGACGACTATTGAATGTTTGAGGGCCTCTTGACCAAACAGACTCAGGAGGGAATTCATTTTGTTTCTGTGCTTCTTGTAGAAATCTGAAGGGTTCACTAACAGCAGCAGAACATTTGGTCCAGGATAGCAGAGAGTCTTACAACTCTTCACTTCTGCTCTCATTTTCTCCTCAGTCAGACTGAATATGTGAGGAAATTTCACCACTGTTACTGGTTTTCCTCTCCACTTTCCACAGGAGGCCTCACAGTCGGAAGGAGGTTTTTGGATGATGAGTTCTGGATCTCTGATCATCTGATCAACAAGTTTAATCTTTTTTTTCTTTCCTTTTCCAAGTAGCACAATCCTAAATGCAGAACCTGGAACACAACACAGAGAACAATGAAATGTTCCTACAGTGATGCAGACAGACAACATGCTGAACAAACCTTAAACAGATTGAAATCACTTTGTGTCTCAACTCATTTAAATTAAGGCAGACAAGGTGCTTGTTTGTGTTGTAATATCCATAAACCGAATAAATTCAATCGTTTTACATGAGAACAAAAAAGCCCACAAGATTCAACAAGTTGGACTAAAACAGAGTTGTTGAATCGTGAGGCAGACACTCTGTTTACTTTTAGAATGGGAGGCAGATCTTTTAGTTATCAGGCTCCTCTCCTGTGGAACCAGCTCCCAGCTTTAGTCCGTGAGGCAGACACTCTGTTTACTTTTAAGGCCAGGCTTAAAACTTTCCTTTTTGATAAAGCTTATAGTTAGAGTGGCTAAGGTCATCCTGAGCTATCTCTGTAGTTATGCTGCTATAGGCTCAGACTGCTGGAGGACAGACTGACCAATTTTCTTCACTCTGCTACTTTTCTCTCCTACTACTCTCCAGTTGTATTATTTGCTGTTATTTCGACTGTTAACTTTGTTTTCTCTCAGTGTTTTTCTCTCCATAGAAGATATACCTGGTCTGGTATCCTGCTTTGCTGCAATGCCCTGTTGGACGGGGGGCATCGACTGGGATGATCCTCCCAGTAACTGAACATCCTCCATGTCCTGTAATAAACTTTTATCTTTCTTTAATATAGAAAGTTCTCTTATATCAGATCTTCTGTTCCTTCTGTGTCTCTGCTCTGTCTTCTCAAACCCCCAGACGGTCGTGGCAGATGGCCGCTCCTACTGAGCCTGGTTCTGTTGGAGGTTTCTTCCTGTTAAAGGGGAGTTTTTCCTCTCCACTTCGCTACATGCTTGCTAAGTATGAGGGATTGCTGAGGGATTGCTGTGGTTGGAGTCTGTATCAACGAGGCCCAACCTCCCGTCAATGACTGACGCAATCTGCTGGGATTCCTTAAATAGAAAACTTTAATCTAATTGGAATGTATGCATAATTGAATTGAAATGACTTTTCTTGCAAAGCGCCTTGAGGTGGCATCTGTTAGGAATCAGTCACCACCCCCAGATTTAGGTAGAGGTGGAGAAATACGCAGCCTGAACCTGGGCCCCAATTCTGGGTCTGAACCTCCTCTTCTCATTCACTACAACATGACAACCAAATTCAGTAGTTTCTGTCATTTAGTTATTGGACAGTATAATTGGAGGTTTGTTTGATAAAGTTTATCTGGTGAACATCAATAGTTCTAGATTAATGCTACTACTCACTGATTTAAGGTTTGAAATGTTAGTAAAAATCTAAATTGGACAGGATTTGTGTTGTTTGACTAGTCTGAATAAAAATTCAGGATTTCTAAACATATTAATGAATTAACTTACTGTCTTTAGAGAGCTGCAGATGAATTTGTTCATTTGTTTGACAAAAACCTGTGAAAATACAAAGTAAATTAGCAGCTTAGTGTTTAAAATTCAAGAGTTTCTTCTGTGAACATTTGTACTTACCTTTATCCTCATCAGCAGCCATAGAAACACCTGGAGTTCTTGTTTGACTCCAGCTCTGATAATCAGCTGAAAAGGATGTTGCTTCTTCCTCAAACTCATCATAGCTCACATGTTCTCTATTGTTCTTTTTTACTATTTGATCAAAGCAAGCCAGCAAGTCTGGAGCTTCAACCATCATCTGTAAAACGTATCGATTTCTACACTTTCTGATCAACTCCATTATAGGAGGATTTTTCATGTATTTTTCTATCAAACCTAAACTTTCCTGTCTGGGTGTCAAAATGAACACCAGTGAGTGGTCAAATGATTCATCATTGAAGTTATAAAGAACTTTGGAGATTCTGTTTTTCTCTTCCTCAGTGAAGTCTTCAGGCTGTAGAACCAACAGGAACACATGAGGTCCAGGATCAGAGACCTTCGCACATTCTTTGTTGAACTCTGTCAGTTTGTCTGCTGTGGGAAACTGCAGATCTGGAGTGTTGATGACAGTTATTTGTTTGTTTTCCACTGATTTACTGATCTTGATGAAGGAGTTTGGTTCTGTGGTAAAATCCTCCCCTCCCAGTATGAGCTTCCTGACTGAATCCCTCTGGGACCATCTGGCTCCCAGCAGAACAACCTTCATTTCAGACACTGGAATCAAAGGAACAGAGACAATAAGACAAACTCAGAAAAACTGATTAAAATAATGAAAATAAATGAGCTAGCTTCTCTATTTTCGTTTTCAACTGAAATCTAGCCAATAATTATACTACCTAAATACCGTAAATATTATTTACTTTAACGTCACGAAATGTATTTTCATTTTTTCTTTTTGACTTCTACACACCACTGCAACTACAAAGTTAAAATTCCCTCAGCTCTGGATCCTATTTCCTAAATAAAACAAAGATCAATGAATGATATTTGAGAAAGTTTTGAGTTTTAATTTCATAAGAGGGTAGATAATAAAGATTATATATTTTCTGTTTCAAGTAGATATTTGTCCAACAGAATCAGTTTGTTTCAGTCGAGGGAATGATGGATCATTAAACAGATCCATTTTGTGTAAAACATTTAGGCTGGATTCTATTGTAATATTTGATATTTTATCATTAAAACGTAGTTTAGTTAAACTCACAGGAAGGTGGTATGAGGTCAAGGCTGCTGCATCGTTTCATAGGAAGATAATCTGTAAGTAAATAGAGACACATTCATTTACACAATGAACAGAATGCAGGATCATCTTATTTTCTAGGCATCTTAAAGGTTACTAATCAACAAAAGATGATCATTTCATTTTCATCTTTAAAAAAGAATCCATCAGAAGTAAATTCTGGTATGTACATTTTATATATACACAGACATCATGTTCTATTATAGATGTTTGTAGCTCTTTTTGTTCAACTTACTCGGGGTTAAACTACAGTTGAACCAGAATTAAAAACCTCAGATTGCTCTTCAAGATCAGGTTTCCAAGATGGATGTCTGCAAGTCAAACGTGTTTCCCAGCATTCCATGCTTCGGGGGAACTTTAAGTATAAATTAATGATCTGGTTTAATGAGTGAATAAACTTACTAAAGAGCTTTGATATAAAACAGAGTGACACAATGTTTACTTAAACATGAGAAGAAACATCTGGCTGACTGAATGCTGCATGTGTTGTTCTTTTAGTGCTCGCTATGTTTGAAAGGATTTGGCTCAATTGGTCTGAAATAAATGTGAATATATACAAAAGCTGAGAAACATTCATGCTGAAAGCATGCTATGATTGTTTTCTACCATTTACTCTATTTTTTAATTTCATTTTAGAATTCATTTTGAATACTGGCACCCTATATAATTATTTTTAAAGAAATGTAATTGAAGCATTTTTAGTCATACTTTAGGTTGAACAGGATTTTAAAACGATAATTAATAAAATGTTGGTCAATTTGTGAGTTCCTTTTTTTGGGTAGAAATATGACACATTTCAATCACACTCTTTGAAATCATGTAAAGCACGTTTTTGTTAAGCTTTACAAATTTAACAAAATGGATACACAGCTATCTGAGATCATTCTAGAACACCAAAAAAATCTGTATATTGTGAGGGTTCTTGCATATCTTTACTGAAGATGCTGTCAATCATGAACTTGTGATGTTTAAATGACAACAGAAACGTCGCAGACATTCCTCTGATAACTCTTCAGGTTAGTGTTGGTGGGATTTCTCTGTAGATCAGAGCAGCAAGAATCATAGACGGAGTTGATCTTCCTGACTTTCAAAGGATCTTTGGATGTTTCCATTGTGTTTCAGTCATCAACTTTGCTGTTGCTCTGTGGTTCTATACAGTGGATATAAAAAGTCTACACACCCATGTTTAAATGCCAGGTTTTGTCATGTAATAAAATTACAGCAAGATAAATGCCTTTAATTCCACCTTTAATGTGACCTATAACCTGTACAACACAACAGAAAAACCAACAGAAATCTTTCAGGGAGGTGACGCAAAAATAAACAACTGACATAATGTGGTTGCATAAATGTGCACACCCTTTTATAACTGGGGATGTGGCTGTGTTCAGATTGAACCAATTACATTCAAACTCGTGTTAAACTGGAGTCAGCACACACCTGTCACCAACTAAAGTGCTTCTGAATCAACCCCAAATAAACTTCAGCTCTTCTAGTAGGCTTTTCCTGACATTTTTGTAGCCAATTGTTCCAGCACAAGCCATGGTCTGCAGAGAGCTTCCCAAGCATCAGAGGAATCTCATCATGCAAAGATTTAAGTCAGGTGAGGAATTTAAGGAATTAAATATACCATGGAACACAGTGAAGACCGTCATCATCAAGTGGAGAAAATATGACAACAGTGACATTATCAAGAACAGGACGACCTTCCGTTGATGATAAGACAAGAAGAAAACTAGTCAGGGAGGCTGCAACACTGAAGGAGCTGCAGGAACTTAAGGCAATGACTGGCTGTGTAGTAAATGTGAAAACAATCTCCCGTCTTCTTCATATGTCTGGGCTATGGGGTAGGGTGGCAAGATGGAAGCCTTATCTTACAAAGAAAAACATCCAAGCCCGGCTTAATTTTGCAAAAAGACGTGAAATCTCCCAAATGCGTGTTATGGTCTGATGAAACCAAGGTAGAACTTATTGGACATATTTCCAAAAGGTATGTTTGGCACAAAAACATCACTGCCCATCACCAAAAGAACACCATACATACAGTGAAGCATGGTGATGGCAGCATCATGCTTTGGGGCTGTCTTTCTTCAGCTAGAACTAGGGCCTTAGTCAGGGTGGAGGGAATTATGAACAGTTCCAAATACCAGTCAGTGTTGGCACAAAACCTTCGGCCTTCTGTTAGAAAGATGAAGTTGAAGAGGAACTTCATCTTTCAGCACGACAATGACCCAAAGCACACGTCCAAATCAACAAAAGAACTGCTTCACTGGGATTAGATCGAGGCTTTGGAATGGTTCAGCCAGAGTCTAGACCTGAATCCCATCAAACATCTGTAAGGTGATCTGAAGAGGGCTGTGTACAGGAGACGACCTCGCTATCTGCCAGATCTGGAGCAGTTTGGTACAGAAGAGTGGGCAAATATTCCCACATGAAGATGTGCCACGCTGACAGGCTCCTACCCAAAAAGACTGAGTGCTGTGATAAAAGCAAAAGGTGCTGCAACAAAGTATTGGTTTAAGGGTGTACATATTTATGCAGCCAGGTTATTCACAGTGTTTGATTTTATATTTTTAAAGGTTTCAGGCTTTTTTTCAGTTGCAATTTAGAGGTTATAGGTCACATTAAAGATAAAAAACGTTGTGAAATTATTTCTCTTGCTGTCATTTTTTTACATGACAAAAACCTGACATTTGAACAGGGGTGTGTAGACCTTTTATAATCACTGTACATGTATTCTCCTGCTTTCTGCTCATCTGAATTTTTATTCAATGTTGAGTTTTGTAGTTTTGAGTTTGGTTCATTTTTAGACAGAATGATGAATAATCCTGCAGCCATTAAAGTCAAATCTATCCTTCTGTTTTCAGAGAGCTCAGGAGAACATTAAATTGACACTTTATGTTAAAATCTATTAAGATGAGTATTTGTGGATCTTCAGGGTTCTTCTCCAGACCTACCATCTTTTTGAACACCTGCTTTTGATCCAGTTGAAAAAGGGGTTGGTATATCTTTCCATCTCACATGTTCTCCATCGTTCTCTTTGATAATTTGTTCCACCCGAGTCAGCAGCTTTGGAAGTTCAATGTCCTCCATACTTAAGTCTCTGTATCTACACTCTCTGATCAGGTCCTTCAGAGGAGAATTTTCTATGTATTTTTTCTTGGAAGCTGATCTTTCCTCTTTTGGCTCTAGAGTCAGTACCAGTGAATGATCCAATGATTGATCACTGAAGGATTGAAGGATTCTGTAGATCCTGTTTTTCTCTCTCTCAGTGAAGTCTTCAGGCTGTAGAACCAACAGGAACACATGAGGTCCAGGATCAGACAGTCTAACACATTCTCTAAGGAACTCTGTCATGTTGTCTGGTGTGGGAAACTTCTTATCTGGAGTGTTGATGACAGTTATTTGTTTGTTTTCCCATCGACCAGTGATCTTTCTAAAGATGTTTGGTGATCTGCTGAAACCATCATCTCCCAGTATGAAGTTGCCCACTGATCTCCTCTGGGACAAGCTGCCACCGAGCAGAACCACCCTCAGCTCAGACACTAAAGATGGAAAACAAGACATGCTGTGAGGAAACTAAATCCGTCAAACAAAAAAGCTTTTATATCATTTATTATTTTGATGCCTAAGTTACATTTTATTTATATCTAACTTTTACTGCGTAGAGACTTGTACAAAAGTATTTTGAATTAGCAGTTTCAAAGTAGGCAGCAGAGATTAAAAAGACAATCAGCTCATTTCCAAACATCTCAGATTTAAAGATGACACATTCATACCAGAAGAGAAATGTTAATAACACATTTCTAAAAAAGGTTAAAATGTGAATAAAAAGTCTTCCAGGTTGTCTTCATGGTACTGATGCTATTTTAACTGAACAGGATCTGAACTCACCAGTTGTCATGATGTCTCTGTGTTACATCAGATGGACTGGAACCTTCTAGGCTATTGGCAAAATCTGGACCACAAACCTACAAAAAGAAGAACGGTCTTAAAATATTATAACAGATAATGAAAAAATAACCTAATACATTGATGATATCCCATAATACAGTTCTCCTAGAGTTTTTTTATTAGCACTACAGAATGCTGATGCAGTGAGATCTGTAAGTAGAAACCAGATTTATTCAAATCCGTGTCTCACAGGTTAAACTTTTATCACAGCAGCTCCCAGGAAACATGTTGACCTGACAGATAGTTTATCCTTTGGTCTCAAAGAAGAAAGAAGAAAACAGGTCAAAGTTTAAATCAATACATTTAGAAGTATCATCACGAGTAATCAGGGAGTACTTATGATGGTCCTTAAATGTCTCTATACACACACACACACACACACACACACAGAGAGACACACACACACACACACACACACACACAAAAATTAAACTGACCCAAAGTGTAAAACCTCTCTTGAAAAAAGTTTTTTTCTTTGTGTCATTAAATATTTAAATTGTATCTATACTCAGAGCTGGTGTTCCAACAGGAACTATATAATGTTTCTCAGAATCTTTCTTGATAATAAATTTACAATGACAGGGAAAAAAGCTAAGCTTATTCAATTTAAGGCTTGTTTTCACTATATTTTGCATTTATTTTCTTCAAAACCAAACATCATAAATTATGATCACATTTTTCGCAGCTTTTTATGGCTAGAATAAACAAGGGAAAATAATGTCGATTTTACCCAGTAAACATTAATAATGAGCTCCAACTGAGACGACAGTTGTTTCCACGGAGACATGAGAGCAGGAACCAGAAGCAGCTCTACCGGTTCATCAACAATCTTCAGGTGGGGCTTCATGTCAACGAAGCATTCAGAAAGATGGCTGCACAAAATGTTCTCCAGCACAGAGAACAATCTTCTATCTCTCTGTGGTTTTAATGCTGTGGCTGATCAGTGGAATGATCCCATGTAAACAGGCACGTGTAGAGGGGGTGGGGGTGATGTGGGGCGGGGGGGGGGGGGGCTTTGGCACCTGACCCTTTCCTCTATGCTGCCACTAGTGCGCTTTTTGGATTATCATCAATATTATTTTTTATTTGATCTCTCCACCTTACAAATCAAAATCTCTCAGAGGTGCTAACACTACTATAGAATGTAGAGCTAGCCTCTCTGAACTGTTTCGATCTTTAAAGCTGTCTGCAGGGGAGTTGTTGTGGAGGTTAACCAGTCAGATATTAGGGTTTATTTAGTGAGACACAGCAGCAAGTTTAATTATTCCATAATGTACTTTATAATACTAGTTTAATCAGCTACCAGCTCTCCTTTGGTCTTTTCAGTGTCTGCAGACTCAGATCAACACAGCAGCAACATTGTTCATCATCAGATAAAAAAAAAACAGGCTACATTTGCTTTTCATGGTCCCCATCTGATGATGTTGATTTATGATGTTGTGATTTCCTATCAGATTCTTGATGAATTTCAGTTGTTGTTAATCAAGATGATGTAATATAAATTATATTGTTGTAAGGTGTTTTAAAATCTTACTCTATGTGCTCCTTTTTAACTTTGGGCACCTGCTCCTCTAAAGGTCTCTGCACGGCCCTGCATGTAGATATCTCTCAGTTCAAACAAAATTAAACTGTTTTAGTCTGTTTTAGTTTTTAGATTCTTCAAGATTCAAGATGTGAACCTAATGACTGTGTCACTGAATATTTGGTTCAGTTTAAGTCAGGTGAATAACAGTTCATCTGTTTAATCGGTTTATCTGTGATCGCTCTTCAAGTCCAGGCCCAGAATATTAAAAAGAAATGTTGAGCAAAATCCTTCCAGCCGCTGCAAGAATCTAAATCAGTTAATCGGCTCCAAACAGCCAAAATGTTGGAAAACCAAATCAGCCAGAAACCTTTACTGTTGAAAACATTTTAACGATGTAAAGTTTTACTTTAAGATCTGATGACTGGATTCAAGAAGACAAAAAACTGGTTCAACAAGAACTCTCAGATGGAGAAGGAAGTAAACGAATGACAGAAACAATGAACCCTTTGTTTAGACACTGCTTCGTTATATTTGATCCTCCTTCTGAACATAGTTCTCATCAAGCTGTGCTGAAACACCACAGACCACCATGACCTTTGACCTAAAAGATGAGCCACCCTTACCAAAGCTTGACCAAGAAAAATATTCTTCCACAGGAAGGTAAAGGAAACAAACAGCCAAAATGACTGAATCATGATTCAAGGTGAAAGACAAAATAAGTTTCTCAAAGAAAGGGAGGCACAAGAAACATGAAGGATCCACTCATTGTGCTGATGAAAACATCTGTATTGTGTTCATGAAACGCTTCAATCGTTTGAAGCCATAAGAACCTCGGGTTCAGAGCATGACCTGTAGCCTTTGGGTCACCTGAACACCTGGAGAGCCAATCATCTGTCTCTACTGTCATCCTGATGGTTGACGTGACACAAACACACAGAGTTCAGTTGTTGAACATGGAGTATAATAGCATGTTTTGTTCAGTTTTGTTATTATGTATAAGAGTTTCAGATTACGGTGTCCACTACGATATAAAAACATTCAGTTGCTGATATTTGAATACATTTGTTGGTTTTTACACAAATATGTAATGAAGTGTTACAGTGGAACTTCACCTTTTCATGGTTCTATTTGTGGATTTTTCTGTGGAATGTAACTCCAATGTATTCGCAGAAAATCTTCCTATTCTGGGATTTTTTTCCTTAGACCTTATCTAAAATATTCTAAACAAAATGCATTCTGGGAGCTGAAATACGTAGGTGCAATGCTACTGGACACGCTGTTAGCTGGTGTTTACAAAGCAACCAATCCAGGAGAGGCATTTAACTTCCTTGGCGATGATTGGCTGAACCCCTAAGAGCTGTTAGCTTTTGTGGTTGTGTCCAGTGTCCATCCATCCATTATCTGTACTGACACTGTTGATCATGATATACTATTAGAACGACTGGAGAGCTGGGTCGGTCTCTCTGGTACAGTACTTGGCTGGTTTGAGTCTTGACTTAAGAACAGGAACTTCTTTCTGTCAATAGGAAACTTTTCATCAGAACAAACAGAAATCACATGTGGGGTGATTTGTAATGTTACCAGGTGATTTTGAACCCATTCAAACCCTAAATAAATGCATTGAGCAAATCCATGGATGGATGTGTCATTTCTTTCTCCAGCTGAATAGAAAAAGAACACATGAAAACATTTTTGGACCTTAAGAGGAACGATCAAGAGTCAGCACACAGCTTCAGTTAATCCAGCTAGAAACTTCTGATCAGGCCTGAAATCTAGGTGTAGTAATGGACTCAGACCTGAACCTCCAGGGTCACATAAAGGTCAATAACAAGGTCACCCTTCTATCACCTGAAGAACATTTCTAGGATTAAAGGACTGATGTCGCAACAGGACCTAGAAAAACTCATCCATGCGTTCATCTTTAGTCGGATTGATTACTGCAACAGCGTCTTCACAGGTCTGCCTAAAAAGTCAGTCAGACAGCTGCAGCTGATCCAGAACGCTGCTGCTCGTGTTCCTCACTAGAACCAGGAAAGTAGAGAACATCACCCCAGTTCTAAAGTCCTTGTAGCTCAGAGAATAGACTTCTAAATACTTTTACTAGTTGGTAAATCATTGAATGGCTTAGCACCAAAGTATGTTGAAGATCTACTGCCACTATACCAAACCCCCCCAGACCACTCAGGTCCTCTAATTCCAGTCTACTCATCATCCCTAGAATCAGAACCAAACATGGAGAAGCAGCTTTCAGTTTCTATGATCCTCTAATCTGGAACAAATTTCCAAACAACTGCAAAGCTGCTGAAACACTGAGTTCTTTTAAATCACAACTAAAAATTTATCTGTTTAGAGCTGCCTTTGAGTAATGTTTTCATGTATCCTTTGTTTTGTGTGTGCTATACAAATAGAATTGCCTTGCCTTGCTGACACTCGTCTATCCTCTGTATGGGTGCAGGGGTCTGGTGCCTATCTCCAGCATTCATCAGACGAGAGGCGGGGTTCACCCTGGTTGGACCCAGTCCATCACAGGGACACACAGCACAAACAACCATGTACACACACACTCATACCTACAGTAAGGGCAATTTAGAGAGACCAATTAACCTAACAGTCCTGTTATTGTACCTTAGGTGGAAGCCGGAGATACCCAGAAAGAACTCACAGGGAGAACATGGAAACTCCATCCAGAAAGACCCCAAGATGGAATTAGACCAGGACCTTCCTGCTCCATGGCAACGGTGCTACCAACTGAACCACTGTGCAGCCCAGTGTCCAGTGTATTAAAGCTTTATAAGGTATATTTTGTGTTTAAACTTAAAATAGGCAGTTATGAGAGTTTTTAAAGAGAGTCTTAAGTATGTGTTCCTTAAACCTTAAACCTGTACTTGTATAGGGCTTTATCTAGTCCTGAACACCCCTAAGCGCTTCACACAAAATTCAGTCATTCACACACTGAAGATGGTAAGATACGTTGTAGCCACAGCTGCCCTGGAACACACTGACCGAAGCGAGGCTGCTGAACACTGGCGTCAGTGTTCAGCATCTTACCCAGGACCGCGTTACCAGGACCGTGTTACCATGACCAAGATATCAGGACCGTGTTACCAGGACCAAGATATCAGGACCATATTATCAGGACCATGTTACCAGGACCATGTTATCGGGATCATATTATCGGGACCGTGTTATCGGGACCATATTATCAGGACCATGTTATCGGGACCGTGTTATCGGGATCATATTATCGGGACCGTGTTATCGGGACCGCGTTATCGGGATCATATTATCGGGACCGTGTTATCGGGACCATATTATCAGGACCATGTTATCGGGATCATATTATCGGGACCGTGTTATCGGGACCGTGTTATCGGGACCGTGTTATCGGGACCATATTATCAGGACCATGTTATCGGGACCGTGTTATCAGGACCATATTATCAGGACCGTGTTATCGGGACCGTGTTATCGGGACCATATTATCGGGACCGTGTTATCGGGACCGTGTTATCGGGATCATATTATCGGGACCGTGTTATCGGGACCGTGTTATCGGGATCATATTATCGGGACCGTGTTATCGGGACCATATTATCAGGACCATGTTATCGGGATCATATTATCGGGACCGTGTTATCGGGACCATATTATCTGGACCATGTTATTGGCATCATATTATCGGGACCGTGTTATCGGGACCGTGTTATCGGGATCGTATTATCGGGACCGTGTTATCGGGACCATGTTATCGGGACCGTGTTATCGGGACCATATTATCGGGACCGTGTTATCGGGACCGTGTTATCGGGATCGTATTATCGGGACCGTGTTATCGGGACCGTGTAATCGGGATCATATTATCGGGACCGTGTTATCGGGACCATATTATCGGGACCGTGTTATCGGGACCGTGATATCGGGACCATATTATAAGGACCATGTTATCGGGACCATGTTATCGGGACCATGTTTCAGGACCGTATTATTGGGACCGTGTTATCGGGACCGTGTTATCGGGACCATATTATCGGGACCATGTTTCAGGACCGTATTATCGGGACCGTGTTATCAGGAGTATAGAGTTCATTGTAACATTTTATCGTATTTCCCTCCATGTCCACCGTGGAAACACCGTTTTAGGTGCCCTATAAATGTTGAACTTTTTTGAAAACAGGTTCCATGCTGAAAATTTCACCCTAACATTCATGTGGACATTAAAAATGTCTCTTTAGTAAAAACGCTGACATTTTTGAACAACCACTAACCTGAACTGTAACACTAAATATGTCATACATATCAACAACAGATTAAATGCTGTATTAGTTTTCATAATCGAACGTGTCATGGAGAACAAGCTGGACTTCATCACTCCACACAAAAGATTTAATTCGTTCTTCTAAACTCATCTGTTTAAAAGTGCCTTTGAATAAATGATTAATATCATATGTATCATTTGTGTTCATGCTTTATTGCTTAATTGCTTTTTCTCATGCTTTATTATGCATCACGTGTTGTGCGTTCCATGCTAAATTGCTACTTTTAATGTTATATTCTATGTTCTGTTTTTATTTTACCCCTTAATCATGTAAAGCACCTTGAATTACTGAGTTGTTGAAATTGTGCTATACTGATAAAATTGCCTTGCCTTGTTGTTAATCATTCTTGTTTCTTGTCGTGTTTACCGCTAACCTCGTGTGGAGGTTTATCTGGACTTTATGTCCATGACACATACTCCATGTTTAGCGGCACTCAAGGGTCTAAGGGAGTAAAAATATAATTTCTTTGTGTCTCTGTGTGGATGAAAACATTTCTGGAAACGTTCCTTCTGTAGACAAAAGCGTTCCTGTGTGGACGAAGCCTAAATGTTCCTAAGTCTAAGCCTAAGGGAGAGAACAAGCTCTCATCAGTCTTGTCTGGAGGAAAGAGCAGAACTGCAAAGGTCTGGAAAAGAAAAATGGCCTAAAAACCTGACTCTGTAACTCTGGATCTGGATGGGTCAAAGGAAACTGGTGAAAGGAAACCCAAAATGGTTGCCATAAGTTATCCAGTTTAAATGCAATACCACCACTGAGAAAATATATACAAGATTTAAAGTTTGAAAGGTTATACATTTTTTTATGTATTATTCATTATTCTCACATTGAGGAAACATAGATATTTTTTCTTATCCTAACTGATCTGAAGCAGAGAAGATTAATTCTGAATTCATGTCAGACAGAGAGAAAAATAAGAAATATATGTCTTTTTATAAGGTCCATGTAGACATCTGGATTAAACTCATCTGTGATGGTAAAGATTAGGGTAAGTATCAGCATTATGTACAAATGTAATTACATGAATCAATGAAAGCTCTAAAATGATAGAAATATAAATGTGTGTGTTTGAGTGGATGTCTTCATGTGATGAAAGTTTGAACTAAACAAACTTTTCTCTGAAGGGAACAAAAAATAAATCAAGTCAGAATCAGTTTGATGGACTTTTACAGGAACATGTCTAGACCCTATTTTATTTAGAGTGATAGTTGGCATGGTAACTTTGAATATGTGTCATAAAGCTCATAATATTCTCATCATCATATCTCAAAGTAAGCTGTATATAAAGTCTGAGAACTATTTAGTTTAATGTGACTCACCTGCTGAAGTTCGCTCATCCCTGTGGAGTTAGACATCAAGGAAGCTCAGCATTCATTTTAAAGCAGAACCAGATGTTTCCATCAACTTAAAAGTAATCTAAAAGGAAGAAATAAAGTTAAACTTCAGTTTAATAATCTAATCTCCTCTGCCTTGTATTCAGTACTGCTGCCTTTCTGACGTTTGACTCCAGGAAGTTTTCAGTGAAATCCCTGCAGTGTGTGACATGCTCTTCCTCATACCAGCACCAACTGAAGCTCTGACTGAGACTTCCTTAAGCAAGAAATCTGCAGAGTTCAAACTGAACCCAATTTAAGATTCCAAAAATCCAGCCAACCATTTTCTCCAACCAGTCAGTTCTGTTCAGGGTCGTTGGGCCCAGGATTATAATCTCTGCTGTTATTTGCTGGAGGCGAGGTAGAAATCCCCCCTGTCCCTTTATACCTGTCAGGATTAGCATCAAATCATTTAAAGTGATACGAGAACTGTGAAAAAAAAATGTTTAGAATGTTTTTCTTTTTAATTTCTGAGTTTCTACATGTTTCCTGGTTTCCTGTTTATAACTTTTGTCTTAGACATTAAACCTTTAGAGATTTTCCCTTTTATTTCACCAAATAAAAGTTAAACACACCTTGAGATTTTTTATGAACTCAAACTGTAAATATTTTATAACTGAGACATGAGAGCAGGAAGCAGCAGCAGCCCTCAGGGAGAGCAGCTTTCATCACCAGTTCTACCGGTTCATCAACAACCTTCAGGAGGCCGTTCACGTCAACCAAGCATTCACAGAGATGGATGCACAAAATGTTTTCCCCACCACAGCTTCTGTTACTTCTGTCAGTGGTTTTAATGTAGAACTTGATCCGTTGGATTATTTGCTGCAAAATCTGAAATATAATTTACAAATCAACAAAATGCAGAAACCCTGAGGCTCCTTTATTATTGTTTATCCAGTTTTCAGATGTTCAGCGTTCTAACATGTGAACCTTTACTCTCTGTCATTGTCTCTGATTTCTGCTTCATTTTTTCCAAGATGAGGTTCAGTAACCATAAACCAAAGCATAAATCTAATGCTGTTTTAGCAGAAACTGAGCTGCAAGAATAAGCTCTCAGATGAAGAAGTGATCGGAGCCTGTCTCAAAATCCAAACCTGATTGGTCAACGTTAAGTGCTTTTCCAACTGAGCTCACTAACAACTTGCCAGGTGTTTCTTATAAAATGTTTAAGTGCAGAACACACTCAACACATACTCAGCTTTAATATTGCTGCAACAAACTTTTTACTATATTTTTTCTTATTTAATTTTGGCAAAGACCTGAACTCGCTTGCAGATTATATTCAGGTGAAGTTTGATTAACAAATGTTTTGCTACAAATGTCTTTTTCCATCTGTCAGCACAATGTAGCTTAAATCTGTAAATATCTTGTTATATTTGTTGATATCCTCTCTATGTTTCACGCACATAAAAAAGCATTTTTTATTTATATTATTACTGCAGCATCCCAAAACAATAAGCATTTAGTTCATAACACAGAATACGTTTGGTTTACACTTTCTGAAATGTTTGCATAGTTTAGTCTGGTGGATCTTCTGAATTGTAATTCTTCTTCTCTAAGCTCAGACCGTTTCTAGACCAGACAGTTTTGCTCTAACCCCAAAGAACATGGGTTGTAATCCAGGCTAAGAATAAACCTATCAACTCATGCATAAATGAGCTCTACTCATAATGTTGATGTTCTAATCAGGTAAATGGTTCAATAGGATCGTTAAAAAAACATTTTCTGAGGTTATACAGTAACATTGGTTATTCTCTCAGGTTTCCAAATAACTAGCAAGTGTTTAAAAGTTCTAAATCAGAGAAAAAAGCTCAGCTTCGTGGTTTTGGAGGAGAACAAACTCAATGGCTCAAATTCACTGGGTGTTTATGACAGATGCATATAATGTTAGATATTGTGTTCAGAGGGATGTAGATTATCGTAAAAGAATCACATTATTTGAATGTTTCTCTTTATTTATTTTTGTGTTGTTTAAAAGACGAAAACTAACTGCTATAAAAAGAGGATATAATTATTAAAATCTGGTAAACATTCCTTGTGGAGCCGAGGTAACTGAGGAATCTGCTGTCTGTCACAAGAAACTACAGGGATGATGAAATTCATTAGACATTTGAGTTACAAAAAAATAATCTGCTAAAACTATCTTGAACAGCTGTTCCACAATGGGGGTGACAAGAATGCCTAACCCTGCTCGCCATCTCTCAGTAGGGACAACTCCAAAGTGGAAAAGAGTCTAACCCATCTTTGGGGAGACTGGATCCAGAGCCAGAGCCGTGGGTCCAGGCGAATCCGACGATCTCCAGTCGGAATCTCTCAACATTGTACAGCAGCTCCGGCTCCTTCCCCGCCAGAGAGGTGACATTCCATATCCCGAGAGCCACCTTCTGTAGTCGAGGATAGGACTGCCAAGGTCCCCGCCTTCAGCCACTGCTCTTGTCTTTTGGCACTTGAACCCTATGGTCCCTCTTACAGGTGATGAGCTGATGGGAGGGGGGCCCATGTTGCCTCTTCAGCCTGAGCACAGCCGGGCAACATGGGTAAAAGCCCAGCCACCAAGCACTCGCCAACATACCCCACCTGCAAGGCTAGCTCCAGGGGGGCCCCGGCACAGAAAACATAGCTTCTTAAGGGGCTGTTTACACGACAACGTTGCCGTTTTTGTTTGAATACGCGGGTGAAAACGCACTGCGTTTACACGACAGGGCGCGCATTGGCAAACGATGTAGTACATATGCCCGGCCTTTAGATGGCAGTGTGCCCCGTGTATGCAGTGTTCAAAGTTTTCTCCCTCACAACCTGGAAAAGAAACATTTCATGATAATTAACAATGGCGGTCTTCTTGTAGTTCTCCGCTTAAATAAAGGCGTATTAATTATTTGACGCACGTACTGTATGCGTTTCCGTTGGCGATCGCATAGAAGCCTGATGATTACTCATTTTTGCTTACAGAGACCAAATAACTTCAGAAGCTGCATCAGCAGTAACAGCATACCTGGATCCGCCATTGTTGTTTTTCTGTAGAAAGGCGGAGCGCGCAAGTGCAACATGTCCGTAGGTGGCTGGCAGTGACATCATCGTTTTCAAAAGTCTCCGGCTTGCGTTTACATGACAACGAATCCCTCAGCGTTTTCAAAACTTTCCACTCTGGAAGCCGTTTCCTAAAAGCTGCGTTTTCGCCCCCCGTTTTCCCGTTGTCGTGTAAACGAGAGGCCGAATCGGAGAGAAAGACCTCCGTTTTGCTGAAAAACGTTGTCGTGTAAACAGCCCCTAATTCCAAAACTGGATAGTATCAAAATAAAACTGCAAACTGTGTACAAATATTTTTCCTAATTCTCAAACAACTTAACTGAAGCCTGTCCCTGAACTGACAAACAGAAAAACAGAAAAAGTGGTATTCTCATTCTGGCCAAATATTTGAAAGCACTTCAATAATTTACTTCATATTACAAAAATTAAAATGCAGAAATAGAACTGCATTATAGAACTGCAATTTCTGCAATTTCTTTCCACTGATAAGCAGGTTCCTTACCATATTTGTGCTTTCTGCTCATGTTTTCCTAATGCTGCAAAGAGCAGTATCTTTCATTTTAATCCTTTATTAATCCTGCTTTAAACCTGCCTGTTCCTGGAGCTCATCGAGCTAATCAATAACTGATCTGCTTTTCAGATGTTTGGCCAGAAAGAGAATGGGGAACATTTTTGTACACAGTTTGCAATTTTGTATTGATATTATCCAGTTTTGAAAATAAAACACAATATTTTCACGAAAAGTGTTTTTGTGCCACTTGAAAACTACAGCGGCCCTCCGATGACATGGCAGTGTCAGCAGGAACCCCCAGCTCATCTGAGTTCAGACCTCTGCTCTAAAGCAAATTAAAGCTCCAGCAGGAGGAGGAAGTGATGTAGGAGTGTTTCTGCTTTGTTCTGTTTAAACATGAAAACATCCATCAGGTCCAAACGCATCCTGAGCTGAAATCTGACATGTCGCAGTCGATAAAATTACAACCCGTTTTCATTCGTTTACAGAGAAACTGTTCATTGTTTCATTTCCTTCATTCTGATGTGGCAAACACGGCCGGCTTCCACAGGTAAGCTCTCTCTCTCTAACTAACTAACTAACTAACTAACTAACTAACTAACTAACTAACTAACTAACTAACTAACTAACTAACTAACTAACTAACTAACTAACTGGGATCTGAAAGGAGGTGACATTTTCTATTTCCGGATACTTGTTATCAGAAGGTCTCAAAAATAGTTGAATAGCCCTTGATGGTTGTTAAACTGTAAAAAACACTTGTTAACTTATTAAAATTACAGAAGGAACAACAGTAAGACACACTAACAAAAAGCATAAAGACTTTTATCACATTTTATTTTGATGTGAGCAGCTAACTTAAGTTTTTACTGTCTCTCTGTGGGTGTTTATTCATAATTACATATTTATGAATAAATGGTTGAATGTCACCCTCCACATCTGTAGTCATAAAACATTCAGGGATAAAAGTTGAATCTGTTTGTTTCACTACATTTTAAACAGGGAGCTCAGTTAAAGTAAAATCAGCAAAAAAATAAAGAATAAAAAACAGAAATAAGAGAAAAAATGAAAGGAAGTAAAGCATCAACAAATAGGATAAACATGAGTAAAATCAGCTCTTCCTGGGCCAACAGAAATAACATGTTTAGATTATTTATATCTATCTGTAACTATTCAAATTACATGTCCAAAGATTTTAATGTTTACTGTTTAAAATTTAAAGGTGATGAATTATTGAGACATAATTAAACTACACAGCAGAAGCTCAACTTTATTTTCCTCTCAGAAAACCTTTATTACAATAACTGAACAGATAGAAGCAGCATGTGGGATTTTTGTTCTGCATAAATATTCATGTTATTCTGACCAACCTAAACACATAAAATCTCTCTGTTATATATTTACACATTTTTAATGCATCAATTAACTGCAGTAATGACATGAGGTGGATGTATACAGGTTCAGTTTTGGTTTAAATTGTAGCCTATCCTTCTAATCCATTTAGTCTCTAAACTGCATTTAAATGTTAAAACATCAACCCCCAGAAACACTTTTATCATTATTATCAGACACGGTGATGTTTTTTAACTATATACACTATATACTTAATCTGACCTTTTAAAATGAATGGCCTCCCTCTCTCCCTTTGATCCTGAGGCCTCTTTTTTTAGAGATCTCCTCGAAAATGACATGGCTTTGATTAAATGAGTATATTTCTGTAACCACAAGGTCTATTTGATTAATTTTGGTCAAATAATAAAGGGAACCCTTGTGATAATTATTAGGATGTGTAAATATCAGTTTATGTGTTATTGCTGAAGTGTAAATAAACATCGTACATTTTAAAAACTGTTGTTTTTTAATATTATTTGTAAAAAGATTGATTCTAATAAGCCAAAAAACAACAATAGTCTTTATACAGAAACTTCAGGCGAGGTTGAAGTGCCAGTATGTTCCGATCTGTGCCATTTGACTTTTCTCACACAAATTGCAATATTTTGAATTATTATATTAATAAATAGATTCAAAACATTCAAATAGAACCGTTTTTGTCATTTTTTCCAACCATTTTTTACTGTACGTTTCCTATTTATATACCATTGACAAAACTGGGCTTTGCCCTCACCAACATGTAAGCTGTCTTTACGCAGCATTGTATCTCTGTGACTGATTGGTCAATTTGGATGGTTGACACCTCTTTGGAATTGTCAGGGCCAATAGAATGAAGCTATGTGCCTAGAAATGAGATGACAACACGGTCACGGTAAGCCAATGAGACTCGCCAAAACGTAGTCTGACAGTAATTAGACTTCCAGGAACCATAGCCACCAAGTCTAGGGCCATTTCTCAACACCCATTATAGATTATAAAAAGCTCTACTAAGTAAATGGTGGTTTACCACCTCATATTACTTTTTCAGGCCTGTTAGTGAATCATGATTGTTTACAAAAAATGAATACCTTTGCTTTATTCCTAAGACTATTATCTTATAAATTATTTATCGTCTCAACTCACAAATAATAGATGAGCAGCTTTAGAGGTATACAGTTGATTGATTCCTTCAATTATTCCTGAGGTTTGCACTGGATCTATAAGCAGTAAAAGTTAAAAGTATTATTAAAAATTTTACTGTGGGATTTATTTACAATAACTACTAAACACTAATAAAGTTATTTTATTTTATTATCATAATCATCTAAAGTCACACCAAGATACCTACAACATAAACGGACAAAATGTTTTTAGTAAAACATTATTTATAAGAATGACAAAGATAAACCTACAAGTACAGGAAATTGAAACTGTGACTATCTATGCACAAGCAAATGTTAATATAATTTTGAAATTTAAAATAATATGAGGAGACTGTGAATAAGACGATGGCAGGACACTGGGATGAAGAGGATCACCAAAAGCTTGAAGCTGCATCCAAACCTGGAACTGTGCTCTATATTCCTGCAGAGCTGATCATGCTCCACAAAGCCAATCTTAGGGAAATGTGTATAGTACTCTGTTTGATCATTAAGGGGTACTGTCTTAAAATATTTTCTCTTTCTATGAATTTGTATTCCAAAAATGGGTGAGAAGCAAACACAAGTAATTGGTATTTTATACAGTATACATATAAAAACTAAATAAATATCAACATTTCCAGAGAAACATAATATAGTTTGTATTCTGGTACTTGCAGTTATCCACTGCATATACAAAAACCTTTTACCTCCCTTTTAGCCACTACTAACAGAGAACAGGTAGCGGGATCAGGCTGGGGTTAATGGGGACTCCACTCGCAGCCTATCAGCGGACCTGTGCTACTTCGAAAACACCGGACAACATTTTACACTAGATTGGCCCGCCTGAGCAAGCAAACTAGAACATGTCAAGACCCACTCAATTTGCTTATCACCGTGGAGCTGGAGACGCCATCATCCACCTGCTTCAACCAACCCATTGACAAAGCAGGCAGCACTGTGAGGATCATGTTCTTTGATTTCTCCAATGCATTTAACACAATTCAGCCTGATTTACTTTGTCAGAAACTCCTGAAGACACAGGTGGATCCCTCAACAATCGCCTGGATCAATGACAACCTGACAGACAGACCACAGTTTGTGAGACTGAAGGATTGTGGGTAAAACCAGGTGGTCAGCAGCACAGGAGCACCACAGGGGACCGTACTCTCACCATTCCTTTTCACTCTGTACACCTCAGACTTCCAGTACAAATCAGAGACCTGTCATCTGCAGAAATACTCAGATGACTCTGCAATTGTCGGGTGTATCAGAAATGGACAAGAAGCTGAATACAGAGAGCTGGTGGACCGCTTTGTGACATGGTGTGGAAACAATCGTCTCACCTTGAATGTGAACAAAACAAAGGAGATGATTGTAGATTTCAGAAGAAACAGGGATAAGTCAAACACTGTTTCCATCATGGGAGAAGAAGTGGAGGTGGTTGAGGAGTATAAATACCTCAGAGTTCACCTTGACAACAGACTGGACTGGAGACTAGGGATGGGCATAATTTATCGACGACTGATTAATTGATCATTAAGAATTTCATCGATGACATTTTTTTCAACCAATCAATTAACGCATTTCCTGTTGCATAATGTGAGTTTTGAAGGAATGCAATTAATTTTGCTATGTGGCCGTAATTAAACATTTTACCACACGAGGGTGATGACTGAAAATAAAACCCACAGGCTGACTCAGTTTCTTGCGAGTGTATTTAAAAAGTAGCATTGTCATGAAACGTGGCTGAAGTTGGTTTCCGTTTCTAGCTTCCGATTCGGGAAATGGCTAAAGGGCTATTGCACCAAATTTTTCTCTACTCTGAGGGTCTTTAATCTGCTCTAGTTTAAAATCTACAATACTTAGACATTTCAGACCTGGACTAAATTATTCCACATTACCAGAGAATAATTTAAACCAACTCTGGGGTGTGTGAAAAGTGAAACCTTTTTGTGATTTGTGAAACTTCAATAAAGGCAGATTTCAGCATTTTTTCTGCCTCTGGACCACATTATTTAAGCTGTAACTAGAAAAATACAACACTCAGACATTTTAGACCTGGACTAAATTATTCTACATTAGCAGAAGAATAATTAAAACCAACTCTGGGGTTTGTGAAACTTCAATAAAGGCAGATTTCAGCACAATTTCTGCTTCTGGACTAGTGATGTAAGAAAATATGGATACACCGATTTATCGCGATATTTAATTTCACGATATTGTATCGATATTCCCAAAAAAATTTGTTTTTTTTAATTTAGGATTTGAATAGAACCATTAATGATGACAGTAATTTTTGTAGTAAAATTAAAATTGTGACTGGTAGTTAGTGGCTGTTGTCACCTTCTTCTTTCCAGTGGATCAACTAGATCTAGTAATAGAACTGGATGTGTTAAAGTATGAAACAGGTTGGAGTGTTTAGAATGTTGTGACAGGTTTTCCTACTGTTAAATTGATTTTTAAAAAGCACAATATATCGTCTTACTCATAGTATCACGATATATCACAATATATTGTATTGTCTCCCCTGTATAGTGATACATATCGTATCACCAGATTTTTCCCAATACACATCCCTACTCTGGACCAAGCCATTTTAACTGTAGCTAGAAAAATACAACACTCAATTAAAGTGATATTTTTGAATGAGCCATTTCCAAATCCTGAACCACAAGTTATCACTTCAGCGTGAGGAAATGCTGCAGCAGCAAACTTCATTGTCTATCATATGTTTTGTGTGTTTTATGTATCACCCATCCATCCATCCATTTTCTTCCGCTTATCCGGGGTCAGGTCGCGGGGGCAGCAGCCTAAGCAAAGAGACCCAGACTTCCCTCTACCCAGCCACTTGTTCCAGTTCCTCGGGAGGAACCCCAAGGCGCTCCCAGGCCAGCCGAGAAACATAGTCCCTCCAGCGTGTCCTGGGCCTTCCCCTGGGCCTCCTCCCGGTGGGACGTGCCTGAAACACCTCACCAGGGAGGCGTCCAGGAGGCATCCTGACCAGATGCCCGAGCCACCTCAACTGACTCCTCTCGATGTGGAGAAGCAGCGGCTCTACTCTGAGCCCCCTCCGGATGACTGAGCTTCTCACACTATCTCTAAGGGAGAGCCCAGACACTCTGCGGAGGAAACTCATTTCAGCCGCTTGTATCCGTGATCTCGTTCTTTCGGTCACCACCCAGAGTTCGTGACCATAGATGAGGGTAGGAACGTAGATCGACCGGTAAATCGAGAGCTTCGCCTTTTGGCTCAGCTCTCTCTTCACCACGACAGACCGGTAGAGCGCCCGCATAACTGCAGATGCCCCACCAATCCGTCTATCGATCTCCCGCTCCATTTTTCCCTCATTCGTGAACAAGACCCCCAGATACTTAAACTCCTCCACTTGGGGAAGGACCCCATCCCTGACCCGGAGGAGGCACCCCACCCTTTTCCGGCTCAAGACCATGACCTCGGATTTGGAGGTGCTGATTCTCATCCCAGCCGCTTCACACTCGGCTGCGAACAGCTCCAGCGAAAGCTGTAGATCACGCTCCGATGAAGCCAACAGGACCACATCATCTGCAAAAAGCAGAGACCCGAACCTGAGGCCACCAAAACGGATCCCCGCAACGCTTTGGCTGCGCCTAGAAATCCTGTCCATAAAAGTTAGGAACAGGATCGGTGACAAAGGGCAACCTTGGCGGAGTTCAACTCTCCCCGGAAACAAGCCCGACTTACTGCCGGCAATGCGAACCAAACTCTGGCACCGGTCGTACAGGGACCTAACAGCCCGTATCAAGGGGCCCGGTACCCCATACTCCCGGAGCACCCCCCACAGGGCCCCCCGAGGGACACGGTCGAACGCCTTCTCCAAGTCCACAAAACACATGTAGACCGGTTGGGCGAACTCCCACGCACCCTCCAGGACCCTGCTGAGGGTGTAGAGCTGGTCCAGTGTTCCACGGCCAGGACGAAAACCGCATTGTTCCTCCTGGATCCGAGGTTCGACTATCCGTCGGACCCTCCTCTCCAGAACCCCTGAATAGACCTTACCAGGGAGGCTCAGAAGTGTGATCCCCCTGTAGTTGGAACACACCCTGTGGTCCCCCTTTTTAAACAGGGGGACCACCACCCCGGTCTGCCAATCCAAGGGAACTGCCCCCGATGTCCACGCAATATTGCAGAGCCGCGTTAACCAACACAGCCCCACAACATCCAGAGCCTTGAGGAACTCCTGTCGAATCTCATCCACCCCAGGAGCCTTGCCACCGAGGAGCTTTTTAACGACCTCGGTGACCTCGGCACCAGAGATTGGAGAGCCCGACCCCAAGTCCCCAAACCCTGCTTCCAGATTGGAAGGCGTGCCGGTGGGATTGAGGAGGTCTTCGAAGTATTCCATCCACCGACCCAAAACGTCCCGCGTCGAGGTCAGCAGCACATCATCCCCACTGTAAACAGTGTTGGTGGCACACCGCTTTCCCCCCCTGAGACGCCGGATGGTGGACCAGAATCGCTTCGAAGCCGAACGGAAGTCGTTTTCCATGGTCTCTCCAAACTCCTCCCACGCCCGAGTTTTTGCCTCAGCAACCATCCGAGCCGCATCCCGCTTGGCCTGTCGGTACCTATCAGCTGCTTCAGGGGTCCCACAAGCCAAAAAGACCCGGTAGGACTCCTTCTTCAGCCTGACAGCATCCCTTACCGCCGGTGTCCACCAGCGGGTTCGGGGGTTGCCGCCGCGACAGGCACCGACCACCTTGCGGCCACAGCTTAGGTCAGCCGCCTCGGCAATGGAGGCGCGGAACATGGTCCACTCGGACTCGATGTCCCCCGCCTCCCCCGGGACGTGTTCAAAGTTCTGCCGGAGGTGTGAGTTAAAGCTCCTTCTGACAGGAGACTCTGCCAGACGCTCCCAGCAGACCCTCACAACACGTTTAGGCCTTCCAGGTCTGTCCGGCGTCCTCCCCCACCATCGGAGCCGACTCACCACCAGGTAGTGGTCAGTGGACAGCTCTGCCCCTCTCTTCACCCGAGTGTCCAAAACATGCGGCCGCAGATCAGATGAGACGACAACCAAGTCGATCATTGAGCTGCGGCCTAAGGTGTCCTGGTGCCAAGTGCACATATGGACACATTTATGCTTGAACATGGTGTTTGTTATGGACAATCCATGACGAGCACAGAAGTCCAATAACAAGACACCACTCGGGTTTAGATCGGTGGGGCCATTCCGCCCAACCACACCCCTCCAGGTCTCACTGTCATTGCCCACGTGAGCGTTGAAGTCCCCCAGCAGAACAAGGGAGTCCCCAGGAGGAGCACTCTCCAGCACCCCTTCCAAAGACTCCAAGAAGGGTGGGTAATCTAATCTGCTGTTTGGCGCGTAAGCACAAACAACAGTCAGGACCCGTCCCCCCACCCGAAGGCGGAGGGAGGCTACCCTCTCGTTCACCGGGGTAAACCCCAACGTACAGGCGCCGAGATGGGGGGCAACAAGTATGCCCACCCCCGCTCGGCGCCTCTCAGCGGGGGCAACCCCAGAGTGGAAGAGAGTCCAACCTCTCTCGAGGAGACGGGTTCCAGAGCCAGAGCCGTGCGCCGAGGTGAGTCCGACGATGTCCAGTCGGAACCTCTCAACCTCGCACACCAGCTCCGGCTCCTTCCCCACCAGAGAGGTGACGTTCCACGTCCCGAGAGCCAGCTTCTGCAGCTGAGGATTGGACCGCCAAGGTCCCCGCCTTTGGCCGCCGCCCATCCTGCACAGCACCCGACCCCTATGGCCCCTCCCACAGGTGGTGAGCTCATGGGAAGGGGGGCCCATGTTACCTCTTCGGGCTAAGCCCGACCGGGCCCCATGGGTAAAGGCCCGGCCACCAGGCGCTCGCCAACGTGCCCCACCTCCAGGCCTGGCTCCAGAGGGGGGCCCCGGTGACCCGCGTCCGGGCGAGGGAACACTGAGTCCATCTGTCGTTTTCTTCATAGGGGTCTTTTGGGCTGCACTTTGTCTGATCCCTCACCTAGAACCAAATTGCCATGGGTGACCCTACCAGGAGCAAAAGCCCCCGACAACATAGCTCCTAGGATCATTGGGACACTCAAACCCCTCCACCACGATAAGGTGGCAGCCCACTTCTGTTTTTATTTGTTTTTCTCTCTAATGTTTTATTCTATGATTTTCATTGTTTCACACAATAGGACTGAAAAAGTATGTGCATCTGCATCAAGTGGCCAAGGGCATAAATTATAATCCGTCTTCAGATTCCTATTAGTGTAGGATATAATCCAGGTCTGAAATGTCTGAGTGTTGTTTTTTTCTAGCTACAGCTAAAATAATGTGGCCCAGAGACAGAAAAATGCTGAAATCTGCCTTTATTGAAGTTTCACAAAGCACAGAAAAGTTTCACAAATCCCAGAGTTGGTTCAGTTCAATTCAGTTTATTTATATAGCGCCAATTCACAACAGATGTCATCTCAAGGCACTTAACAAGAAGTTATTTAAATACATTTATACAAACATTCCAATCAGTTAAAAAGTTTCCTATTTAAGGAATCCCAGCAGATTGCGTCAGTCATTGGCGTGAGGTTGGGCAGACTTTCCAACCACAGCAATCCTTCAGCAATCCCTCATACTGATCAAGCATGTAGCTACGGTGGAGAGGAAAAACTCCCCTTTAACAGGAAGAAACCTCCAACAGAACCAGGCTCAGTAGGAGCGGCCATCTGCCACAACCGTCTGGGGGTTTGAGAAGACAGAGCAGAAACACAGAAGGAACAGAAGATCTGATATAAGAGTACTTTCTATGTTACAGAAAGTATAAAGTTGATAACAGGACACAGTGGATGTTCAGTTACTGAGAGGATCATCCCAGTCGATGCCCCCCGTCCAACAGGGCATTGCAGCCAAGCAGGATACCAGACCAGGCATATCTTCTATGGGGAGAAAAACACTGAGAGAAAACAAAGTTAACAGTTGAAATAACAGAATGTACTGTAATACAACTGGAGAGTAGTAGGAGAAAAGGAAGTAGCAGAGTGAAGAAAATTGGTAAGTCTGTCCTCCAGCAGTCTAAGCCTATAGCAGCATAACTACAGAGATAGCTCAGGATGACCTAAGCCACTCTAACTATAAGCTTTATCAAAAAGGAAAGTTTTAAGCCTGGCCTTAAAAGTAAACAGAGTGTCTGTCCCACGGACTAAAGCTGGGAGCTGGTTCCACAGGAGAGGAGCCTGATAACTAAAAGATCTGCCTCCCATTCTACTTTTAGAAATCCTAGGAACTACAAGTAAACCTGCAGTCTGAGAGCGAAGTGCTCTGTTAAGAACATATGGAACAATTAGATCTCTGATGTATGATGGAGCTTGATTATTAAGGGCTTTGTATGTAAGAAGAAGGATCTTAAATTCTATTCTGGATTTAACAGGGAGCCAATGAAGGGAAGCTAAAACAGGAGAAATGTGATCTCTCTTTTTAATATTCATCAGAACTCTTGCTGCCGCATTTTGGATCAACTGAAGGCTTTTAATGGCATTTTGTGGACTTCCTGATAGTAAAGAATTACAGTAGTCCAGCCTTGAGGTAACAAATGCATGGACTAGTTTCTCAGCATCACTCCTGGACAGGATGTTTCTAATTTTAGCAATATTCCGGAGGTGAAAGAAAGAAATCCTAGAAACCTGTTTAATACTGGATTTAAATGTCAAGTCTTGGTCAAAAATAACGCCGAGGTTCTTTACGTTGTTACTGGGGGCCAATTTAATGCCATCCAGATGAAGTGATTGAATAATCATTTTCTGTTTAAGAACTTCTGGTCCAAAGACAGCAACTTCTGTCTTGTCAGAATTTAAAACCAAAAAGTTTAGGGTCATCCATGCTTTTATCTCTTCCAGACATGCCTGTAATCTACCTAACTGACTGGGTTCATCAGGATTTATGGATAAATATAGTTGTGTATCATCTGCATAGCTGTGGAAATTTATCCCATGCTGTCTAATGATTCTACCAATTGGAAGCATACATATGGTGAAAAGAATTGGTCCAAGCACAGAACCCTGTGGAACTCCAAAAGTAACCCTTGAGAGTGAAGAAGATTTATCATTTAGATGAACAAACTGGAATCTATCAGACAAATATGATTTAAACCAGCCTAGTGCTGTTCCTTTGATCCCTGCAACATGTTCAAGCCTTTCTAGGAGAATATTATGATTGACTGTGTCAAAAGCAGCACTGAGATCTAACAAAACCAGAACAGACACCAGTCCATTATCTGAGGCCATGAGAATATCATTAGTAACCTTCACCAGTGCTGTTTCAGTGCTATGATGAGCTCTAAAACCTGACTGAAACTCTTCAAACAGCTCGTTACTGTTTAGATGCTCACAGACTTGATTAGCAACAATTTTCTCAAGGACTTTGGATAAGAAAGGAAGGTTAGATATAGGTCTGTAATTCACTAAGTCATCTTGATCAAGGGAAGGTTTCTTGAGTAAAGGTTTAATTACAGCTATTTTAAATTCCTGTGGTACGTATCCGTTTACTAAGGATAGATTCATCATATCCAAAATGGGGCCAGGAACCAAATGGAACACTTCTTTAAATAATTTGGTTGGGATTGGGTCCAACATACAAGTTGAAGGTTTAGATGAGGCTAATATTTTTGATAATTCTGAAAGCTCGACTGAATCAAAACAGCCTAAGCACAACTGAGGTTCTACAGTTCTTTCCGATACTGACTCATTTACTGAGGAAGAAGTAATCATGTTTGGGAGGGTGCCAATGATTTTATTTTTAATAAAATTTATTTTATTTATGAAGAATCTCATAAAATCATCACTGCTAAGAGCTGGGGGAATAGTTGGCTCAACAGAGCTATGACTCTGTGTAAGTTTGGCAACTGTACTAAAAAGAAACCTAGGATTGTTTTTATTCGCCTCTATTAATGATGAAAAATATGCTGTTCTAGCTTGTCGAAGGGTCTTTTTATACAGCAGTAGACTGTTATTCCAGGTTAAATAGGAATCCTCTAGATGTGTAGAGCGCCATTTTCTCTCCAACTTCCTAGTATTCTGCTTTAAAGTACGCAACTCTGCGTTAAACCAAGGGGTCAGCCTCGTATGGCTAGACACTTTCTTTTTTAATGGGGCTACACTATCTAATGCCAAACGCAATGAGGACGTAACGCTGTGAACCAGACCATCAATTTCTGAAGGGTTAGAGATGGAATTGCTGCCATCCACTGTGTTACTCTGAGACACTGAGGAAAGTAAGAATGGAACAGAATCTTTAAAAATTGTTACAGCATTGTCTGATAAAGTTCTACTATAATGAAATTTTCTTTCAGATTTAAGATAGTCAATTAAAGTAAATTCAAAAGTTATCAAGAAGTGGTCAGACAGGACTGGGTAATGTGGGTGGACTGTTATTTCCTCACACTCAATACCGTATGTCAGTACAAGGTCCAAAGTGTGTTTACCTGAGTGGGTCGATCCCTGTACTTTTTGAGTAAAGCCAATTGAGTCTAAAATAGCATTAAAGGCTGCATTTAGGCTATCACTTTCAGTATCCACATGAATATTGAAGTCCCCCACTATAATAACCCTATCAGTATTTAATACTAAATCAGATAAAAATTGTGAGATCTGATCCAAGAATTGAGAGTAAGGGCCTGGTGGACGATACAAAACCACAAACAAAAATGGTCTTAATGTTTTGCAACTTGAATGAGGAAAATTAAGGGTTAGATGTTCAAAAGAACTGTAGCTATCAATTGCTCTGGGACTAATTAGTAAATCAGAACGGAAAATGGTTGCGACTCCTCCTCCTCGCCCAGTATTTCTAGGAATGTGAAAATTTAAATGATTGGAAGGAGTTGACTCATTTAAACTGACATAATCCTCCTGCTGCAACCAGGTTTCTGTGAGACAAAGGAAATCAATGTGATTATCACAAATCAAGTCATTTACTAACAAAGTCTTTGAGGAGAGAGATCTTATGTTTAATAAACCACATTTAATAGATTTATTTTTCTGTTCAGTCAAAGTTGTATTTATTTTTATGAGATTTCCATAATTTGCTTTTGTTGGCTTAACTTTTAATCCATTTAATTTTGATTTTGGCCGTGGGCAAGACACTGTTTCTATAGGGTAATGGGTGAGTAACAGTACAGAAGCAGCAGAGAGGTGGGTTAAACTACGACTCTGCTTCCTGGTCTGGACCCTGGGTTGTCAGTGTTTTGGAGGACTAATAAATTTGGCCATGTTCCTAGAAAGAAGTGCTGCTCCATCCAAAGTGGGATGGATGCTGTCTCTCCGGATCAGACCAGGTTTTCCCCAAAAAGTTCTTCAGTTATCAATGTAGCCCACATCGTTTGCAGGACACCACCTAGACAACCATTGATGGAATGACAGCATGCGGCTAAACATGTCGTCACTGGTCCGATCAGGCAGGGGACCAGAGAAGATTACCGAGTCTGACATTGTTTTGGCAAACTTACACACCGAAGCAACACTAATTTTAGTGACCTCCGATTGGCGTAACCGGGTGTCATTACCGCCAGCGTGAATAACAATCTTACTGTATTTACGCTTATCTTTAGCCAGCAGTTTCAAGTAGGATTTGATGTCGCCCGTTCTGGCCCCTGGCAAACATTTGACTATGGTCAATGGTGTCTCTAATGCCACGTTTCTGACTATGGAGCTGCCAATTACCAGGGCCGGCTTCTCAGCGGGTGTGTCGCTGAGCGGGGAAAATCTGTTAGAAACGCGGACCGGTTGGTGGTGGCCCGGGGGCTGGGTCCTAGAACTATGCTTCCTACGTACAGTCACCCAGCCGGCCTGAGGTCCCGGCTGCGCGGGCTCTACCGGAGGACAACTAGGGGGTTCTATCCTTGTTGGCTCTGCGCTGGCTAATGGGCTTCGGCTATCTGCTGGTTTTTCAACAGCGCGGAGCCGTGCTTCTAATTCTGATACCCTCGCCTCCAAAGCTACAAAAATATTACATTTATTACAGTTACCATTATCACTAAAGGAGGCAGGGAAGTAACTAAACATCTGACAGAGAGAGCAAGAGAGAAGAGAAGAGTTAGAGACAGGAGAAAGAAGAGTAGCCATAGCCGCAATGAAGCTAAGCTAACTGAGCTAGCGAGACCTTACCACCCAAAGAAAAACTGTGTGAAACACAAGGAGTTCCCAAAACGTAAAGTACACCACCACAAAATGTGTGTTTTAGTGTGATTGTGTGTTAAAATAACTTAGAAAAGCCTCAGCACAGAGAAAATAAGATCAATTCAAGAGCGTTTGAACACCAAAACAGCTCCACGGAGCACAACAGCGAGAACAGGAAATGACGCAATACGGCTTACCCCGTCACCACAACGCTTCAACGGTTTTAATTATTCTTCTGGTAATGTGGAATAATATAATCCAGGTCTGAAATTTCTAAGTACTGTAGATTTTTAACCAGAGCAGATTAAAGACCCTCAGAGTAGAGAAGTATATGGTGTAATAGCTCTTTAGCCATTTCCGAATCGGAAGCTAGAAACGGAAACCGACTTCAGCCACGTTGTCAGCAAGAGGTCGCAGCAAAGTGTGACGTGGGACCACTTTGACTAAAAAAACAAACAAACAAAAAAGTCTCGGTTCACTGCCAACACTGCGAAGCTCTGTATAAGTACTTGAACGCACTTCCAACCCTGGTTAGAAGCGGAGCATCCTGCTCTTATTCTCAACCTAGCATCCAGTCGGTGTTAGCACGGAGGAGCCGAGATGCACAACGAGCAAAGAAACTTACTCACCGATTACTTTCTGAGGGAGGCTCCACCAACCCTGGGTTGCACCCCTACAGACTGGTGGAAAATGAATTAAACACGATTCCAGAGGCTTGCCAGGTTAGCACGGAGGTGTGTGTATCACAGCGACGTCTGTCGCCTCACAGCAGGTGATCTCGGCGCTGCAGGTCAGACGCGACAGCAGCCTGGTGACCATCAGTCTGGTCACCAGGCTGCTGTCGCTTCTGACCCCAGCGCTTGTTAACATGCTCATCTTTCTCAACAAAAATCAGTAGACTGATGCTAAAATTGTATATAAGTCACGGTTTCTTTTGTTTGTCTTTTGTACTCTGTTAATGAGCCTAATTCATTGTTAGGTACGCTGATCTCTCTCATCCTCTTTCTCCACTATTTTTGCCGAATGTAACACAAAACTATAAGACCTATAAGTATTATATTTTTTTAAGTTATTGTTTGACATTACTTTTTTTCACTTTTTTGGAGAAGAAAAAAATATGAGCATCAGTTGTGTTAATGAGTACCGTCTTTTAGCTGTCGGCTCCGCTGCTTATAGCGCATATTTTCTTTGTGCAACTACCGTGAATTAATTCCGTTTAACTGCCACAAGAGGTGTCCCACTTGTAATGAAGATCTCAATGAGGAAACACACTATTTTTCTGTTCTCACTGCATTTTAATATAGCCTATTAACACTGAATTTTAATGTAAAAATATCAATGATTAATCGAAAATCAATCGTTAATTCTCCCGATTATCGATGAAGACAGTTTAATCGAATGCCCATCCCTACTGGAGACTGAACAGTGAAGCCGTCTACAAGAAGGGACAGAGCAGACTGGACTTCTGGAGGAAGCTTAGGTCCTTCAAGGTTTGCAGCAAGATGCTGCAGATCTTCTACAAGTCTGTTGTGGAGAGTGTAATCTCTTCAGCCGTCATCTGTTGGGGTAGCAGCATCAGAGCCAGGGATTTAAAAAGGCTCAAGAACCTGATAAAGAAGGTTCTGGTTCTGTTCTTGGGACAACTGTGGAACATCTGGACATAATGATGCAAAGAAGGATTCTTCATAAAAGCAAAAAAAATATGGACAACCATGAGCATCCTCTTCATGAGACTGTCCTGAAACAACTACAACAACACTTCCTCTGGGATTAATAAAGTAATTTTGAATTGAATTGAAATGAAGTGTTTTCTTCAGAACAACTTTATAGACTCATTAAAAGGACAAAAGACATGAAACACAATCTGCAAGTGCAGCGATTAATCAAGACATCAGAATAACCTGGTCCTCGTTTCACCATCAACCTACTGATCTGAAGGTCATCTCTGTTAAACTACAGGAGGTTTATTAAAGGAGAGAACCTCCAGGCAGGATCCAATGATTCCTAGTGGAACATTGTTTTACCACCACAGCACTTCCTTCTCATAATGCATCCTGTTATCTTGTCCTCTCCATTTAAGAGAGCCTCTGGGTCCAGTCCAAGTCTTTATGATCCAGATATGATTCATGCCTGTTCACAGATTTCTGCCACTCTATAAAACAAAGATCAGAGGAAAATATCTCATAGTTTCATCTGTCTAGATGCATTTAATGCAAAAAAAGAAATCTTATTTGTGGTCAGAGAAAGACATTTTACAAACCATACAAATTCTATGTGCAAAAGCAAAAATGCATTTATTCACATTTATCACTTGATCTTTCTGACAAGCTGAGATCAGTTTGTGGAAATTAACTTCCTCTGAGCAAATGTAGTGTTTTCATTTCTGTTTTATTTTATTTTTCCTTCTAACAGAGCAATATTCTCACTCCAACTCTGATATCTGAGGTTGTCAAAGGAAATTTAAATGAATGAAACTGATTCCCTGAATAAAAACCAACCTGCCATAAACAGGTGAAAAATAATTCTAACTTTTAAACACTGTGATTAAAACTGTTAATGAATGGCCCTAAAACATATTTAATGGTCTGCTTGCATTTTTTTGATCAACTGTTTAAAAGTTGATTTATTTCATATGTAAAACAGGAACAGCAGACTTTCGAGTCTTTACTTTCTGTTTCAGCTAAGACTCGGTGAAGCAGCAGAGTTGATCCTGAGTCTGAGACTAAAAACACTTTAAACTGAAATACTGAACTCTTTTAAACAGCTTCTCTCTGCTGGGAGGATCTGAGGAGGTTTTCTCTGATCTGAACCTTCAGGATGGATGATTACAGATGGATTGGTTGAAGGTAAGCAGACTTTCAGCTGATCTGGTTATTTAATAAGTCACATCACATTTAGTTACTTTTTATCATATTTACATTTAGAAAGATAATCAGAAGATATTCAGCTGTGATTGGATCAGGTTGGTGAACCAGCTGAAAGCCTTCAAACATTTTATCTAAAGCAGAAACGTGACTCTACCTTCCTCCATTTTGAATACAGATCCAGTCATTATGGGATCATAACTTTCTAAACATTAACGTGTTACTTTGAGGCTATTGTGATGTATTTGTAAATTGATTAATCAGACATGCAGACAATATCTTTATCTTTTTTTATATTTCTATTTCTATCTAAGATGTTACCTCACAACTCTGCTGTCAGACCAGGAAGTAGAGAAACATTCATGTTTCCTGGAAACAAATCAGTTAGAAGTTTTTGTTTTTTCAATTATTTTCAGACGATTTAAGATCACAATAACTGGAATATCTGAAGTTTTCCGCTCACCAACATCATGGCGACACCTGCATCAGGTGAGTGGTATTTTCTGAAGGTAGAAGGCAGATACATGTAGCCTGGTGCTGCCCTCTTGTGGTTGGACTGAATAGTTTTAAATATTGTGAAATGTGTTTATTTCTGCTAAGTTTGTTTCTTTGTCATTTTGCAGATCAGATTCTGTTCAGTGTTTTGTTCATTGGTTTCACAGCATGTTTGAGTGTTTTTGCTTTTTTGTTTGTTTTTCTGTATTAAAAGGGACAATGTACAGAAACATTAAGCTCAGATAGGTGTTGCACCAGATTATAGCCAAGCAGCTAGTTTCCATCTGTTGTTCCTGGTTGGATCAAATAAAAAACACTACATGATCAACAATAAAATATAATTACAGTCACAATCAGAAACTAACATCATAATATGGGTTTTAATATACTTGCCTTTTTCATAACAATCAAACTTACGATGGCGTCAACTGTTTCACTTCACATGTGTCCTTTTCATATTATCTATTGTTTACGATTTATTGCATTACAATTACATTAATTTCTACCCATCTCGGGCTTTTATTCACAGTACATAAAATGCATACAAAAAGAGGAAGAAAAGTTTAGTAAAAAGGTATATGGCAGTCTGCCTGGAGTTTGCCAAAAGGCAAATGAAGGACTCTCAGACCATGAGAAACAAAATTCTCTGGTCTGATGAGACAAAGATTGGCATCCTGTTTGGAGGAAACCAGGCACTGCTCATCACCAGGCCAATACCATCCCTACAGTGAAGCATGGTGGTGGCAGCATCATGCTCTGGGTATGTTTTTCAGTGACATGACATGGGAGACTAGTCAGGATAGAGGAAAAGATGAATGCAGCAATGCTCCAGAGCGCCCTTGATTTCAAATTGGGGCAACGGTTCATCTTTCAGCAGGACAACGACTCTAAGCACACAGCCAAGAAATCAAAAGAGTGGCTTCAGGCCAACTCTGTGAATGTCTTGAGGGGCCCAGCCAGAGCCCAAACTTGAATCTGATTAAACATCTCTGGAGAGATTTTAAAATGGCTGTGAACCAACGCTCCTCCAACCTGATGGAGCTTGAGAGGTGCTGCAAAGAGAAATGGGCGAAAATGCCCAAAGACAGGTGTAATTCCTGCCAAAGGTGCATCAACAAAGTACTGAGCAATGGCTGTAAATAATTAGCAATATTTGTATCTATTTTTTAAATCACAAAAATATAAAATAAAACTATTTTCACGTTGTGATTATGGGGTGTTTGCGGTGGTTCTTAAAATGTTAAGGAAGACAATGAATTTAATCCATTTTGGAATAAGACTGTCACATTACCAAATGTGGAAAATGGTAAAAGGCCTGTACTTGTATAGCGCTTTATCTAGTCCCGAGGACCCCAAAGCGTTTTACACTATATTCAGTCATTCATGTACACTGATGGTGGTTAAGCTACATTGTAGCATTTTTCATTGAGATTTTAGAGATGATCTACTACAGTATGTTGAAACCCTGAAATGATTTTCCCAAACAAGAAGATGAAAAAGAAGTTCAAAAAATTTAAATAGTTTTCATTAGGTTCAAAGCTGAAAAGCTTTACATACACAACATATTAACACATTAATTGGTTTGTCTCTTTTTGTCTTGACAGATGGGACGCCTGTAAAAAGATGCAGAAGCTATGATTATTTCCCACCTTACAGTGAGTTTAACTCCTCAAATTCCTAATTTCAAACTTCCATCTAAAGACCAGCCAGAGTTCTGTCATTTTCTTCTAAACTGTAAAGTTTTTTTGTGTTTCCCCTGATTCATTTTGAAGCTGTCATTGGTGCTATGTTGATCCCTTAGTTTGAATGAACGACTGAACGACTGAAGCTTAAGTTTAAATAGTTTTGAAGTTTTCAGCATTTTCTCACATTCCAAACACAAACATCATTAAATTTAGTTAGGATTCTATTCTATTCTATTCAATCAATCAATTAATCAAACTTTATTTATAAAGTGCTTTTCATACAAAAAATAAGGTTCAAAGTGCTTTACAGAATAAAAATTACCCCACATATGTCTACCCCCCCAACAAGTTTAAGCATCAACACATTTATTCCCCCCTCCCCCCAATACGATCCCCATGTGCGCACACACTCAGGAGCAACATTAAAAAGACATTAAAATAGACAATAAAATGGACACTAGGGTGACTACAGATGAGCCAGGTTAGGTGAGGAAACACGATCAAGGGAGCCATCTGCAGCGGCAGCAGTGGCTCAACAGCAGCAGCCGAGGCACTGACCCAGGGCGTCCAGAGGGTTAGGGTTCACATGGTAAAAGCTGTTAGATAAGTAAAGATAAGATAAGAAGGCCCAAGACCTTTAAGACACTTAAAATCCATTAAAAGAACTTTAAAATCGATCCTAAAACGTATGGGGAGCCAATGCAATGAGTTTAAAACAGGTGTAATGTGCTCCCGCCTTCTGGTCTTCATCAGGACACATGCTGCTGAATTTTGTAAGAGTTTTAAACCTGATATATTCTTTTTGGGATGACCAGAAAGCAGGGCATTACAGTAATCAATTCTACTGGAGATAAAAGCATCAGCGTCTCCGTATTGGCCCGAGAGAGAATGGGGCGGACTCTGGCGATGTTCTTTAGTTGATAAAAACCTATTTTAGTAATATTTTTTATGTGAGGAATAAAAGTCAGCTCAGAGTCAAAAATCACGTCCAGGTTCTTTACTTGTAAAGAAGGATTAAAAGACAGTGATTGTAGTTTTGGTAAAAGTTTCTCTCTGAGCCTCAGGACCGATGACTAAAACTTCAGTTTTGTCCTGGTTGAGCTGGAGAAAGTTTTCTGCTATCCAGGATCTGATGTCTAAAATGCAGTTAAAAAGTGCATCCATTGGCTGTGTGTCATCAGGAGACATGGAGATGTACAACTGTGTATCATCAGCATAACTGTGAAAGTTAACTCCATGTCTTCTGATGACGCTGCCAAGAGGGAGCATATAAAGGTTAAAAAGCACTGGGCCTAAAATTGAACCCTGGGGCACACCACATGTAATCCTATGGACCCTAGAGGAGCAGGTATCTAAACTTACCATAAAAGTCCTGTCTGTGAGATAGGATGTGAACCATTTATGAACAGCACCAGAGAGGCCAATCTGTTTCAAACGGGTTAAAAGAATAGTGTGGTCTACTGTATCAAAGGCAGCGCTTAGATCCAGTAGAACCAACACTGTCACCTTCTGAGCATCATAGTTTAATCTAAAATCATTTCTCCAGGACATTGTGTTCATGAATAAAGTCATTATTATTGTTTTAGTCAACATTTTATTTGTTCTAACTTCTGTATGTATTATGGTTTGTTAATTTTTACCCTTGTATTAAGGTTAACTCTTAGACTGCGTGTTCTGTTTCTTCTTTGTGACTGAATTGTGCAGATGATTGTCCTCCCTGTATGCCTGGACTGATTAGCCAGTATTTTAAGCCAACTATTGTTCCTTGTTTGTTCGATCAGTCTGTTCGTTTGTACAGTTCGTCTGAGGTTTTGTTGTGCTCAAGCACCATTATGGTTTAAGTTAAGTATCTCGGCCCCTCACACCTCTGCCTGTTTTGTGAAGGAAAAAGAAGAGAGACACTTTCTTGGCTAGTTAAAGAACAATGCTTTGACCATTTTGTCCAGTAGCTCGTGTATTTGTTCTGAGCCTAATGATATTTAAGGTTTCTGAAAAGAGCAACTTGCTTGCTCCTTGAATTGAGATTAGGAAACCCATCCTTAGTTGTTCTTAGATTACTTTTGACTTCCTTGAACTCCATCTTGACCTTTTGACCCCTATTGAAAAACAGGCAGGTTGGTTGTTTTTGTTTTGTTTTCTTGCCACAGATTTTTAAAATTGATCATTCCTCCCTTTAAGAAAAACAAACCCCTGTTAATGACCACAATGAAGCAGACCAACCCTTCCCTCAGCTCACTTACTGTTTTGGTTACCAATTTGGTGAAATGTTACTGCTTCAGACCCCCAATGGTCTGACTGAACACCCAGCTTCTTTTTTTCTTTCCAGGCCAAAAGAATAAAAGACACGCGTATCCCATGTACGCTTTACTCACTCTTTTCTTTACGGGCAAAAAAAGAATAAAACCCACACTTCTACCCTTAGAGGAGATGAATACACATCTTTTCACTCTGGTCAAAAAGAAGGAAAAGACCTAGCGTAGTTACTCCTACCAGTCCCAACCTACACCTCACACTTCTCAACCAAGAGAAACTGTCTCAACTCTCTGCAGATACAAATACACTTATTTTCACTCCGGTCAAAAAGAAGGAAAAAGACCTACGGTAGACTCTTCTACTCCAACCTACGCCTCACACTTCTCGACGCAAACTTTCTTTTATATTATAGGAAAATAGAAATGCTAAGAAACCACCTGCATAGTTTGTGTTTCATCCAGTGTCCAAACTAGCAAAACCACGTTGCTTCTCTTCCAATTTTCTACGGGCAGAAAGCAAGAAAAACCCAGATGCTCCGATTCTCGAGTGCAAGCATAGACACGTCCCAGTAAATATTTCATTATATGGAGGCTGAGGGCTGTCCCTCAGGTTGGCCATACCATGACCTCCCATATAGCCCACATTCACTCGCTGGGATCTCGTATGGATTTTACTTTTCCTGTCATTTACTCTTTTACCATTTTGATGTATTTTTATTATTTTTATTAGGTTCAACGTTCTTACTGCCTGTTTACAGTCTTTTAACCTGGGAGACACAGAACATGAATGATCTTATTACCCATTTAACAAAAATTTTATTCCAGCTTCCTTTATTTAAGTACCTATTTATTTTATTTTCCAACCGCCATAAAAGTCTTTAAAACCATCATTGTTCCTGAAGTTGTCGTTCAGAGAATATGTCTTTTATTTTTAGGCTGTCAGATGATAAAAACTTTTAAACTAATTAATCACAGTTCAGGTGTGAACTACCCACAATTTAACTGATTTCCTGAATATAAAGCCGACTGCTTCTTATTAATTTTGGACAATTCCGAGCATCCTCCTCATTGGACTATCCTAAAACACAGGGTGTTATCTTCAGTCAGAAGCTTTTGCAGTTTTGTCACAACACAGACTGTTACAGGAGATCTTTCCTGGCTGCAGCCGTCACGATCTACACCAACTCTTTGAACATACTTAATTCTTCTCTGGGATCAATAAAGTATGTCTGAATTGAAGTTTTCTCAACAACAGATAATTTATCTCTTATCAGCACCCCAATGTGCGTGCAAATAGTGTTATGTTTAACCTGTGTGTCATCCTTTGTAGTTAACCTGCAGCTGCTGTTTTGATTAACGATGTTAGCTCATTCGTGGTGTAGTGATACTTTACAAGAGCACCAGCTCCCAATGGCCACCACCCCGTGGTGTGCATGTGTTAACTGCGTTAAACCCAAATACTCGCCTTAACCCTCCAAATCAATTGACCTGCATTATTGCATTGATCTTGACAGCCTTAATTTAGGGTTCATATGGGTGCTTAAAATCCTTGGAAATGCTTGAAAAGTGTTTACATTTTATTTGGAGAAACTATATGAACCCTGCATATCATGAATTATTTCTTAAAGGTAAGGTAACCTTTTGCAAATTCTTTGATGTTTTCAGGAATTTGTATGACTTACCCTCTTATGAATTTAGTTTAATCTTTTTAGTTTCTGCCATTTTATTTCTTTTATGGTCTGTTTCCTTACTTTATTCCTGGGTTCTAATTTCTGAATATTTGAAATACATTTGCATGATAGAGTACTCCAGTCTTGGACTCGGACTCCAAGTCTTGATTCATGTCACCTTTCAGGGACTTGTGACTTGACTTGAGCAGCACTTAAACTTGGACCACGACATGAGAAATAGTTATTGTTTGAATTAGCATGTTATATTAGGTCTAATTAGGTCAAAGTGGATACATTTAATGACCTGCCAAAGCCTCTGTAAGCTTGGCAAATGTCATACCAAATATTTATTGTTTTAAAATTAATTCTAAGCATATTCATTGTTCCGCACCCACTACTGTGTCAGCTTGGTGGTAGGGTTGGGTATTTAGTACAATTTCTGTATTTGTACTTTATTTATTCTTTAAAGTAAACCAAGTATGGCTGCCATTATTTTAGTCTTGAAATCTACACCCTGCTTTCTTATTTTTGACTCACTCTCAGGTAATAATGACTTGACTTGGACTGGAATATTATTTTTGGCACTTGTACTTAACTTGACCTTACCGCTTCAGTGGTTTCTGGGTTAAGTTTGTTTTTATTAAATCATTCACCTTGCTCATTTAGCCTCCTCGATTTGCTCCAACAGATTTAAAATGCATAATTTTCAATTAAAAGGCCTTAAAAGAATCCTGTATTGTTATTTATCCAAGGTTTCTATCTGCTAGGAAGAAACTTCCTCCTTTTAGCCTCATGTTGCCATGATGGTTTTTAAAAATGAATATATTAAATCACTTATTCAACTCGTTCTCCTTTCCTTTGACTTTCAAACTACGTTGATTTATACTTTTATTTTATTCCAATTCCTCTGAGGTTCTTGTTGATTTATTTTAGTACGACTCTCTGATGTGGGTTTTTCTTCGCTGTTATTAGAGAAATCAAGCTTTTGATGTAGTTTTAGTTTAGTGTATCGTCTTTTCCTTCAGCACTTTTGTCACCTTCCAGGATTGTGGAAAGTGTTCGATAAATAATTTTGTCTTGATTTGTAGGTTGATTGCTTGTAAATCCTTAAGAATCTGTATTTGTAAATCTACGTATTTCCTTGAATATTAAATATTCCAAACACCATATTTTCTCCCCCCTTGTTGACAAATGACATAATTCACGACATTTGACAAATCAGGTTTTAGTGTTCTTCAGCATAATAATCATAAGTCTCATTTTCCAAAAGTAGGCTCTGAAAACCCATATTTCATTTTACTCTGAATTTTTTTCTTTCCCAGAAAAACAGATATTCCCTTAGGTCATTTTTTTTCATTTTAAGCCCTTTAGGTACAATTCATTCATTAGTTTTTAAAAGTTATTTTCTCCTTTAAGAATTGCTTCTATTCCTCTATGCCTTCAAATGCTATTTTTCACTTTTGTCAGTCTACAATAAGGTCATGGTCAACTTTTTTTCTATAGCACATTTACTACAGCAAATGCTGTCCAGCCTGCTTCACAAAATAGAATACAGTAGGATCAAACATAACTGCCATGTTAAGATTACAAAAGGTAGTTAAAGTTATTAGTTCTTAAATTGAAGGCCATAGTTTTTTTTAGGCATGTTTCTCTCATTTTAAGTTCCTCCATTTTTATTCTACCCTTTAATAATTATCTTCGATACCTTGCTTCTCTTTTTCCTTGGGTCGGCTTATTTTCAAACCCCGCTTCATGGAATTACCTTTATTTTCTCTTTAAAAACACAATAATTCAATACTTGTTAAGTTGACAAGCCTTATGTCGACACATCAAATTATCACATTATTCATTCATTATCTTAGGGATCCTGTGGAAAAAATTTAAATGCAAAATTATATTTATACATTCAACATAATTAATCATTACTCAAACCTTTAAACAGGGACATCTCACACAAGACAAGACAAACACCATACACAGTAGTCAGTCAGCCAGTATTCAGTCATCTTTTATTTCCTCGTAAATCCCCAACCATTAGGTTTATTCACAAATTTCAAATTACCAATTTTTTCTGAAGTTTCAGAGATTTGTGAGGTTTTGGAATCAAAGGAATTAAAGTTATTTTCTGTGTGCAGGTGCTGCCTCAGGAATTATGATACATTATATCTTATCTCACAGGTTTTCCAAAAACACATTGCAGCTGCAGGCTTTATCAACCCTAAACAAATTCTTTTCTTTCTTTCTCTGCCTCAGGACTAAATGCGTTCCAAGTACATTCACCTCTCTGCATGTTTAAAATCAAGAAAAACGTAACCGTTTCAGCGAATGTCCCCTGTGGCCACTTTTACCTGCTTGAACAAGTAGGAAGAGGGAAAAAAAGAGACCGTATTACTGTAAATTAATGTAACCTCAGTTCCCAGTTATCCTTATCTGCATCAGCCGTTCAGAAAAAAAAAAAATTGTCAAGCTCTCTGTTACTCCTAAGTGTGTATGTATGTTCCTGTGAGGAATAATTCTAAGCATTAATCAGTCCAGCAAGCATTACTTCATTGCGAGACCATGCGTGATTTGTACGTTATCGTCTTCCCAAAACTCAGCTGTGCATGATACTGATTCTTAACCTTGCAATAATTTCCCGTTTTATCAAAGTCTTGGCTTGTCGAAACCACCTGACCCCCTAGTTTTAGAATCATCTTAATGTCCCTACTGTCTGTCCCTGTCTGCTTCTGTAAAATACGTTTGAACTCACCCCCTTCAGTCGCTGCACTCTATGATCATGGAACGGGACATCTCTCGTTGTCCAAGTGGTTGCTTCCCCTCTCATCATGGAGCACGCATTGGAGGGGGGCGGACTGGCTCTTTCCATCCCTTCTCTGGACACTGTCGGTTGAAGGTCAAATTCAGTTTTTTGATCAAAGCAGCGTCTTCTTTTCTCTGCACTGTCAAGTCTTGCATTAAGGAGATAGTTGCTTTCTCATTTTTGAAATTTCTCCACACACAGACCCAGAGAGCAAAAAAAAACAACAACCAGGAAACATACAGAGAACTTGCATGTAGCTTGCTGCATGACCACTCTTCTATTCCAGGCTCCGTTTCATCCGGTCAGCAATGGATGCAAAATAAAACGTTCTGTCAAGCTGTTCTGTCTTTCATCCTGTTTTTAAAGTTCACTATCAGCTGCTGCTCTCTCCCACATCCCAAATTATTCTCTCCCTCTCAAAGTGGACAGACTCAGAGCGTGAAAAAAAATAATTGGAAGAAATAAACAGCCAAACAACAAAAATCCATTCATTGAGAGTCCAGGTCTCTGTGTCAGACTGAGACTCACCCAGAAACTGGGGTTGTCCTCCAGCAGCGGTTGATCGGGAATTTCATGACGACGACTTTCTCTGTCCGTAACTCGGATGCTGGAGAGAAAAGAAACATCCCCTTTCTGTCATGTTTGCGTATAAAGGACCCAAATGAAGCAAGTTAAATTAAAAGATTTTATTAAAACAAAAAACAAAGAAGTTGAACTTACAGATCTCATTAAATCAGAAAATGTGGTGGCAGGGAACAGGAACCAAACACAGGGAAGACTGACGACGGACCAGCGAGTAGTGACAGAAAGAGAGCTGTTTAAACTGATGAACCCAGTCAGTTAGGTAGATAACAGGCATGTCTGGAAGACATAAAAACATGGATGAATCTAAACTGTTTTCTCTTAAATTCTGACAAGACAAAAGTTGCTGTCTTTGGACCAGAAGTTCTAAAAAAGAAACTGATAAGTCAATCATTTCATCTGGATGGCATTAAATTGGCCCCCAGTAATAACGTAAAGAACCTCATGCCAATGACTGACGCAATCTGCTGGGATTCCTTAAATAGGAAACTTTTTAACTGATTGGAATGTTTGTATAAATGTATTGAAATAACTTCTTAAGTGCCTTGAGATGACATCTGTTGTGAAATGGCACTATATAAATAAACTGAATTGAAATGAATTGAATTGAATTGAACCTCTGCGTTATTTTGACCGAGACTTGACATTTAAATCCCATATTAAACAGGTTTTTAGGATTTCTTTGTTTCACCTCCGGAATATTGCTAAAATTAGAAACATCCTGTCCAGGAGTGATGCTGAGAAACTAGTCCATGCATTTGTTACCTCAAGGCTGGACTACTGTAATTCTTTACTATCAGGTAGTCCACAAAATGCCATTAAAAGCCTTCAGTTGATCCAAAATGTGGCAGCAAGAGTTCTGATGAATATTAAAAAGAAAGATCACATTTCTCCTGTTTTAGCTTCCCTTCATTGGCTCCCTGTTAAATCCAGAATAGAATTTAAGATCCTTCTTCTTACATACAAAGCCCTTAATAATCAAGCTCCATCATACATCAGAGATCTGATTGGTCCTTATGTTCCTAACAGAGCACTTTGCTCTCAGACTGCAGGTTTACTTGTAGTTCCTAGGATTTCTAAAAGTAGAATGGGAGGCAGATCTTTTAGTTATCAGGCTCCTCTCCTGTGGAACCAGCTCCCAGCTTTAGTCCGTGAGGCAGACACTCTGTTTACTTTTAAGGCCAGGCTTAAAACTTTCCTTTTTGATAAAGCTTATAGTTAGAGTGGCAATAGAATAAATACCAAAGAATACATTAAAATGATAATAAAACCGAATAAGGAAAACCTAAGAACTATGACACTGTCCACTTGGTTTCGCCTGCTGAAGGTCATTTTGGGCGCCATTACCTGTTGTGGGAAAAAATGTCTTCTTCCCTTCATAGGAATGAGGCTGGAGTCGGAATCTGCATTTTTGACATTTTATTACGGCCAGTCTTAAACATGAGCTCGTCTGGGCCAACGCTCGAACTCTCTCGCACTCAGATCATGTCTGCTGGGGTCTGGCTTTGGGTGGTGACTCCTGATGGCTGCATGCGGTGCCTTGGGGGGGTTGCACTGGCGGACATGGGTTACTGGCCTGGTGGCCGTGCTGCGCCTGGGTAGGGTCTGGGGTGGGCCTGGGGATTCGGGGCTCGGGGGCGCCGCGCCCCCTGGCTGTGGTCCTGGCTGGGGGTCGGCCGGCGTGGGGTCTCTGTTGGCTGTGGGGGTCGTGGCCGGCCGGTGGCCGGCATGTGCAGCCGCCTCTCTTTTTTTTTCTCTGGGCCGATTGTAATCACCGGTCCCTGTATGGCGTCTCGCCTTGTTTGCTGGTTGGGGTGCCTGGCTGCTGGTCGCGGCGGCTGGGTGGCATTTCTGGGCCGGATCAGTCCTTTTTTGCACTGGACTTGGCTCCTGGGTCTTGGTCTTTGTGTGGGGCGCTGGGGTTGGGCATTTGGCCGGGATCGGTCGGACTTGCGGGTGGACTGGCCGGGTGGTGGGCGTGCAGGGCAGGTGGGTGGGGCGCTGGGTTTGGTCTCCTGCCGGGCCGTTGAGCAACAGTGGTCGCTCCACAAAGAATGAGGCTGGTGGATGTCGGCCTGGTGGGTCGGCCGCCCGGCTCATCGGTTTGCTCCTGGTCTGGGCAGGTACGTCGACGTGGTTCGGGCTACGGGGGCCTCCGGTGTGCGGGTGGCGCTGGGGGCCTCCTTTGCTGGCGGGGAGGCTGCTGCTGTGTGGCAACAGGTGCTCTCCCCCTACGAGGGCACTTGGACGGGGGGGAGGGGTGTGCGGGAGGGGGGGGGGGGGGGGGGTTGGGGGCGAACTCAACCTGGGTGTCTAGTGTCTTTTGTGTTTTGAGAGTAGAGCGAATGTCAGGGTGGGTTTAGTTCCCCTTCTGGGATGGGGCTGGGGGGACTACCTTGGGGTCCGTGGGGCTTTGTGGTGCTGTGGCCGTGGGCCCCGGGTCGGACGTGCCATGGCCTCCCTCCCCTGGTGGATCCCGGTGAACAGCGGTGCCTATTGGGGTCAGTGGGGGAGCTGGCTCCCTGGGAAGACATTTTGTCTCCCAGTCCTTCCCTCCCCATCCCTGGACACCTCTGTCCACCCGCTCCATCACTTTACCACTCATATAGGGCCGGTGTGTCGGTCGGCCGATGCGCTGGGCCGATATCCTCCTTTGGTTGGTTGGGGCACCTCTTTTAGAGGTGCCAGGTTTGAGATTGTTGGGTGGTGCCTGCTCGGTGGCTCGGCGGGATGCGGATCCGGCGTCTCTGCTCGTTTGATCACCTGTTCTGTGCGCACTGTGCGTGGCCGGTTCATTGGCGGGTTGGACCGGCCCTGGCCCTCGTTTGAGGCCTGGTCTCGGCGCCCTGCGTTGCGCGGGATCAGGACCCGGGAGCTGGTACAACTTGGCGTCCAGATGCTGACTGAGCCCGGCCTGGGGATGCTGTCCGTCCCCTGCGGCTATTGGTGGGGCGCTGGGATGTTGGCGGTGGTTATTGGCCTAGGGTGGAGGCGTCGCGTGGCGGCCGGCGGCCGGCCGCGGCCCCTGCAGTGCCGGGGGCCCCTCGTCGACCGGTCCCTTGTCGGGTCCCTGCTGGGGGGTGGGGTGCCCCTGGGCCCCGGCTCCCCCGTCGGCCGGCAGAGCCCGTGGGCTCGTCACTTCTGCCCCCCGGGCCCCTGCATAGTGGCCGCTGGATGTTCCCCTGGGGTTCTCCTTTTCTCCTCTCTTGGGGGATGCGGCCGGCCCCGCCCGGGTCCGCCTGGGGCTCTGGCGGTCCTTTGGACGTCTTTGCTCCGATCTCCTTCATGTCTGCATCGATTCCTGGGGGACGTATTGATGTCTTCTCACACCAACTATCGAACACTCTTATGGAGAAACCTTACATGCACCAGCATGCTAACACACACACATAGATGTGGGGTCTCTGCTGTTTAAGGATATATTCTTGGGCTGAGGTTATCATTACTAGAGCTTGATTAATCGGTACCATGAGTTTTTCTGTGACATTGTTGTTGTATTTTTATATCTATTTTTGTGTGATGTGGTTGTGTAATTCTTAAGTTCACAATGTTTGGTTTGTTTTGTCGATGTTCCTTTTTCGTGTTTTGTTTTTCCCCCTCTCTCATGACATTTTGTTTCCTACCTCTCTTCTTCATCTTCCTTCTTTCTTCTCCTTAATTTTCCGTCTCCGTGTCCACAACATCAGGAAATAAAAAACCCAACAATTCATAATAAAGATTTTTCACACATAAATCAAGTGGAGTACTATAGCAAAAGCTGTACTGCTCCGCTTGTGAAAGTAAATCTGTTGGGCTTCTACTTGGTACTCAGACACCAATTCTGAGCTCCACACTGCCAAACAGGACACGTAAAAAAAAAAAAAATGATCATGTCTGCTTCTCTGCAAGCAGCTTCAGTCCCCTGATGTTTTGTCTTCATTGCAAGATTAACCAAACACTCCTCACTGCTGAGGAGTCAGCAGTTAGATCAGAGTGGGCGAAAGGCCTCTTCCCTGAACCTAATATTTATGCCATATTTCCCAGGTGCCTTTACAAATATTTACTTAATCAATTAATTAATACACATAACATTGAAATATTCTGTAACAGTGTCTAATTGCTCTGTGTTTATGTCATTTCAGTGTCTGAGCTCAGGGTGGTTCTGCTGGGAAGCAGCTGGTCCCATAGAAGTTCAGTGGGAAACTTCATACTGGGAGTGGACGCTTTTAAATATGAAACTCAGTCCTGTATGAGAGTTGGTGGAGAAGTGGAAAACGAGAAAATAACTGTCATCAACACTCCGGATCTTCAGTTTCCCACTGCAGACAAAATGACAGAGTTTATTAAAGACTGTGGGATGGCCTCTGAACCTGGACCTCATGTGTTCCTGTTGGTTCTACAGCCTGAAGACTTCACTGAAGAAGAGAAAAACAGGATCTACAGAGTCCTTAAGAACTTCAGTGATCGATCATTTGATCATTCACTGGTACTGACTCTGAAGCCTGGAGGGGTGTACCACTATAACATTCTTCAAGATCCTATTAACAAGACTCTAATTAAGGAGCTGATCATAAAATGTAGATATAGACACTTAAAGATGGAGAACACTCAAAGTCCAGAGCTGCTGACTCGTTTTGGTCAGATTGTAAAAGAGAACAATGGAGAACATGTGAGCTATGAAGAGTTTGAAGAAGCAACAGGCAGCTTTGAAGATTCTCATCAGAGCCGGAGAGAAAAGGGAGCAACAGGTTCTATTGCAACTGCTGTTAAAGCTGCTGGTGAGTTCAGGAATGATCATACGAATAATATCAATAAAACTTGGAGACAAATCTTTTTATTTTTCCTGTTATGATCTACATTAATTTCCTGTTTTTAAAGGTCTCAGTGGAAGAATACCACATCTGTCATATAAATGTAAGTACATTTATTAAGGAGTTTAAGATGAAATATGTAGACAGCCTACAGTATCAAACAGCATTTTCCAACCCTGCTCCTCCAGGCACACTGCCCTGCATGTTTTAGATGTTTCCCTGCTTTAATACATCTGATTTCAATTGATGGCTGATTAACAGGCTTTTGTTGAACGCAATCACCTGAAGCAGGGAAACATCTAAAACAGACAGGGCAGTGTGCCTGGAGGAGCAGGGTTGGAAAATACTGCTCTAGATGTAACTTCTCTACATTCTATACACTCACATCTAAGGAAGGTCTGCAAATGAACCATCTTTATATTTAGTTTAGTTTATTTACTAGCACAGAAACCTTATCATCAGTAATAATCATATACCATTTAAAGAACAACTGTGCAGGAGACATCAAGACCCAAATGTCTTATAAAGCCACCTCCTCAATGACATTAGCTTATTTAGCAACAGAAGCAGACAACCTAAGGTGAGTCTGTGGGCAGAAACCAGAGCTCCCACAAAAACCCCAAACATGCACTAGTAGCACATGCTAACTCCTCACAGAAAGGGTCTGCAACATTGAAACAGTTTTACTTTGACGGAATATTTATCTAATCAGTTTATCACTTCCGCCAAAGAGCTCATGTTGGCGTCTGTTTGTCTTTTAGCAAAATAACTCAAAATGTTATGGATGTAATTAAAAGAAGTCATAGATTGTGATTGTGATTCACATAATCTCTTGACCACCCCCAAAATTTACCACACTATGCGTAAAATTGTTCCTGCACACGAAATACTCACAGATCTGTGCTGGAGTACGGTTGATAAATGAGGGCCCAGGATTTGGAGACATTTCTGTAAATATGAATTAGTTGAATTTTATCTCTTTATAAAATGTTTTTGTTTAAATTAAATGCTATAATTAATATAATTTTGACTGTATCCTACAACGTATACAAAAAATGTGTGAATAATTGTTTTATCACATAATTTTCTCTTTTCTATTACAGCATCTGGTTTCAGGATTGTGATGTTGGGGAAAAGTGAGGAAAAAAAGACAAAACTTGGTAACTTGATCACTGGTAATCGGGAATTTCATCATCCAAGATTTCCCCAAACCAAACACAGTGTGGCCTCCTGTGGAGAGTGGGGAGGAAAACCAGTAATAGTGGTGAAAACTCCTGACTTGTTCAGTCTGACTGAGGAGACGATCCAGAGAGAAGTGAAGAACTGTGTTAGTCTCTGTCCTCCTGGTCCAGATGTTCTGCTGCTGTTGGTGAAACCTTCAGAGTTCAACGACAACAACAGAGAATCTCTGAAGTTCATCCTGAATTTGTTTGGTCAAGATTCCTTCAATCATTCAATGATCATCTTAACACATGATCGTGGAAATAGTTCCTCTGTTGATGAGCTCCTCAGGTTAGTTCAAGGAAGAAGCTACAAGATGACTGATAATGACCGCAGTCTGTTAATGATGCAGATTGAGACCATTATGGATCAGAACAAAGGAACATATCTGACCTTCAGAGAAGAGATCATCAGACCTCAACAAGAACAGAGGAAACCTTCACTGAACCTGGTTCTGTTTGGGAGGAGAGGAGCAGGGAAGACGTCAGCAGGCAAGGCCATTCTAGGTCAGACAGATCTAGGTTCAGCCTCCAACTCATCAGAGTGTGTTAGAAAGCAGGGAGAGGTGTGTGGGCGTTGGGTTTCTCTGGTGGAGCTGCCTGCCTTGGATGGAAAAGCTCAGCAGGAGGTGATGGAGGAATCCTTTAGGTGTATCTCCCTCTGTGATCCTGAGGGTGTCCACGCCTTCATCCTGGTCCTCCCTGTGGGTCCCCTCACTGATGAAGACAAGGGAGAGTTACAGACCATCCAGGACACATTCAGCTCTAGAGTCAATGACTTCACCATGATTCTGTTCACTGTGGACTCAGATCCTACAGCTCCACCTGTTGTTAACTTTATTAAGGGGAACAAGGACATCCAGGAGCTCTGTCAGAGATGTGGAGGAAGATATGTTGTTCTGAACATGAAGGACAGACGGCAGATCCCCGAACTGATGGAGAGGGTGAAAACTCAGAAAAAGCCCAAAGGGTTTACAAAGGATATGTTCACCAGAGCTCAGATCGAGAAGGTTGTAGGACAGAAAAAGTTAAATGCTGAGCTTGAAGATGAGTTGAAGAAAGTTAAGAAGAAAAATGAAATTGGATTAGATCCTGGAGATCTGAGTAAGGAGTGCCTCAGGATTGTGCTAATTGGGAAAACTGGCAGTGGAAAGAGTGCAACAGGAAACACTATTTTGGGTGAAGAACATTTTAAATCTAAAGCCAGTGGAAAGTCGGTCACCAAGTTTTGTGAGAAAGCAAAAGGAGAAGTTGATGGTCGGCCTGTTGTTGTCGTGGACACGCCTGGTTTGTTTGATACGACTCTGTCCAACAATGAAGTAGAACAGGAACTGGTGCACTGCATCAGCATGTTGGCTCCCGGACCTCATGTCATCCTACTGGTCCTGCAGATCGGAAGGTTTACTAACGAGGAAAAACAAACTGTGGATCTGATCAAGAAATACTTTGGCAAGAATTCACAACATTTCATCATTGTTACCTTCACCAGAAAAGATGATTTAAAGCAACAGACATTTGAGAATTACATCGAAGAAGACTGTGATGACTTTGTCAAAAAACTGATCCACGACTGTGGGGGAAGATGCCACGTGTTTAACAACAAGGTCCCGGAGGATCGTTCCCAAGTTAGGGAGCTGCTGATGAAGGTCGACTCAGTGGTGAATGAAAACGGTGGAGGATGTTACACCAACGACATGTTTAAGGAAGCTGAATTAGCGATACAACAGGAAGTGGAGAGAATCCTGAAAGTAAAGGAAGAAGAGATGCAAAAAAAGAAAGAAGAGCTGGAAAGAAAACATCAGGATAAAATACAAGCAATGGAAAAAAAGATGGAGGAACAAAGAGCAGAAATGGAAACAGAGAGAAAACTGAGAGAAAAACAGCTTAAAGATATGGTGGAAAATATAAATAAAGAGCGAAAACAGAGAAGGAAAGAACAAGAAATCAGAGAAGAAGAAGACAACATGAGAAAAAAGCAAGAAGAATTTAAGCAACAGGAATGGGAAGTAAAGCTTGGAGACCTCGAGAGGAAAATAAAATCAGAAGAACAGAAAAAGGAAAGTACTGACCGAGAGCTTGAGACGAGCAGAGAAAATATACAAAAGGAGCGAGAAAACTGGGAGAAGGAAAGAAATGAATGGTGGGAAAAACGATATCAGGAAAATGAACAGAGACGTCAGCAGGAACAAGAAAAACTGATCAAACTCCAAGAAGAATATGAGCAAGAAAGAGAAAAGGATAGAATAAAAAGTAAAGAAGAAGATCGCATCAGAAAAGAACAAGAAGAGAGGGAGAGAAAAGAATTAGAGGAAATTTATGAGAAAAAACTGGAAGCTATAAAGATTAAATATGAAGAAGAGGCCAGAAAAAAGGCTGAAGAATTCAATGAGTTCAGACAGAAATACACCAAGGATTTTACATCTTTGGTGGAAAAACACATGGAGGAAATACTGGAACTGAAACAAAAGCACGGAAGACAAATGGAAGAGGCAGAGAATAGGCATGGTAAAGACTACAAGCACTTAGGAGAGCTGTCTCAACACAAAGAAAAGATTCTCAAAGAGGAAATAGACGACTTAAGGAGAAAGCATGATAAAGAAATAGAAGATCTTAGAAAGAATTACAAGACGTCCTGTGTCATCCTCTGATTCTATTTACTGAACTCCAAACTGATCAACCACACCAAAACTAAATTCCATCTGTCTCTTTAACAAATAGACAACAGTCAATGACATGGAGGTCAACAAGATGTCACAGTGCTTATGTGTAGATTCTGACAACAAAGTCCCTTTGGAAGAGAATCGGGTCCAGGGTATCACTGATCCTCCACTTATCTTTAACAGATGGCATGAGGTGCGTCATCCTTTGTTTTCTCCCTGACCCTCCTGTGGTGTTTGCTATCAAAAAGCTTAGTCTTAGTGTTGTCTGACCAAATTATCAGTAAAGGTTTGCAGACTCCACATTTTAATATTTGTGACAGTAGAAGAGAAAATGGGTTTTCCTTGTGTGCCTCCAAAACAACTCGTTGAAACCTTAAATGGGGTCTAAACTTGTTAAGATCTTATTTGGTAGAGAGGAATTATTTTGTGTTATTTGGTAATTGTAAATCTTGGTGAGCGAAAATGAAGTGTGGGATTCCTCAAGTCTCTATTCTCATCCCACTATTATTTAACATCCATATGATACCCCTAGCTCAAATTATAGAGGACTACAACATCTTCAACCAAATGTATGCTGATGAAACACCACTTTATTTTTTTCTTCTCACCTCATGACCCTAGTTCTCTACATTTGCTGAGGTAATGTGTCTATAATTTTTACTGAGTGGTTGGATCAGAATTTCCTCCAGCTTGATGCAGAAAAGACAAAAACCAACATTTTCAGTTCCAAAAGTTCAGAGGTTGACATTAGCAGACAAGTAGACTAAATAGGGCTAAAGACTGCAGAACATGTGAGGATCCTGGCTGTAGTTTTAGAAATGGATTTAAAATTTTACAACCACATAAAATGTTTTGCTAAATCTATTTATCATCATTATTATTATCTCATGATTTATAGAATAAAACGTTTCCTGTCAAAACAGAACATGGAAAAACTGATGGAGATCAATCAATCAATCAATCAATCAATCTTTATAAAGTGGTTTTCATACAATTGAAACTCAGTGTTTTACAGAATAAAATAACCCCACAAAGACCACATTCCCATCCCTCCCCCACATAATTAAAAGCATGATCACAGTTATATCCCCCTCCCCCAGACCCAACCTCCATGCACGCACACACCTAAGAGCAACAATAAAAAGGTCATTGGGCTGAGTACAGCTGAGCCAGGTCAGGAATTGCCATCAAAGGAGCCATCTGCTCCGGCAGCACATCAACAGCAACAGCCAAGGCACTGACCCAGGGCACCCAGAGGAGGGAAGGTCAGGACCCCCACCTCCACCCAAGCTCCACCCGGAGAGCACCCAGGCAGCCACAGCTGACCATCGCTCCTAAGGCAGAGGGCTCCCATAGAGGAAACACTGGAAGGAAGATAAAATTACAGGTTGAAATATAAAAATAAACAGTGGATAATATAGGATTAAGTAGTAAAACACTAATAAAATGTATTAAGTAAAAAATGCAGAGGAATTAAACAGACTATAATAAATAATAATCAAGGCAAGGCAATTTTATAAGTATAGCACACTTTCAACACAAGGTAATTCAAGGTGCTTTACATGAGTAAGTGGTAAAATAAAACAGCAATAAAACACAGACAAAGCATATAAAGTAAAAACAGCTAAAAAGCAAGAAGCACACACGAATACATCAAAGCATTACAAAACATGTAAAGTAAAAACAGAAGTAAAACAAGAAGAATACACGAAACATGATACAACAAAGCATTACTCAAAGGCAGCTGTAAACAGATAAGTTTTTAGTTGTGATTTAAAAGAACTCAGTGTTTCAGCAGCTTTGCAGTTGTCCGGAAGTTTGTTCTAGATTAGAGGAGCAGAGAAACTGAAAGCTCCATGTTTGGTTCTGTTTTGGTTCATGTTTTTGGATGTTGAGTAGACTGGAATTAGAGGACCTGAGTGGTCTGGGGGGGTATAGTAACAGTAGATCTTCATCATACTTTGGTGCTAAGCCATTCAATGATTTATAACTAGTAGAAGTATTTTGAAGGCTATTCTCTGAGCTACAGGGAGCCAGTGTAAGGACTTTAGAACTGGGGTGATGTGCTCTACTTTCCTGGTTCTAGTGAGGAACACGAGCAGCAGCGTTCTGGATCAGCTGCAGCTGTCTGATTGACTTTTTAGGCAGACCTGTGAAGACGCTGTTGCAGTAATCAATCCGACTAAAGATAAACGCATTGAGTTTTTCTAGGTCCTGTTGCGACATCAGTCCTTTAATCTTAGAAATGTTCTTCAGGTGATAGAAGGCTGACCTTGTTATTGACCTTTATGTGACCCTGGAGGTTCAGGTCTGAGTCCATAACTACACCTAGATTTCTGGCCTGATCAGTAGTTTCTATCTGTATTAACTGGAGCTGTGTGCTGACTATTGATCTTTCCTCTTTAAATGCAAAAGTAATTACTTCTGTTTTGTTTCTCTTCAATTTGAGGAAGTTATGACACATCCATCCATTGATTTGCTCGATGCATGTACTTAGCGTTTGGAGGGGTTCAAAGTCACTTGGTGACATCGTAATGTAGAGCTGAGTATCATCTGCACAGTTATGGTAGCTAATCTTATTGTTTGTTATAATCTGGGCTAGTGGGAGCATGTAGATATTAAATAAGAGGAGCCCCAGGATGGAGCCCTGGGGCACCCCAGATGTGATTTCTGTTTGTTCTGATGAAAAGTTACATATTGAAACAAAGAAGTCCCTGTTCTTTAGGTAAGACTCAAACCAGCCAAGTACTGTACCAGAGAGTCCGACCCAGCTCTCCAGTCGTTCTAGTAATATATTATGATCAACAGTGTCAAATGCTGCACTGAGATCCAACAGAACCAGCACTGTGGTTCTACCACAGTCTGCATTTATGTGGATGTCATTGAAAACCTTGACGAGGGCAGTCTCGGTGCTGTGGTGAGCACGGGAAGCAGACTGAAAAACATCAAAACGGTTTGTCATTGTTATTAAGCTATTTAACTGCTGAAACAGCTTTTTCAATAATTTTACTGATGAATGGAAGATTAGAAATTGGCCTGTAGTTCTGCATTAACGTCTTGTCCAGATTATTCTTTATTAGCAGTGATTTAATAACTGCTGTTTTTTAAGCCTGGGGGAAGAGACCTGACAGGACAGACGAGTTAACTATTTGAATCAGATCAGACACAATGACAGGGAAAACTTCCTTAAGGAAAGCTGTGGGTAGGAGGAGTTAATTAGTAAATGATTATTTCTAGGATTTTTTGGTTAGGGTTAGGTTAGGTTATTCATGAAATTCTGACATTTTTCTACATTGGTGTTATTTGTGTATAATATTGGTGGTCGATTTGGTGATGCGTTACAGACCACCGTCTAATTGTTAGAATCTTTTCAGTGAAAAAGTTGGCAAATTCATTGCAGGCCCTGGAAGAATTTAGTTCAGGGGCTACTGTCACTGGAGGATTAGTTAGTCTTTCCACTGTTGTAAACTGAGTCTGTACATTATTAACGTTTCTGTTAATTATTTTTTGAAAAGAACAATTCCCTAGCTTCTTTTAAAGATAACTGATATCTGTTCAGTCTCTCTTTCTAGATCTCATTGTGAACCTGGAGTCGAGTTTTCCGCCATTGTCTCTCGGCTCGTCGACACTCCCTTTTTTCACTACATACCACTGGATCGGTTGTCCACAGAGACTTCTTTCTACCTGAGACTACTTTCACTTTAGTTAGAGCAATGGAATCAATGATGTCTGAGATTTTCACTGATAATTAAGTCCAGAGTGTGTCCTTTATTGTGTGTTGGTTGTTTGACATGCTGGGTCAGGCCGAAGTTGTGAAGAGTGTCACTCAATGTTTTAGTTAGTCTATCTTGGGGCTTGTCAGTATGGATGTTGAAGTCCCCCACAATGATCAATTGGTCATAATCGATTCATATTACAGAAAGAAGGTCACTGAAATCATTAAAGAAATTAGAGTTAAGTTTTGGGGGTTTATATAAACTTAGAAATAAAGCTTTTTTAGGCTCATTTATCTGGGTGGCTAGATATTCAAGAGAGTCAAATGTGCCCAGGGATAGCTTATTAAAGTTCATTGAGTTGTGAAAGATTGTGGCTACACCTCCACCTCGTCTGTGTTTCCTGCTCTCAATTAAGAAATTGTAGTTTGGAGGAGTAGATTCTATCAATACAGGTGTTTCATTATTTCTATCTAGCCAGGTTTCTGATAAAAAAGGGCATGCATTTTATGTTCAGTGATGAATTCATTGATTAGAAGTGACTTTCCTGATAGAGACCTGATATTTAATGAAGCTAACTTAAGTGATTTGATAATCGGTAGCTGAACCTTCTGACAGGTGAGTAATTTGAGATTTGTTTTATTATGATGCGTTTTGCTTTAATTTTTTGTTTTCTCTTGCTAATAATAACTTCAATGATTTTTTTGGGGGGTGGCCGGACGACTTCTGAAAGACGGTGGGAGTGGGATTACTGTCTGGTTCCCTTGCACATCAGATGTCCGTGATTACCAGTCCAAGCATGGGCAGAGTACATCCAGTGTTAGTCCCAGAGGCCTGATGTAGTCCAAGTTTCGGTGTTAGTTGAGATCCAATTCTAATTTGTGCTTTCAGTCTGTCAGAGAAATCTCTAAACAGAGAGTCATTAGGTGTCGATGAGTGTGATGACATTAGAATACTTGCTGGATGTATTTGTTCTCTTTCAGTCTGTACAGCTGTCTGTGTTGGTGATGATGTAATCTTTAGTTTGTCTGTGTCGGGAAATGTTTGTTCTCTGGAAGTATCAACAGGCCATGCTCCAAGGTAATAGAACAGATAACAGAAAATATTTGAGGTCAAGAGTCTGTCCAGCTCTGTTAAGATAACGCTCATTTGACTTGAATAAGTGCTTTGCACATCCAAATATTTTAAAGTAATTAATAAATGGGATCGACTCTTCAACAGATTTTCTTTTCAACCATTCATGGAGCATGCGTAGTCTACTGTACCTTTCATCATTTCCTTCAGGGACTGGTCCGTTGATGAAGATGTTAATGTTAAGTCCACCAAGTCTCTGTAGCAGATCAGAGAAGTCTGATTTGAGAACTCCAGATTGCTTTTTGGCTACATCATTCACACCTGCGTGGATAACATGTTTTTCCAGGTTAGGATGTTGTTCCAAAATCGTCTTTATTTTCCTGATATTTCTCTCACTGTACTCTTGGGGCAGCTGATAACGCTATTGTTCTGGCTACAAAAGTCTTCAGCACCATTAGTAGAGCCGTCATGTATGATGAGAACTTTTGGTGGTGGGGGGGGGGTTCTTACTTTCTTATGTGCCCGCTTCATGTGGATGGATTTCTCCTGGTGGCCTTGGCTGGTCTCAGGGGCTGTATTGTCTTTCGGGGAACTGAGGGTTGTGAATCTGTTTCTCAGCGGTATTCCAGAGGGAGTGATATCTACTGCTCTGGGTTGTGGGTTCTTTCGTTTCTTCTTGGGAGCAGATAAAGCAGGTGTAGATTCAGTGCGCTTTAAAGCCAGCCAGTCTTCGTCGAATTGGGAATGGGGTGTTCTACCCGTTAAACGGCTGGAGGAGTAGCATTGTTCTTTGGCTTCTGTGCAAGACTGTTGGACCGAGATAACACCGGGCTACCAGGTTCTTCCTCCCTGCGTGTAGTCATTGGTAAAGTTGTCTCATTTCCATATCCAGTGTTTAGATCAAAATTAATCTGAAGATGGTGTAGCTTGCTCTCGATAATTTCAATTCTCTGGAGCATTTCCTCAAAGTCCTCAGATGAGCAAGACGCCATTTTGGTAACCCACAGTCCTTCAGAAAGTAATCCAAAAAAGAGATCCTGTCTAGTAAAGTGACTCCAGAGGCTGGGTGTATAAGTAACTAAGAAAAAGTAAGAACATCTAAGAAATGAAAATTAGAAAGAGAATAAGGCTAGAGATCAGGAGAGGTTGGGAGAGGTTGGCAGTTAAAAGCTAGGCTAAAAAGGTGAGTCTTGAGCCTGCTCTTAAAAACATGGACGTTCAGAAATGCTGCTGCCAGAGTCTTGAACAACACCATGAACATGGATCATACCATCATCCAATTTCTGAAAAAATCTGTTTCTGAATCAATGCACTGACTCGTTGCCGGCCAAAAAATATATTAGAAAATAATGCTATTGCTCTATAAATGACTAAATTAGGAGTGCCAAAGACTATCCTGCAACTTTTAGATGCATCCTTTTTCCTGCACAGCTGGTCTAATTCCCAGGCCTTTGCAGAGTTTAATGACTGAATGCTAATGAGTTAATTCATCTATTTGGTTCAGGTCGGTTGGAGAAAGGATGAATCTAAAAGTTTCAGGATAGTAGCTCTGGAGGACCAGACTTGGGCGCCCTTGAACTAAACTGTCCCTGGTATTAATACATTTCTGAGCTCGTTGTCTGGTATGAACCATGTAGAGACCTCAGATCACCAGAGACTTGCATACTCAGAACCTGAACTAAACCAGCTGAGACAGCATTTAGTTTCCTAAGATGTTCAGAAACTTTTGGTTCCTTCAGATTTAAAAACATTTTTGTTTACAGTTCCTTTTCGTTAAAGAGTCTAAATAATAAAATGTTGACTCAATGGCTGATGAGTGACTGAAGTGTCAGATTTAGGATTATATTACAGTTTAGTTTTCGTTTACTTTTATGCAATGTTTTTCAAAGGAATTTTATTATTTCAATATTATTTCTTTGATTTTGTGTACAGCTGTTTTTATTGTCTGGTGAATGAACGGTTTTACATAAAATACACTCATTATACCAAAGTATAAAAATATTAAATTGAATAAAACATGCATTTAAAATTTAGAGGGTCATTCATATTTAATAGATCTTCTAATTGTTTATTTTAAACTTTAAACATAATTTTTTTTTACAACTAATGGTGTTTTTGTGAAATATTGAAATAAATACATTTATGCATTCAAATGAGCATGTTCATATGTTGATTATAAAGATTTGTGGTCAATGTTGTCTGTCACACAAAAGTCCTCAGAATCAACCCAACCTGTCTGATCAAGCACAGATTAATTATTTACATGTTTGCCTTTGCTAGCTCTCCTTGTTCAATATTTGTGCTCAACTTCGTCCCCCAAGCCTGGAGAAGCATAATGATAGGAGGAAACTACATGGTGCGATTTTACTACCAGCTAATTTATGTGAACACGTGTTCATTTGTGATATCAAATGTTTAAAATGAGACTTTTGTCATTTTGACATAAAGTTTAGTGAGTAGGTAAAGTTTATTTATAAAGTGTCTTTCAAAGACCCAAAGTACAACATAAATCCCATTCAGGTTACACATAGTATAAAAAGAATCATAAAAGGCACAGTAAAATCATGACATAAAATCCTGGTGGAACAAAATGGTTTTTAGCTGGGGTTTTTTAAACCTCCAGTCAGCAAAGCGAACCTGCAGGACCAAACTGTTCCACAGGAGCCACAGACTGAAAGGCTCTGTCCCTCTTAGTTTTTCAGGACAACCAGGAGAGTCAGAGCTTGAAATAGAAATCCATGAGCCACACAGTGTTTGGTTAGTAGCTGACATAAATAATCAGGAGTCTTGAGATTCAGGGACCTGTTGGTGAGAACAGGGACTTTGAATCACATTCTGAAATCCACTGGGAACCAGCATAGAGAGCAGAACACTGGGGTATTAAGAGGGGCTCCAATTGCCCCTAAATGACAAACCTTTCCTCTATATGCTGCTTATAAGAAAGTGAAAAGATTTTCTTTCCTCGACTCTGAGCCCTTATGTCTAATACTCTCTGTAAAAAATGATAGGGTTTCAGTTTCAGGAATAAATGTTTACACACAAGAATCATATCCTGTCTGAAACAGTCAGAAGGGTGCAATTTTAGACCAGAAGAAAAGAGTCTTAAAGTGAAAGAATGGATCGGTTTGCACAGATTGTGTGAGAAAAAACAGAGTAATCTCATAGAGAAGAGAAACTGAGAGAGAAAGTGCGGAGGAGACAAATACTCTAAAGGGAAGCTTCTTCTCAACATGAAGACAGCTACAGGACAAAAAGGGATAAACTGTGGTTCAATGTTAAAGGAAAAAAAGAATTTTGATATTTCTTTAAAGTTTACAGCTCATTTAACGTTTCTGCTCTATTGCCTCTTAATAATTCAACGGGAATTGTGTACAAAGTCCGTCTTCTAGATCAAAATTACCCAGTCGGGGAACCGCCTGATTATTGGGAAAAAATAACTAAACAGCTCTCAGTCTCTGTCAATTATTGATTTATTAACTATTGCCTGTTGAGGAAAAGCCTAACTCTGCTACCAAGGTGAGGTTGTGGAAGATAGTTTCATGTCATGGCAAGACTGAGCACAGCAACAAGACACAAGGTAGTTATTCTGCATCCTGATCGGGTAAGCTGTATTGTCATTTCCTGTTATAGCTGTTGCACTCCCTGGAGCTGTTTGGTGTTTAGTCTCTATTGAATTGATCTAGTTTTCTCCATGCTCAGGCCTTTCTAAGTTATTTTAAAACACAAGCACACTAAAACACATATTTTCTGTTGGTGTACTTTACGTTTTGGGAACTCCTTGTGTTTCACATGGATTTTCTTGGCATGGTAAGGTCTTGCTATCTTAGTTAGCTTAGCTTCATTGCGGCAATGGCTACTCTTCTTTGCTCTCCTTCTATCTCTAAATCTCTGCCTAAATCTTCTCCTCTCTCTTGCTCTCTGTGTCAAATGTTTAGTTTATTCCCTGGCTCCTGTAGTGATAATGGAAACTGTAATAAATGTAAAATATTTGTAGCTTTGGAGGCGAGGGTATCAGAGTTAGAGGCCCGGCGTTGTTGAAAAAACAGCAGATAGCCGAGGCCCATTAGCCAGCGCGGAGCCAACAAGGACAGAGACCCCTAGCCGTCCTCCAACAGAACCCGGGCAGCTGGGACCTCAGGCCAGCTGGGTGACGGTACGTGGGAGTCTACAGGATTACATGTGGTGTGCCCCCGGGTTCAATTTTAGGCCCAGTGCATTGTAACCTCTATATTGACAGGGTCATCTGAAGACATGGAGTTAACTTTCACAGTTATGCTGATGATACACAGTTATACATCTCCATGTCTCCTGATGACACATGGCCAATGGATGCACTTTTTAACTGCATTTTAGACATCAAATCCTGGATGGCAGAAAACGTTCTCCAGTTCAACCAGGACAAAACTGAAGTTTTAGTCATCGGTCCTGAGGCTCAGAGAGAGAAACTTTTACCAAAATTACAATCACTGTCTTTTAATCCTTCTTTACAAATGAATAACCTGGGTTTGATTTTTGACTCTGAGCTGACTTTTATCCCTCACATTAAAAATATTACTAAAATAGGTTTTTATCATCTAAAGAACATTGCCAGAGTCCTCCCCATTCTCTCTCTCTTTTAAGTGTCTTAATGGTCTTGGGCCTTTTAATCTTATGAACCCTCGCGGTCTCTGCACTCCTCTTGCAGCTGTCTCCTTGTCATCCCTAAAGTCAGGACACACACTCATGGTGAGGCGTCTTTTAAGTATTATGGCCCTTACCTCTGGAACAGGCTGCCAGAGAACCTCAGGACAGCAGAGAGCGTTCATGTTTTTAAGAGCAGGCTGACCTTATTAGCCTAGCTTTTAACTGATGACTATTTATTATTGTCTGTTAAATTGCTCTGTATTTTTTAATTAATTAAAATTTATCAATGTTTTACTGTGTAATCTTATCACATTTATTCCAGTTATTTTAATATTTTAACCTGTTTTAATCTTCTTTCCAGTGTTTCCTCTGTGGGAGCCATTTGCCTCCGGGGTGGTGGTCGGCTGTGGCTGCCTGGGTGCTCTCCAGGTAGTACTTGGGTGGAGGTAGGGGTCTTGGTCTTGCCTCCACTGGGCGCCCTGTGTCGGTGTCTCGGCTGCTGCTGTTGATGTGCTGCTGCCAGTGCAGATGGCTCCTTTGATGGCGTTTCCTAACCTGGCTTATCTGCACTCGGCCCTATGTCCTTTTAATTGTTGCGTTTAAATGTATGTGCATGAGGGTTGGGGGGAGGGGGCTATAACTGTGATGATGTTGTTAATTCTATGGGGGAGGGATGGGAATGTGGTTTTATGTGGGGTAGTTTTAATCTGTAAAGCACTTTGAGAGGCAATTTTGCACAAAAAGCACTTTATATATAGATAGATAGATAGATAGATAGATAGATAGATAGATAGATAGATAGATAGATAGATAGATAGATAGATAGATAGATAGATAGATAGATAGATAGATAGATAACCTCTGAAGTGGCTGCAGGTTTTCTGGAATTTTTGAAAAGAATCCTCCTATAGCTTTACCTGCAATCACAGGGGGCAGGTAAAGCTGGAGCAGTTGTCGCCTGTAGCTGCCTGGGTGCTCTCCAGGTGGAGCTTGGGTGGAGGTGGGGGTCTCTGCCTCGCCTCCTCTGGGCGCCCTGGGTCAATGCCTTGGCTAATGCTGTTGATGTACTGCTGCTGGTGCAAATGGCTCCTCTGATGGCATTTCCTTGCATAGTTAATCTGTACTCGACCCAGTGTCCTTTATTACTGTTGCTTTTAACTGTGTGTGTGCATGGGAGTTGGGTTGGGGGGGGGGGGGGGGGGTATAACTGTGATCAGGCTTTTAAATCTGTGGGACAGGGATGGGAATGTTGTTTTATTTGGGGTCATTTTAATCTGTAAAGCCTTGCCTTGCCTTGCCTATGAAAAGCGCTTTATAAATACCGATTGATTGATTGATTGATTGATTGATTGATTGATTGATAGGGAGCATATTTCTAGAACCCACCCTACGGGTCACCACCAACCTGTCCACGTTTCAAACAGATTCTGCCCGCTCAGATACAAACCTGCTGAGAAGGCAAGGCAAGGCAAGGCTTTACAGATTAAAATGACCCCACATAAAACAACATTCCCATCCCTACCCCACAGATTTTAAAGCATGGTCACAGTTATACCCCCCTCCCCCCAACCCAACTACCACGCACACACACAGTTAAAAGCAACAGTAAAAAAGGACATTGGGCCAAGTGCAGATGAACCATGTCTATCACAAAATGTCTTTGTCACTCCTTTTTTCTTCTTTTATCACTCACACACAGAATTTTTTCATAACATAACTATTTATTTCTCCCTCACCTTTAACACCGTCACAACTTTTTTCTAATTTTCTCTTTCTTGTATCTCGGCTTTTGGATTTTCAATCAGGCAACCCCAAGCACAAACTAATAATGCACTTGTGTTTATCTGTTTCTATGGTCATTTGCACTTTCCAACTTTAGTCTCAAAACTATGGCTATTCTAAGGTTTGTTACATGGAATGTCCATGGAGCTGGCACCAGAAAGAAAAGAGTTAAGATTTTTAAACAGCTTAAAAGATTGAAGGCAGATGTCATCTTATTACAAGAAACCCATAAATCTACCTCAGCTGCAGATGATCTTAAATCCCCTAAGTTTCCTAATGTGTTTTCTCCATGCTATAAATCTAGACAAAGGAGAGTAGCAATATTAATAAATAAAAATTTTAATTTTACAGTAATAGATACAGTTACAGATCCAGAGGGTAGATTTATTATATATCTATATGTATTCATATCTATACATAATCAAAAGTTATGTATTGTCAGTATATATGGTCCAAATGTTGATGACCCCTCATTCTTTTATTCCTTCTTCTCTGTGATCCTTGAACACTTGGATTGCTCACTTCTTCTTGGGGGCGACCTCAACTTTGGTTTAAATTAAGAAATAGACAGGCTCAGCACAACAGGGACTCAGCGCAGCTGGAAATCTATAGATATAGTCAAACAGTACATGAGCGATTATGGACTATGTGATGCATGGCGATCTCTTCACCCCAATGACAAAAAATGTACTTTCTTCTCAAATGTCCATCATTCGTATTCTCGACTGAATTATTTGTTAGTCAGCAGCCCACTGTTGACTGACATTTCAGACACTGAGATACACCATATAGCACCATAAAAAGAGTGGGCTTCTTATTTGGAATATAATGACCTACCTGGTACGTCGCCATCCATTCTTTGGGAGGCAGGGAAAGCTGTGATTAGAGGTAAAATAATCTCATTCTCATCAAATAAAAAGAAAATAGAAAATAAAAACGTATTCAGGAATTAGAAGAAGCTATTAATTCATTAGAAGCTCCCCTAGATGAGGAGAGACTAGGCAAAATCCGTAAAGCAAAGCTAGAATTAAATGAAATTATTAGTAAACAGACCCAGTTCTTAATTCAAAGACTTAGGATAGAAAACTTTGAACAAGGTAATAAATCAGGTAGATTTTTGGCTAATGTTGGGAAGGTCTTTTTACTCAAATTTAAAGCCTCTCTTAAAGGAACAGACACACATTTAATTTATAACCATGGGCTCTCTCTGAGCTCTCATTTTACCTTCCCGCGTGCTCGTTCATTTCTGTAAAAAGGAGCAAGGAGAACAACAAACAACAATTATACATTTTAACAGCGAGACATCGTTCGCTGGACTCAGTTCTAGTAACTGAGTCCAGGTCTATGTCAGCTCAAAGTCTTTATTGAAACTTGAGTTTCCATGAAACTCCTCCCACATAGATCTTCGTTCATAGAATGGTCACAGCTTCTTCACATAAGGAACACATGATGTACCACATTCTTCTTGATTGTTCACTGTTTCTAAGTGTTTCCACATGCACTACAAAATTAAACCCTCATACAACATTTACAGAATTTCTATCTCTTCATGTCCCTCTTTTGATCTCTTAAAATAAGAGATCACTATATATAAGGAAAAATGTCAGGCATCACACTTATAGAATCATATCAATTTTGGGTCCATCTCCTCTGGAACTTTTCGGATCAGCAGTCAAGTCATCTTGTTCTGGCCGGGAATTGTCGTCCTCCGGCTCGCTCTTCTATGACCTAAGGTGAGAGGTTACCAGCACATCACCTATATGCAGCTAAAGTGTATCTTTTCAGTAACCTCGAGTTTGAAAACTCTAAGGACTGCACGCAGACCAGAGGATTGTTCTGCCCCATTTGGCAGGGGTCTAAGCTTCTTTTCCTTCAAACCCTGCTGCCCCAGCTGGCCAGCTCTGCGCTCCAAGCCGCTCTGCCACCTGATGGTGCAGGTGTGCTGAAGTTGGAAAACTTTCAGCAGAGGGTTCAAGTAGGTTGTGGGGTCTGCTCCTTGCTGTTCTTCTCCCGCTCTGGCTTGCTGCTCCTGCATGTCCTCTCAGGTTCGTCCTAACTCCTCAGTGGGAGTGCATTGGCTCCAGCCTTTTTCTTTAGTCTTATTACCTGAGAGATCGTGGTCTGGTTGGCTGCTGGTCTCTCACCTGGTCAACAAAGCCTAAAAGAACAGCTTTCAACTAATTTGCTTTTTATGTTTGCTTTATCCATAATTGTATCTAATTTGAGATTCATTTCTTATGCATTTGTCCTTTTTTTTAATCAAATCCCTCACTCACCTCATAGTCTTAAGTAGTGCCGCACTGATCGGCTGCACTAACATAAAATCAAACTATTATCCAGACTGCTTACAAACTAGGTGTATCTGTAGAAAGAGCTAATTCTTTTGCTGTATGTAAATCACAAAAACCATCATTGACGCAAAGTGCACTCTAAAAATCCTGTATCAAAAATGAACAACACTGGAACAACCTAGTCCATAAATAATTTTTCTTCAAAATATACAGTAGGGGTTATAATGTAAATAAAAACTTCCAAACAAGCACTAAATGCATAAACATGCCACAAGGTAAGATGAATGGGTTGTGTGCTAAAACAACCAACTGCACAAAGGTGCCAAAACAGGATAGAAAACAGGAAACATCTGGGTTTTTTTGGGATTGTGCAAGTGGCATGATGAGCATGTGACCGCTTAAAAGAAAAATGATTTGCTGCTTTAAATCTCAACCCGCAGAAAATGATCAGTCTAATTTTATTCATTACACTGCTGACAGCCTAAGTTCATTAAACCTATAGTCTTATAAGATTTTACCACGTCATCGACTATTGTTATTCATTTTCTGAGCTGATGAACCCCCATTACTTAAAAAAAAGTATAATTTCAACATATTTAACCCAAAAACTGTTGAACCCTAAACAAAGGCTGTTTTTTATTTTGTTTTTTCATTTATCTGAAATGGTTTTTAAGCAACCAATTGAAAGGCTTTGTTTGGTAAAAAATAATTGAAATTTAAGTTCCCACTGTGCCTAAGGATCTCCTCCCTTTTTCTGAAACAGAACTGTTTCAGAAACATTCAATTATATAAGTCTCCTGTTAAACAAGTGTGACTAGATTTGCATCCTGTTACGAAAAGATGTTATAGTTCAATAAACACCTCTATTGTAGATTAATCTCCATGTATATTTACAGTTTTTAAGCTCAATTCCTAGCTCTCAGCTGCTATACCTTTTAGAACTGCCAGGGAAGAATTAACAAAACCCCTGAATCTATAATTTAATGTGTCCAATCATAAAATGACCTTACCCACCCCGGTCCATGGGAAAAAAGATAATAGAACCTTATTTCAATCACTCCATAATTTGTTTTCAGGGGGCATATCGGAGCCCAGATGGGACCATGAGGGGCTGAAATATCACGCCTCCTCCTTCTGCTGTGTCGGATCTGCTCTGCAAATACAAGAAAAGAATGCTCTTTAAGTCTAAACAGAAGCACATCCACCGTTCTCATTTTGAGGGTAATTGTGTCAGAGCCAAAATCCGCAGAGAATCAGCAGGTCGTCCATAGAAAAGTTCCCATCACATTCACGAAGAATGGAGCACATACAATATATTTTTCCCATGTACCCAGATTAGTACGAAAATGTGGTCAGAGTTTTATCATTTTCAAAACAAATAAATCTTTGGTCAGGTCTTAAGTGTACTGGTCCAGCTTTAACAATTTAGATTAATCCCATGTCGTCCCAGTCTCCAATTTACCCTTACTTTTGTCATGGAAGTATATACATTTTTACCCATATAACTTCCTGTCCGTTCATTTACTTCAAGCTCAGAATTTGTCCAAATCCTGGAGAGGAGTGTAACATCTGGAAACAGATCATTAAGGTTAGTGAAAGCTTCTACATATCTGGGTAAATGTCCTACAGAATATGGCATCTGAGAACAAACAAAACAGTTAATAATGTTTTATTTATTTGCTAGATATCTTGCATATTGTCACCATACACTAGTTTGAAATGGGTCTCTGTGTGTCCTCCTCTGAGTGAACCAAGAAAATAAATCAGCATGCTCATGTGCTATATGTCGTTCTTCTGTGAGTCCTAACGTTCCTATGGAATAATACCACCAAAAAGCTGTAAAAATAAAAGTACTAGATAGCAGAAAAACCAGAAAAACCTTCATAGTTACTATCTCTCCCTTCAAGCAGTCTCTATAGAAAAGTGGATCTCCTGGTTCTCTTCACTGAGGTTGAGACAAGTAGAACCTAATGTATCTACCTCCCTTTGGAATCAGTCTTTAACCCCACTTTTCTTAGACTGCTTTCCCTATATCTAGTAATGGTCTCTGCTTTTTATAATGGGTTAAGTGTATCCAACTCAGTCTCTACAGCCATTGGTGTGGTCAAAAATACCTGGAATGGCCCCTTCCACCTAGGTGATGACCAATTTTCTGTTTTACAGCTTTTAATCAGGATCCATTCACCTACTTTCAGCTCACTTCTTCCTGTAGGAATATAGGGTCATCTGGCATATGATTAATTTGCATTTATAACTTATGTACTCATCAGTATTTTGATCATTAAAACCCACCAGATCTTAATCAAATTGTTCTTTAGAAGAGAGTATACCAATCTAAGGAATTCTATATCTCACCCATAGATTATTTCAAATATAATGAGGCCAATATTCAAATTTGGTATTATATGCATGTATAGTTTACCAAATCAAGACAATGTCCAATTTTGTCCTGTTTCTTCCATTGCTTTTTTAAAATTTGAAACATTTTTATCATAAAGTCATAAATCAGTTTGTAAATGTTCCTCTTATTTTAATATACCAAACTGTAGGAAGGATAAGGTCTCATCAAATCCATTCAATTACTTGGTGTTATATTCATATATAACTTTATCATAACCAAACAGTATCTCCAATTCTGTTTAGTCTTATCCATGGCCTTTCTTAATCTGCTTTTAGAATCCAATTGTCTCTTAAAAATGATCCATAATCTTTGTCCTATTTTATCAATTATTTCATTCACAAAATGTGTTCCGTTACCACTATAGATCATTTGTGGATATCAAATCTAGGCATTATTTCTCTAAACAACATTTCTGCAACAGTTAGTGTATCTAAATGTTTTGCTGTTAACATTACAAATCCATTAGGAGAAATGTTCTTTTCTTACCAAATAGAGCTTCTTCAGTACAGCCTTTGTTTGCTCAAAGGTGTTCCTTAATTTTATACGAGAAGCTTTTCTTTTTTTATGTCTGACACACTTCTTGTCCACAAACTAATCAGTTTGAGAATTGAATTGTCCCTAAGAAATGCTTTAATTAGTTCGCCACTAGAGGTCGCCATACCCCTGTTCACCATTGTTGGCCAAATGCCAAAAACATGCACGTTTCAATTTGAATCTTCTGTTAGCAATAATACGATTATTTTATTTTCATCTGATTACAAACTTCAATTAAAACTTTAATTTTTCTTTTTCCAAGTAGAACAATTCTTTGGTAGCTGTCCCGTTTCAAGAGTTTTATGAAAATCTACAATTTGGATTATTAATTTATCCCCTACAGAGAACATGCCCAACTTCAAGTGAAATAGGAAATCTCTTCCTAACAAATTAGAAAATAATCTCGAGATAATATGATTAACACAACAGATTTTTCCTGTAGCAAAATCTATTATTTTTATTTCATTTTTCTAACAACTCAATCTCCTTTTTTTTGTAGAAAACAAAATTCCAAATTTTTTTCTCTCCATCTGGCTTCACTAACCTCCTACCATTTTGTCAATGAGATAATCAGCAACTGATATTTCCATAACAAAACATCACATCTCTATTCCTTGGTCTTTGCTTATCTGCTCCTTCATAAAGATTCTACAAATTAGCTTATTATTATGATTATATGTGGAAGAGTCTGTTGCTAGATGTCCAAAACGTGGTACCATTATCCAACTCAGATTGGGGCGAGGGGCGGCAACCTCTCCCAATCTCAGGTGTAGGTCCAGACATCTTTCCTGCTTAATCAGACCCTTAATTTTGTCCCATTAGCAACAACTCCATTGAGTGTAAATATTGAAGTGCGCTTATACTCAGTGTGCTATGGTAACTAAAGTTGAATTTTGGAGTGCGTTACTACATTCTTTACTACAGTAATCCCGTAATGAAAAATTCCTCTCTTTTTTGCAGTCTCTAACCCAGCGCATTACAAGATTGTTTCCTTTCAACATGTATCTTATCTGACATTAAAATGTTAGAAGCAAGCATCTGAAGCTGCCGCTTGTTACAAAGAATAAATTCACGTAGCCACCCAGCTGTCGCTTCCCCACAGGACCTGTAGACATCCGCCTGTATTTCAAAATATAATTACTCTGCTCATAATCCGTCATTTGTGAACCATATATGAGAGATCTCACAGACATCCCATGAATATCATTAAAAATATTAGCTAAGTTATTTTTAAATTATTATTATAATAATAATAGAGTAACAGTTACCGCTGCACTTAAGAAATCCCAACCTTTTGTATAGAGAGATGCACGCAGCTCATAAAACATCCTCCTCCTTATCAGCTAGCGGGGAGGTGTGTTCCTTCCCTTCTGCCTTCCTGCAGTTGGATAACCTTTAACAATTTTGAAACACATGATGAATCTGGTTTCAAACAAGTCTTTCTCAGGAAGTCCATTTTACCGGTTTCTGTCGCAACCCATCACAGTTGGTTTGTTTATTAAGAGAACAACTAACAACCCATTGTTGAGGGACAGAGGGGGGGTCTTGTTTATTATCAGAACGGCCCTTCCTTGAGAGGAAGGGGGTCGCTTGTTTGAGATAATTCCTTTAGATCACAGTAAAGTTCACCTTACTTTTCATAGGATCTTTTAAAATATGGAAGTGAGTTTTCTGTTTTATTTTATTTTTCTTTCGGCGGAACTTTAGGAGAAAACAAAGTTTAAAACATTTTTCATCCTCCCGAGTGCTAAAAAACACATCAGCTTCACGCATGAACCCCTCCTTTTTCTCTTCTTTGCTCCTTCCAGAGGAATTCCTTTGTTTGAGACGCTAAATGTCTATTCTTCAATTTTGATCTTTTTAATTTTATTTTATATCGCAACTAGCAAGAAGTGCGCAAAATTACAATCGTCCTTCAAATTCATAATCTTTATTCTAAAGAAATGTATTGTCTTTTCTCTTACATAAATTTTGCATCTCCTTTAAATCTTCTTTGCTATTTTTCCCCATATTTCGATAAGTTACATTTTACTGTTTTTATTTTTCATTTTTAAATATTTATCATTCTCATGTTAATGAAGTAAATTCAGCTTTTATTCCTCTTTTATCTGATCTATTTATCTCATCGCAGTGTTATTTCCTCAATTTTCTAACCATGAGACTCCTCTCGGCCAACTTCAGCTGCTTCTAAAGGAAGAAATCCCCATTCATTCACACACACACAGTCAACAACCGGTTTATCACACATTAATATCATTATGTATTTATGTATTCATTATCATGCTTTTTCATTACTAGTATTATTATTTAGATATTATTTATCATTTGGCCTATTTCTATTTGAGATCCCAGACCTCTGCGCGCTTTGGAGTTCAAATCCTTTAACATGGATATTCTTTGTGAGGTCCCGAATCATCACGCAAAGATCCCCAATCTTTATTTGCAAAACACAAACTTGCATTACAAAGGTCCCGGACCAAGTTTTCTTTAATCTTATTTTTTATTCCTTCATGCATCAAATTTTGTACTCACTTCGTTTTTTTAGACATTCCGTGGTTTCTCAATCCACGAGCTGATTCACACTCAGCCTTCCTACGGTTCAGAACACGCAGGCTTTCAGTAAGAAGCGTCCTAGCTTACCTTAGGGCCGGCCACACCCTGAGTTTACCGACCCGGTTGGCGTCTATTTACCTCAGCAGAAACAGAAATCAACATTTACTGGAGAACTACAGACAGAACATATTTTTAGATTAGTCAATTTTTCGCTGTGTGTCAGCGCTTACCAAATAACTTCAGACCTGGGTCACTTCCGTCCTCCAATCTCCAGTAACAATTTCCAAACTCACGTTTTCCTTTCCTCTTCCAGAAATCACGTCAGGGTCACCATTTTGTTGGGAAGGTGTTATTACTCTAATTTAAAGCCTCTCTTAAAGGAACAGACACACATTAAATTTATGACCCTGGGCTCTCTCTGAGCTCTCATTTCACCTTCCCGCGTGCTTGTTCATTTCTGTACAAAGGAGCAATAAGAACAACAAACAACAATTATATCTTTTAACAGCGAGACATCGTTCACTGGACTCAGTTCTAGTAACTGAGTCCAGGTCTATGTCAGCTCAAAGTCTTTATTGAAAGTTGAGTTTCCATGAAACTCCTCCCACATAGATCTTCGTTCATAGAATGGTCACAGCTTCTTCACATAAGGAACACATGATGTACCACATTCTTCTTGATTGTTCACCATTTCTAAGTGTTGCCACATGCACTACAGAATTAAACCCTCATACAACATTTACATAATTTCTATCTCTTCACTAACCAGCTTAAAATTAATAAAGAAAAAACAACTATACCTGCTATTAAAGATCAGATCGGGAATACAGTATATGATCCCAGAAGAATAAACAACACCTTTAAAGAAATTTACAAGGCTTTATACTCACCAGAGATAAACCCAACAGATCATGAAATTGAAAAATTTTTGGATAAAATAACACTACCTAAATTATCAGAAAAGTCAAGCGATGGCCCTGGATTCACCACTAACAGCGGCTGAGCTCCAGGAGGCACTCCAAAGCATGCCCAATAAAAAGCCTCCAGGCCCAGGTGGATTTCCAGCAGAGTTCTGTAAAGAATTCTGGAATATTCTGGCACCAATATTCCACAAAATACTGCAGGAAACCAAGGAAAATGGCCGACGTCCACCAAATATAAATTCTGCCTACAATAGTCTTCTACTAAAATCAGGTAAAGACCCTGTGTTTCCTACCAGTTATCGTCCCATATCCCTCATTATTGTTGATCTTAAAATAATATGCAAAGCCCTCGCAAAAAGGATAGAGAAAGTAACCCCTCTTATAATACATCCTGATCAAACTGGTTTTATGAAAGGGAGACATTCATCCACAAATTCACGTAGATTAATAGATTTAATCGATTTAATCGATTTTTCTTACTGTAAAAACAATGAAAATAATATATTATTTCTAGATGCAGAAAAAGCATTTCATAGAGTTAACTGGAAATTCTTATTTGCAACCTTACATAAATTTGGCTTTGGAAATTCTTTTATAAACTGGTTGAAAATATTATACAGTTCACCAACAGCATGTGTCAGGACTAATAACCAAACATCATCTAGGTTTGATCTTCAGAGAGGTACCAGGCAGGGATGTCCTCTCTCTCCCTCCCTGTTTGCTATTTTTATTGAACCACTAGCTGCAGCAATCAGGCAAACTCACAATATTAAAGGCATAAAATGCAATAACATAGAACATAAAATCTTTCTTTATGCAGATGATGTATTACTTTTTCTCCAGCATCCACAAACCTCTTTCTCTCAGGTAATCGGGTTGATAAACTCTTACTCAAAAGTTTCAGATTATTCTATAAATTGGTTAAAATCTACAGTTCTTCCAATTAATTATTCTGTCCAGAATCCAACTAATACACAACTGCAGTCAGGGAATATTACTTATTTAGGTATCAATGTCTCACCAAGACTGACAGATTTAATAAAGCTAAACTACATCCCACTTTTAAAAAAAGTGGAAGATGATCTTGATAGATGGAAATCCCTACCCATATCACTTATGGTAAGGGTTGCTTCAAAAAAAAAAGGATGGTTTTGCCCAGAGTCAACTACTTATTCTCAATGATCCCAAGTAAACCATCACTGGATTGGTTTAGATCTCTGGACTCCTCTGTCTCTAAATTTCCATGGAAAGATAAACCCCCACATATCACCTTAAAAACACTGCAGAAGACCCAAAAAAAGGAGGTCTAGATCTACCAAACTTCCATCATTATTTCTTAGACAACAGGCTCCAATACATCTCAAGATGGTTAAAACATAGCTACCTAGATGAGTCATGGATAGACGTAGAACAGACACTTTGCAATAAGATAAAACATTCAGACCCACCATTTATTAGCTCAAACATAAAACAACATGAATGCTTTAAAAGCATAAATATCAGCTCCTCTCTGACAGCATGATGGGAGTTTCTAAAAATGACAGAGTCCACAATAATCCCATGCAGACGTACACCCATCTGGAATAACCACGACATCTTGCAAAAAAAATGTATGATAAGTTTTCCAGACTGGAGGTGTAATGGAATTGAATACCTGGAACATATATTTGAACGAACAGACTTTATCCCATTTAATATATTACTTACACAATATGGAATTGATATAAACAAATTCTTAGAATATCAACAAATTAAACCTATTATTAAAGGTAAATTTAGGCTCAATACAGTTGAATTACAAATTCCAGCAAGAGTTTTAGATTTTCTTAATCTCGCCCCCTCCAAATTGCTGTCTAAAATATATAAAACCTTATCTACATTAGAAGAATCAATAGCCATTCCTATTTCAAAATGGGAGGTGGATTTATCAGTCAGCTTTGACCAAAATGTCTGGTCTCAGATATGTTTAAGAACCTTTTAAATAACAAAAAATCCTAATTTCCAATTAATACAATACAAAATCCTTCATAGAGTACACTATACAGGTCAACAGATGTTTAGGATGGGTTTTACGTCTTCTAATACCTGCTTACAATGCACAAGCAATATACTGGATACTTATATTCATGCGCTTTGGTTCTTTCCACCTGTTAAGAAATTTTGGTGCAAGTTATGTGAGGACTTATCAAAGTGTCTGAAATGTAACATTGCACCATCTCCCTCAGTTTGCTTGCTAGGAAATTTAAATGATGTCACCATGGACACAAAGTCAGTTCTAATGGTTCACATTGCCTTATGCATTGCTAAGAAAACTATCCTCCTGAACTGGAAAAATAAAAAGGCTGTTAGTATTAATCAGTATCGAAATTTCTTGTTGGACCACATTGGTCTTGAGACGGCCTCTGGCTCCATATCTGATCAATCCCTCTAGGCTCCTTTCAACAGCTTCATCACCTAGTAGGGGTGGGGGGCACTTGGTTTTGTCGTTTGGGATACTGTTGCTGATGTTGGGGTTCTTGGGGTTGGGGGCATCTGGGGGGGTTGGGGGCATCTGGGGGGGGTGGGGGGGGGTGGGGGTCCCTGGGGGTGGGATCACTGAGCGGATGGGGCGCTGGACATCGTGGCCCCATACTGAGGTTGGGCATTGGTGGCTTAAAAAAAAAGAAGAAAAAAAACATAAAAAAAAGAAAATGAGGAGCCATCTGCACTGGCAGCCGTAGATCGACAGCAGCAGAGGAAACACTGGAACGGGGATTTAGATAACAAATTAAAATATAATAAATACATAAATGTGATACGATTAAATAGTAAAACACTGATCAAATATGATTATATAAAACCTGCAGAGCAATTAAAAAAACAGTAATAAATAATAATCAGTTAAATGCTAGGCTAAAAAGGTAAGTTTTGAGCCTGTTCTTAAAAACATGAACCTTCTCTGCGGCCCTGAGGTTCTCTGGCAGCCTGTTCCAGAGGTGAGGGCCATAAAACTGGAAACACGCCTCTGTGAGTGTGTGTCCTGACTTTTGGGATGACAGGGAGACAGCTGCCAGAGGAGCGCAGAGACCGCAAAGGCTCATATGGTAAAAGTAGTACTGAAAGATAAGAAGGTCCAAAACCATTAAGAAACTTAAAAACCATTAAAAGAACCTTAAAATTGATCCTAAAACATACAGGGAGCCAATGCAATGAATTTAAAACATGTGTAATGTGTTCCTGCCTCCTGGTCTTCATCAGGACACGTGCTGCTGAATTTTGTAGTAGTTGTAAACCTGAGATACTCTTTTTGGGAAGACCAGAAAGCAGGGCATTACAGTAATCAATCCTACTGGTGGTAAAAGCATGCATCAGTGTCTCCGTGTTGGTCTGAGAGAGAACTGGGCGGACTCTGACAATGTTCTGTAGTTGATTAAAACCTGTTTTAGTAATATTTTGTGAGGGATAAAAGTCAGCTCAGAGTCAAAAATCACGCCCAGGTTCTTCACTTGTAAAAAAGGATTAAAAGACAGTGATTGCAGTTTTGGTAAAAGTTTCCCTCTCTGACCCCCAGGACTGATGACTAAAACTTTAGTTTTGTCCTGGTTGAGCTTCCATTCTTATATTATGGAAATATTATTATTAACAAGGATGAGAAAGAATTCCTTCGTAGTTCAAGAGCTTTAATTCGGCTTGTTGATCAACAAGTAGTTCAGCACATACAGCATGGCAGATACTGACCTGCTCCCCACATCCTAACATTCTACTATATAGAATTGAATAATCTACAGCACATCTTCATTAGACTAGGTGTCTGACTTCAGTAAGATAGAATAACTATAACCTTGATAGTAGAACGCCCCTCAGTTGCCCTGGGTCAGAGTGCATATATGGAGTGGTTCTAATGTCCTTCAGTCCACATGCAAACACATCTGACATGTTGGTTCTCAGTTAACAAAGAGACTAACCTTCTAACATGATTAATATGATTAATTCCATGTAATTTACCCTTTTTATTACTCCTCCCAGTAATAACCTAACCTACACCTCTCCTAACAAACACACTTGAGATGCTAGCGCTAGGAACAGACTTCCTGATGAGTGCAGAGCTGCTTTAAATCGAGACTAAAAACCCATCTGTTTAGAATTGCCTTCGTAAAGTAAAGTAAATGATTGATGTCATATGTATGAAATGTGTTCATGCTCTCTTGCTTTATTGATCTTTCTCTTACTTTATTGTGTATTATGTGTAATGTGTGTTTCATGCTAATTTGCTACTTTTACTTTTAATTTCCAATGTTATATTCCATGTCTGTTTGTTTTGTTTTTTGTTTTTTAAATCACAAAATCATGTAAAGCACCGTGAATTACCCTGCTGTTGAAAGTGTGCTATACAAATAAGATTGCCTTGCCTTGCCTAGGGGTGAGCAGGCAGGTGCAATACATAGTCAATTCAATCAGACTGAAATCAGTCATTACATGTGTACAATACAATCAGCTCTTGAACTATACAAAAAAAATATACATCCCTTCAGATGACATTACTGGAGACCATGTGTACCAGGACAAAAAACCCCACCAGGGTCTTTTATTTGCTAACCTCTAACCGTTGTTTGTATTTACATGTTTCTCTCTGTGTGGGGAAACATCCTGGCACCCCCTATCCCCCTTAGGTGGCCAGTCCACATGACTCATCATTTGTCAGGATGCTCTAAGAACAAATAAGAGAAAATAAAAAAATATGTAGTATCAATCAGGTACACCATGGAGAGATCATAACAGTCAGTACATGTTGAAATGTGTACTCTTCCCTCATGAGAGGCCTGCGTCCATGGTGTGAGCCCCGAAGTCAGGGATACCTGATGACTCTCAACCTCAGCATCCCAGTCCCTTAAAAGGGGTAAGAACATTGCCGATTAGTAAAGTTCAACTTCAAAGAAGCAAGAAGAATCAACTTGACAAAAAATCTGATTGCAGTTATACGATTGAGTGAACCTTACAGATTGGTCTCCAAGGGAATTACAAAAGAATAAATTTCCTAATCAGCAAACTTCATGCAGAGATTACTGTTAATAATGAACCCGCAACAAGATTGAAATGAATGAACGAAGATGACATAACATGAGATGTAGTGGTAAATAATAAAAAAATAAAATTAAAATGAGAATAGGAAATACGAAGGAAAAAAACTCTTAGTTCCATTCTACCTGAACCCTGGGATGAGAGGCCCTGTCAGACCCCATGGATTAGCCAAACTCACATGGTGGAAATACAAGATTTCAGTCACAGAAAATCATCAGAAAACCAAATTGCAATAGAAACATCCAGAACCATCATCACATGATGGTAATGGTAATCATCCCATGTCTGCAAAACAGATTACTCATAAAACTCCAGTTCGTATTGCTCCTCCATGTCATATTCCTCTCCATCCCCTTCTCGCCTTCTGGACTCTGCGTCAGGCCGCCATACACCTTGCAGATCAGCCACGGACCCTGTGAGCATCTGATGTGTAACTGCCCTTTCAATCACTCTAGTTATGAGTCCCCGGATGCAAGGAATGATGCAGCATCCGCATAAGGTCAATACTGTCACTGCGGAAACAAGAGCTCCCATAACAGAGACTACCACATTCTTCCATCGCCCCATACAATAATCTACCCAACCTTCTGGAGTGGTATCTATACGTGAATGGTCAGGCATTCCCTGATTCAAGACCTTCAGGTCTTCTAAAGCCTTTGTCACTGAACCATCAGAGGCTGTGCTGCTAGTACCATATCCAGAGCCATCCTATTCTGCCATGTAACGAGGGAGGTGACCTGTAACTGTTCAGCTAAACCACTAAAATCATAGTATGAGTAATTGATAAACCTCTGCTGATTGTAAAACAGGTAGATAATCCAGTCAATGCTTTTATTAATGGTAGGTCACAGAGAAATGGATTCTAATCCTGCCAGAACCTGATTTATTGCCTTAAATTAATCTGGAACTCCACGTGGCACCCCTATGGCATCAACGTAAATGTGGTTATCAAAGCTGCCCGGAACAGGTGCTCCTCTCCTGGCCACACGTCGGCGGGGAGTCCCCTGTTTCTCAAAAGGATCAATTGCAATAGAAACATCCAGAACCATCATCACATGAGCACACATCCCTGACCATCCTGTGGGGTGTTTTGATCTTAACTGTCCATATCCACACACCCAAAAAACATCAGGGGCTGGCTGTTTCATTATCCACTTATGCAGGTTTAGGATAGTCACACAGGTCCAATAGTCTGAAATTCTATCATCCTGGAGCTTGTCAGATTTCCAACACTCAGAGAAAGAGTCCCCCTTATCATTAAAGTGGAACACTTTAAAGCTATTCCCCTGAAACTGACCCCTCTCAACCTGTGGCCCTGACCTGGTCACACTAAACACACATAAGCTGCACCTGGTGCTGGCTTTAAAAACTTGATTATTTCTGGAGCTTGAACTGGTTTAGCCAGGCCGCACGGCTTTGCCCAGCCTCTATTTAGGCCTGCTGTCGCGTCAAAAATGCAGTGTGAGGAACATGTAATGGCAAAAAATAGTATCTCAGGGTTTCCAGAAGACTTGAGTCCAAGAAGGCGTTTAAGTATTTAATTCAAACATGTCTGGCCAGACACGGAGGGGACAGAGTTACTCGTGCATCACCCTAACCAACCTTTCTAACTAACTGCTTAAATAGTATTAAGCAATCATTGTTTATCTCTGTAGATGTCTTCTCCAACGTTCACGCCCCGCCTCCAGAGAACTGCTTCATGCGAGTCTTATATCAACGCAAAAAGCAGCTCATCCGAAGGCCAGACTGTTATCTTACTGCCCCGGCGTCTGTCTCTCTGGTGACCTGACACATATATCTTTCTCATAACATTAAGCTGGAACAATAAGCTTGTCATTTCCTTAGATGCATTCACTAAACAGAGAATATACACTTAATTCCTAATTGCATAACAATTTTCCACCACAAACACATGCTGCAATTCCTACCCTCAAGTGAGAAATGAACCCTGGGAAGTTCCATGGACCCCTGCTGTGATATGTTGCTGCCTGGTGTCTCACAGAAACTCACACATTCATCTAGATACTCTTCAAATGGAATTGGCACATAAAACTGAGGTATAGCAGTTCTCATGCAAACAACACATGACTTACTGGTCTCTGATCTGGCAGAGTAGTTTGCAAACTGGTACTACAGATTCTCTTGTACCCATCCTTGATGGAGGACGTTAGGTTTGATGGACCTTGGCTGAGCCGTGGCTGAGGTGTCTGCCCGTTTCCCACACAGAGTCCAGAAAGCGCCCCCTAAAATAACACAGAACCTAAACAGTTTCAAAATCATAATTTTTCAACTCCAGAGCCCCATAGTCCCAATGATTTTCTCCTCTAATATTTTTTTGTTTTCTTCCTTCCTTCTTCTAAGTGATTGGATTGTTTCTAACCCACCGTCGGGAAGGGTTTTTAACCCACTCCTCCAGAATTGTGGCAGTCAGTTTCTTACAGTGGCTGGCATGCACCTAAGTAGCCCTTTCTGCAACCTTCACAGCCATATAGGTTACTAACAGAACTTGGAATGGTCCTTGCCAGCGCTTGGACCTCCAGTGTTTATGCCTGAACTCTTTGATGAGAACCCAGTCTCCTGGCCAGATGGGATGTAATGGTCCTGCGGCTGCCTTTGGAAGCGCGTCCTTCTTTTTTTTTTTTCTTTTTTTTTTTTTACGTGTCCTGTTTGGCAGTGTGGAGCTCAGAATTGGTGTCTGAGTACCAAGTAGAAGCCCAACAGATTTACTTTCACAAGCGGAGCAGTACAGCTTTTGCTATAGTCCTCCACTTGATATATGTGTGAAAAATCTTTATTATGAATTTTTGGGGTTTTTATTTCCTGATGTTATGGACACGGAGACTGAAAATTAAGCAGAAGAAAGAAGGAAGATGAAGAAGAGAGGTAGGAAACAGAAAGTCAAGAGAGAGGGTGAGTTGAAAATACAAGAGAAGAAGGGGAACAAAGAAAACACAGGAAGACATTGAAGTCTGCCTCCATACCCACAGGGGGAAAACAAAACACGAAAAAGGAACATCGACAAAACAAACCAAACATTGTGAACTCAGAATTACACAACCACATCACACAAAAATAGATATAAAAATACAACAACAATGTCACAGAAAAACTCATGGTACCGATTAATCAAGCTCTAGTAATGATAACCTCAGCCCAAGAATATATCCTTAAACACCAGAGACCCCACATCTATGTGTGTGTGTTAGCATGCGGGTGCATATAAGGTTTCTCCATAAGAGTGTTCGATAGTTGGTGTGAGTAGGCATCAATGCGTCTCCCAAGAATCGATGCAGACATGAAGGAGATCAGAGCAAAGACGTCCAAAGGACCCCCAGAGCCCCAGGCGGACCCGGGTGAGGCCGACCGCATCCCCCAAGAGTGGAGCAAAGGAGAACCCAAGGGGAACATCCAGCGGCCACTATGCAGGGGCCCGGGGGGCAGCAGTGACGAGCCCACGGGCCCCGCCGGCAACCGGCCATGCCAGAACGGGCCGGTCAATGCACCGGGAGAGCCGGGGCCCAGGGGCACCCCACCCCCCAGCAGGGACCCGACAAGGGATCGGCCGACGAGGGGCCCCCGGCACTGCAGGGGCCGCGGCCGGCCGCCACGCACTGCCTCCACCCTAGGCCAATCCCCACCGCCAACATCCCAGCGCCCCACCGATAGCCGCAGGGGACGGACAGCATCCCCAGGCCGGGCTCAGCCAGCATCTGGACACCAAGTTGTACCAGCTCCCGGGTCTTGATCCCGCGCAACACAGGGCGCCGAGACCAGGCATCCAACGAGGGCCAGGGCCGGTCCAACCCACCAATGAACCGGCCACGCACGGTGCGCACAGAACAGGTGATCAAACGAGCAGAGACGCCGGATCCGCATCCCGCCGAGCCACCGAGCAGGCACCACCCAACAATCCCAAACCTGGCACCTCTAAAAGAGGTGCCCCAAACAACCAAAGGAAGATATCGGCCCAGCGCATCGGCCGACCGACACACCGGCCCCCCCAGGCCCGGCCAGGCACGCACCAGGTCCGAACCGGATTGACCACCGATGCACCGGCAGGCAGGGGCCCCCGTCACCGGCGGGGAGTGACGGAGGGGAAATAGGCCCCCCATTAAGTGTAAGGCCTGAGGTGCGCCAGGCGAGGGGGCAGACCAAGATCCAACCTGACAGGTAGACAAAGACATACAGACACAGTCATACGTTCCCTCCCTCTTAAACCCATACATTCTCACTGACTCACCAAGACACCCAAAAAAATTACGCTGTACCCTCACTCACACACCCCATACACACTTTATGCTCCCAGGTCCAGGTACCGATGCCACAGTAGAGCCACCAGTCCCCGGACCCGGGAGATGGACCCCCTTACCTTTTAGGACGGAGACAAGCAGACCGCCAAGGGCCCCACAGTGGCAAAGCAGCACGACAGCCCAGGACCCCGACCAGACCACCTATTCCTCCTCCGGACCCCAACCCCTGATGGCCCGTAGCGAACAGGGGTGTGAAAAGACCCCTAGTCTCCATCCTCCCGCTCGAGTATGGTGTTGATGCGTGTTGTTATAATGTGCATTTAAAACAGAGGGGTGGGATGTGGGGAAGGCAGCCACACATCCCCCAACCCCCACCCCGAGCCCTTAGTGTCTATATGTGGTTTAACAGTGGGCACCGGCACCAGAGGTGAAGCTGATTGAACCGCTCCCCCTCTGGGTGCCGAAAAGTGTGCCCAACCCAAAGTCCCTACATATGTGTCGCGTGAGAATGTTATAAGTGGGAGTGTCTAAGTTGTATATTTAAATTGGGACCCAGGACACCACGGGATAGCGAGGAGGGAAGCCCCTCCTCGCACCCCAGTGATGTGCCCATGCCCCAAGACCCTATATGAGTGGTAAAGTGATGGAGCATGTGGACAGAGGTGTCCAGGGATGGGGAGGGAAGGACTGAGAGACAAAATGTCTTCCCAGGGAGCCAGCTCCCCCACTGACCCCAATAGGCACCGCTGTTCACCGGGATCCACCAGGGGAGGGAGGCCATGGCACGTTCGACCCGGGGCCCAGGAGTTACCACCCAAAGCCCAACCCCAGGCCGGCCACGACGTCCAGCGCCCCATCCGCCCAGTGATCCCACCCCCTGGTGTGTCCCCCAGACGCCTCCAACCCCAAAACCCCCACGTCAGCAACAGTGTCCCAAACGACAAAACCAAGTGCCCCCCACCCCCACTAGGTGATGGAGCCGATCAAAGGAGCCCAGAGAGATTGATCAGATATGGAGCCAGAGGCCGTCTCAAGACCAATATGGTCCAACAAGAGATTTCTATACTGATTAATATTAAGAGCTTTTTTATTTTTCCAGTTCAGGAGGATAGTTTTCTTAGCGATGCATAAGGCAATGTGAACCATTAGAACTGACTTTGTGTCCATGGGGACATCATTTAAATTTCCTAACAGGCAAATTGAGGAAGATGGTGGGATGTTACATTTCAGACACTTTGAAAAGTCCTCACATATCTGGCACCAAAATTTCTTAACAGGTGGACAGAACCAAAGCGCATGAACATAAGTATCTGGTATATTGCTTGTGCATTGTAAGCAGGTATTAGACAATGTAAAACCCATCCTAAACATTCGTTGACCTGTATAGTGTACTCTATGAAGGATTTTGTATTGTATTAATTGCAAATTAGGATTTTTTGTTATTTTAAAGGTTCTTAAACATATCTGAGACCAGACGTTTTGGTCAAAGCTGGCTGATAAATCCACCTCCCATTTTGAAAAAGGGATGGCTATTGATTCTTCTAATGTAGATAAAGTTTTGTATATTTTAGACAGCAATTTGGGGGGGTTGAGATTAAGAAAATCTAAAACTCTTGCTGGAATTTGTAATTCAGCTGTATTGAGCCTAAATTTACCTTTAATAATAGATTTAATTTGTTGATATTCTAAGAATTTGTTTTTATCAATTCCATATTGTGTAATCAATGTATTAAATGGGATAAAGTCTGTTCCTTCAAATATATGTTCCAGGTATTCAATTCCATTGCACCTCCAGACTGGGAAACTTATCATACATTTTTTTGCAAGATGTCGGGGTTATTCCAGATGGGTGTACGTCTGCATGGGATTATTGTGGACTCTGTCATTTTTAGAAACTCCCACCATGGTGTCAGAGAGGACCTGATATTTATGCTTTTAAAGCATTCATATTGATTTATATTTGAGCTAATAAATTGTAGGTCTGAAAGTTTTATCTTATTACATAGTGTCTTTTCTATGTCTATCCAGGACTCGTCTAGGTAGCTATGTTTTAACCATCTTGAGATGTATTGGAGCCTGTTGGGTAAGAAATAATGATGGAAGTTTGGTAGATCTAGACCTCCTTTTTCTTTGGTCTTCTGCAGTGTTTTTAAGCTGATACGTGGGGGTTTATCTTTCCAAAGAAATTTAGAGATAGAGGAGTCCAGAGATCTAAACCAGTCTAGTGATGGTTTATTTGGGATCATTGAGAATAAGTAGTTGATTCTGGGCAAAACCATCATTTTTATTGAAGCAACCCTTCCCATAAGTGATATGGGTAGGGATTTCCATCTAGCAAGATCATCTTCCACTTTTTTCAAAAGTGGGATGTAGTTTAGCGTTATTAAATCTGCCAGTCTTGGTGAGACATTGATACCTAAATAGGTAATATTCCCTGACTGCAGTTGTGTATTAGTTGGATTCTGGACAGAACAATTGATTGGAAGAACTGTAGATTTTAACCAGTTTATAGAATAATCTGAAACATTTGAGTAAGAGTTTATCAACCCGATTACCTGAGAGAAAGAGGTTTGTGAATGCTGGAGAAAAAGTAATACATCATCTGCATAAAGACTGATTTTATGTTCTATGTTATTGCATTTTATGCCTTTAATATTTCGAGTTTGCCTGATTGCTGCAGCTAGTGGTTCAATAAAAATAGCGAACAGGGAGGGAAAGAGAGGACATCCCTGCCTGGTACCTCTCTGAAGATAAAACCTAGATGATGTTTGGTTATTTGTCCTGATACATGCTGTTGGTGAACTGTATAATATTTTCAACCAGTTTATAAAAGAATTTCCAAGGCCAAATTTTTGTAAGGTTACAATAAGAATTTCCAGTTAACTCTATCAAATGCTTTTTCTGCATCTAAAGATAATATATTAGTTTTAATGTTTTTACAGTAAGAACAATCTATTAAATCTATTAATTTACGTGAATTTGTGGATGAATGTCTCCCTTTAATAAAAACCAGTTTGATCAGGATGTATTATAAGAGGGATTACTTTCTCTATCCTTTTTGCGAGGGCTTTGCAGATTATTTTAAGAGCAACATTAATAAGGGATATGGGACGATAGCTGGTGGGAAACAAAGGGTCTTTACCTGATTTTAGTAGAAGACTAATGTAGGCAGAATTCATATTTGGTGGGAGTCTGCCATTTTCCTTGGTTTCCTGCAGCATTCTGTGGAATGTCGGTGCCAGAATATTCCAGAATTCTTTATAGAACTCTGCTGGAAATCCATCTGGGCCTGGAGCCTTTTTATTGGGCATGCCTTGGAGGGCCTCCTGGAGTTCAGCCGCTGTTAGTGGTGAATCCAGGGCCATCGCTTGACTTTCAGATAATTTAGGTAGTATTATGTTATCAAAAAATTGTTCAATTTCATTATCTGATGGATTTATCTCTGTTGAGTATAAAGCCTTGTAAAATTCTTTAAATGTGTTGTTTATTCTTCCAGGATCATATACTGTATTCCCGGTCTGATCTTTAATAGCAGATATAGTTGCTTTTTCTTTATGAATTTTAAGCTGGTTAGCCAAAAATCTACCTGATTTATTTCCTTGTTCAAAGTTTTCTATCCTAAGTCTTTGAATTAAGAACTGGGTCTGTTTATTAATAATTTGATTTAATTCTAGCTTTGCTTTACGGATTTTGCCTAGTCTCTCCTCATCTAGAGAAGCTTCTAATGAATTAATAGTTTCTTTTAATTCCTGAATACGTTTTTTTTTCATTTTCTTTTTATTTGATGAGAATGAGATTATATTACCTCTAATCACAGCTTTTCCGACCTCCCAAAGAATGGATGGCGACGTAACAGGGAGGTCGTTATATTCCAAATATGAGGCCCACTCTTTTTCGAAATATTTAATAAATTCTTTATCCTTAAGTAAGGATATATTAAATCTCCAATTTTTGCTTTGAGGTGTTTCTGTTTTATTTACTAAAGTTAGAGAAACAGAAGCATGATCGCTAACAGCTATAGGGTGTATCTCAGTGTCTGAAATGTCAGTCAACAGTGGGCTGCTGACTAACAAATAATCCAGTCGAGAATACGAATGATGGACATTTGAGAAGAAAGTACATTTTTTGTCATTGGGGTGAAGAGATCGCCATGCATCACCAAGTCCATAATCGCTCATGTACTGTTTGACTATATCTATATATTTCCAGCTGCGCTGAGTCCCTGCTGTGCTGAGCCTGTCTATTTCTTCATTTAAACCAAAGTTGAGGTCGCCCCCAAGAAGAAGTGAGCAATCCATGTGTTCAAGGAGCACCGAGAAGGAATGAAAGAAAGAGGGGTCATCAACATTTGGACCATATATACCAACAATACATAACTTTTGGTTATGTATAGATAGTTTTACTATAATAAATCTACCCTCTGGATCTGTAACTGTATCTATTACTGTAAAATTTACATTTTTATTTATCAATGTTGCTACTCCCCTTTGTCTGGAGTTATAGCATGCAGAAAACACATTAGGAAACTCAGGGGATTTAAGATCATCTGCAGCTGAGGTAGATTTATGGGTTTCTTGTAATAAGACGACATCTGCCTTCAATCTTTTAAGCTGGTTAAGAATCTTAACTCTTTTCTCTCTGGTGCCAGCTCCATGAACATTCCACGTGACAAACCTTAGAGTAGTCATAGTTTTGAGATAAAAGTTGTAAAGTCCACATCACCATATAAACTGATAAACACAGGTGTATTATTAGTTTGTGCTTGGGGTTGCCTGATTGAAAATCTAAAAGCCGAGATATAAGAAAGAGAGAAATAGAAGAAAGTTGTGAAGGTGTGAAGGGTGAGGGTGAGAGAGAAAGAAATAGTTATGTTATGAAAAAATTCTTTGTGTGTGTGTGTGAGTGATAAAAGAAGGAAAAAGGAGTGACAAAGACATTTGGTGATAGACATGTGAAGATGAGAAAAGAAAAAAGAGCCAGTATCCCAGTGCTTAGCCCTGGCCCCGCCCACATTGAGTAATGTAAACAACTTTACAGAGCTTTGCTAACGTTAGATTATAGTTGACTGACAAAACAACTCTTATCTGACCAGTGTTACATGACTAATAAAGCCAAGGAGTAAGCTGGGGGTCCCTGAACAGCTGCCCATTAACATACAGTTTATCTGCCGCTACTGTAGCTCTGGTGCCTTCACTGATATATTTCTTCCTGATTGGGAAAAAACACGCGCCTTCTATCCAGGATATCCTTCTGAAATTGATCATTAACGCTGTAATTCGTTCCCCGCAGCTCTCTGCCCTGGCCTCTGACCTGCTCTTTTTGCTTGTAATGCTCGAATTTAGCAACAATTGGTCGCGGCCGGCTGTTGTTGGGCTTCTTACCTCCGAGCCGGTGGACGCGGTGAAAAGTGATGTTTTTTACCGTGTCGCTTGGGAGCTTTAACTGATGTTGGAGACAATCTCAGACGGTGGATTCAACGTCGTCCTCAGCCTGTTCTGGGATCCCGGAAAAAACAACATTGTCCCGCATTCCCCTGGCCTGTATATCCAAGATAGTTTCTTTCATCCTCTTACTTTCTCCGGACAGCTGCGTCATCCCCTCGGTGAGTTTCTTTACACTCTCCCTAAGCGTTTGGTTTTCTGCAGCGAGCAATGCTACCTGTTGTTGGCTGAACTCCAGGGATTCCCTTAGAGCTTGAAATTCTTTATGGAGAACCTCAACCAGGCCCAGATGGGCGTCTAGGCTGGTTAGCTTCTTATCTATTGAGTCCAGGACATCGCTGTAGGTTTTCTCTGGAGAGATGGTGGAGGTGCTGGCCTCAGAACGAGTGCGTTTCTGTGATGGTGTGCTTGTCGGCACAGCAGAGGTGGATTTCTGTGGCTTGCCCATAACAATGTTGTCAAAGCACTCGTCCAAGTAGCTTTCCAGGCTGTGCAAGGTTTCCTCGTCCAGTTTGTTTATGGAGAAATACAAAATAATGGTTATTATTATTAAACGTTTGCTATATTTGGCTCAAATGTTATGGTTTGTTTTTACCCGTGTTTGTTTGTTTTACCAGTTTACCGCCATATTACTTACGCACAGCTCTTGCGAGATCTCAGTAGCAGCTCATCCCCCCCTCTCCTGGAAGCGCGTCCTTCACCGTCTGGTGGACCTGTGAAAGTGTCTTAGAGAGGTTTTGACAGTAAGAAATAATCGGGTCATCACACAGGCCTGTGGAGAAAAAAGGTTTAGTTGGAGCGTTCAGTCCCATCACTGGTGGCCTGGCAAAAAGAATCTCAAAAGGGCTTAGGTTATTTTTCGCCCGTTTTCTTATTCTTATATACATCAAGACAATAGGTAACGCTTTGAGGCAGGCAAGACCTGTTTCTTCACAACATTTTGTCAATTTCGATTTGATTGACCCATTCTCCCTCTCAACTCCTCCCCCGGACTGCGGGTGGTAAGCACAGAGTGTGCTGATGTTGACCCCCAAAATGTCACCCACCTCTGAGATGACTTTGTTCATAAAGTGGGCCCCGTTGTCCAAGCTGATTTTCTCCGGCACCCCAAAACGTGGGACAACTTCTGTTAACAAAGCCTTGACAACAGCTACACTGTTTGCGTGTTTTGCTGGGAAGGCTTCCGTCCACTTTGAACACATGTCCACAATTACCAGACAATATTTTCTACCGTCAGCAGAAGTGAGCTCGATGAAATCCATCATCAGGTGCTCAAATGGTCTGTCAGGGGGTGGATGGGCTGCCGGATGAGTTGTCACAGGCCGCCCTGGATAATTTACTGCACACATCATGCATGAGTGACAAAACTTTTCTGCAAAAGAGGTAAATCCCCTTGTAAACCAGTGTGTAGCAACAAGGTCAAACATTACAACTTTTGAAACATGATCCAATCCTTGACCTAATTTAGCAAAAAATGGAAAGAAATGTTTTGGAAGACATGGCTCTTGATCGGTGGAATACCACACCCCCTCTAATTTAATACATCCTGCCTTTTTCCAGGCAGATGTCTCAGAGGTGGTTCGCAAAGCTCTGAACAGCAGTCAGGTCTCCCAAATCTGGTTCATCTCCCTGCTGCTCCATGGCTAAGCAGGCAGTGTCCAGGGGCTGCTGAGTTGCAGCCTTTGCTGCTGCATCAGCTCTCGCGTTTCCTAAAGAAACAGGGTCTCGGGATGAGGAGTGAGCTTCACACTTTATTACTGCTATTCTGGATGGTAATACAATTGCATCCAGGAGAGCAGCAATCTGAGATGAATTCAAAATGGGCTTCCCGTCTGATTTGAGAAATTGTCTGTTTCCACAAAGCTCCATACTCGTGTAGGACCCCAAACACATACCTGCTGTCACAGTAAATGTTGACAGCGCTATTTTTAGCAAGCATGCATTCAAAGCAAACAGCTCTGCTGTCTGAGCAGAGTAATGTGATGGCAGCGGACCTGCAAAAAGAACAGAGTGGTCAGAACAGCCTGGAAGTCCAGCTGCGATGGGGTCAAGTTTTGTTGAGAAATAGCCCCCAGGCCATTTCTTGCCTCCGTGATCCTGAAGAAGAACAGAAACCATGCAACGCTTTTTCTCATCAACCATATGAACAAATGTTTTTTTAGCATCTGGCAAGGCTAGTGCCAGAGGGCTCTGTAATGCCCGCTTCATGTCCTCAAATGCCTGCAGTGCATCGGGACTCCAACAGATGGCGCCAGAGGCCGCCATACCTTTTCCATGAATCAGAGCAGACAATGGTGCCTCCAACAGAGAATAGTTTGGAATGAAATTCCTGCAATAAGAGGTCAGACCTAAAAATTACATTTGTTTTTTTGTGGTGGGTTTAGGACTCTGCTGGACAGCTTTAACTATTTTAGTGGACAAAGATTTTGACTACTTTGAAATAACATGACCTAGGAAGGTAACCTCCTCTTTCACAAATTCCAGCTTTGACAAGCTGGCTTTGTAACCAAAAGCATGCAAATGTTTCAACAGAGCAACAGTGTCATCCTCACACTGTTGTTTTGATTCAGAGCACAATACTAAATCATCCACATACTGTACTAACATAGTACCGGGAGTGACAGAGTCTCCAAACTATCTTTTAGTGCCATGTTAAAAATGGTGGGAGATTTTGGAGTTATTTTCACAGGTGCAAATCCCTTAATTAACCCCACATCATATAATTTTTTTGCTCAAAGATCTGATGGAACCTGTTGGAGGGAGAGGGTCATTTCTGACTGGTTTGCTGTAGCTGCCTCATGGAGGAAAGTCTGAGTCCATCGTTCATCTGAGTCCTCAATTAAGTGGACTGTTCTGGTGTTGTGCACTGTGCACGGAAATGGACGCTTAAAAATGTGAGCTGATTTTGAACAAAGAATTGAGTTGTCCTGCTGTGTTTGGATCCAATCTGAAACACATTGAGCTCTGTGTATTAATGTTCCCAAATCTCTCCACTCTCCTCCAGCTAGCGTTGAGAGCGAAATGTGTGGAACACACTCATAAGATTTGTACAGTGTTTTTCTGCTCGGGTGTGAGGCACACAGCCAGCGCTGCTGAGTCTGTGTCTCAGACCGTCGAAGCCACAGACAGCTTTTCTGATGAGACACGGAACCATGCTTTCCCATAATCATCATCTGGACCTGTAGAAATGTGTGATGTGCAATGGAAAGTCTCCTCTTTCATAAAAACAGATGCAGGACTCACCAAATCCTTTGCAGATTTGAGGAGGTATTTTGAGAAGGTACCTGCTGCCAATTTCCATTCATATGCATACTTCAGGTCGTGAGGGCTGCACTTTACTGCGGACCGGGGTCTCTCGAACAGGTACAATTTGGATGCCTTCTGGTGAGGTGAGGTGATTAGAGAAATATTAAGTTTGCACATCGGATCTCTTCCTAACAGGTTTGCTGGATATTGTCGAGAAACCAAAAAAACAGTGTTTGAATGCAGGCCCTTCTTCCAAGTGCCAGAGAAGAGGACTAGAAAATGACTGACGCAATCTGCTGGGATTCCTTAAATAGGAAACTTTTTAACTGATTGGAATGTTTGTATAAATGTATTGAAATGACTTCTTGTTTAGTGCCTTGAGATGACATCTGTTGTGAATTGGCGCTATATAAATAAACTGAATTGAATTGAATTAAAAATAGCTCTTTCACCACCTGGCCAGATGCAGACAGAGAAAAACATGGTTACCACTCATTTCTGGCATGGTTTTTAATGCATAGTGTTTCACGATGCTATGAGTGGCACCTGAGTCAACCATAAAGTTGACACCTGTCCCTGAGACATTCTGGGTTAGCATTGGAATAACTTTGTAAGAATCAGATGTGAAATGGGCGTACGTACCCATTGGTGCTGATTGTTGTCTTTCTAAACAAGTTATAGCATCTGTGAGCAGCGTGTGTGGGTTAGTGCACAAAGCATTTTCTTCATTGCAATTTGTGTGTAGGACTTATGTTTTCACTTCCCTGTTTTTGTGCATCGGAGAATCCTCCCTCCTTTTTCCAACCGGAAGTCCGCACCTCCAGTCAATCAGCCTGGCCTCTGCTTCTGCGTGGCGGCCGAGGAGGAAGCTGACATTTGTCCCTCCAATGTCCAAAACCATTGCAGTTGTAGCAGCGGGCCTCATCGTCTTTGTGGCGGTGTGTTCGTTCTCTCCCTCTGTCCCAAGCCTGGCGCTTGTCTCTGCCTCTGCCAGTCACGGTTTCATACATGGTAGCGGTAGCTTTATGCAAGTCAGTCTCTTGCTTCATTTTCAACTGTAATGCTCTTTTTCTCACCACCTCCTCTGTCTTTAAAGTGCAGCGACGCAGATCCTCCAAGCTGATGCCTTGATTGATGCCCACATACCGTTCAGTCACCTCAGTCAGCAGCTCTGGGTGGAGTCCAGTGAGTATGCGATTCCCCAGCAGCTGCTCCCACACTGAGCCTCGGGTCTGCTCTGGTCTGTCCACTCCGCTGTGTTTCTCAAATGATTGCTGAATGAGGTTCAGGTAATCCTCGACCAACTCATCTGGGTTTTGTTTCACAGAATTCAAAAGGGTTAAGTTAGGCATTACCAGAAACTTTCTCTCGATAGCTTTACTGAGTTTCAACAAGGCCAGATAATATGGGGCGTTCAGTCTGTCGTCTGCCTCATCTGTTGGCACACTTCTCAGGCGAATCTCTGGGGGTTGGAGGCTCTGTAAAATCTTGCCAATATCAGCAGCAGTCTCTTAGAAACTACTTGCCTGATTTTGGAGCCTATTGGGCGGTATGTCCTGCAGAAATCCTCGAGTTCCTGCAAACCATTTCCGGTCACGTTGGGCAGCTGAGTCATCACCACTTCGATGTCCTTGTCCAACCACCCTCTGTAAACAAGCATCGGTCCGTCCGCACCGGCCACCTCGATCATTGGAGCCGACATAGTACACTCTGTACCTTGATTAGCTAACATCTCTGGCAGGGTTTTGAAGAGATAGAAATTCTGTTAATGTTTAATGAGGCTTTAATTTTGTAGTGTATGTGGCAACACTTAGAAACGGTGAACAATCAAGAGGAATGTGGTACATCCTGTGTGCCTTGTGTGAAGAAGCTGTGACCATTCTGTGAACAAAGATCTATGTGGGAGGAGTTTCTTTTTAACTTGTTTCAATAAAAACCGTAAGATGAGATAAAGCTGTGCTCAGTTACTAGAACTGAGTCCAGTGAACGACGTCTCACTGTTAAAATATATAATTGTTGTTTGTTGTTCTTATTGCTCCTTTTTACAGAAATGAACGAGCACGCTGGAAGGTGAAATGAGAGCTCAGAGAGAGCCCAGGGTCATAAATTAAATGTGTGTCTGTTCCATTAAGATAGGCTTTAAATTAGAGTGAAAACACCTTCTCAACAATATGGTGACCCTGACGTGATTTCTGGAGGAGCAAAGGAAAACGTGAGTTTGGAAATTGTTGTGATTAACAGATACTGGAGATCGGAGGACGGAAGTGACCCAGGCCTGAAGTTATTTGGTAAGCGCTGACACACGAGGCACAAAATTGACTAATCTAAAAGTATGTTCTGTCTGTAGTTCTCCAGTAAATGTTGATATCTGTTTCTGCTGAGTTAAATAGACGCCGAACGGGTCGGTAAACTCAGGGTGTGGCCGGCCCGCAAGCTTTCTTACTGAAAGCTTGCGTGGTGGACACGAAGAAGGCTGAGTGGGATCAGCTCGTGGATTGAGAAACCACGGAATGTCAAAAAAAAAGAAAACTCAGAGATCAGAGAGCGATTTCAACCCTGACATTTCTTGTTCCTTTGAGCAGGATCCCAAATCTGACTGGATCTCGGGAGGAGCCACAGGCTGCTGAGCCCGTGCGTGGCCTGGTCTAGGACCAGCTGGATCCTGGAGACCTCCAGCTCAACGTGGAGGCCTGAACATCGCAGAGTTCCTCCCGGAACAACAGTTGGATGGGGTCTTCCTTCACAGGGACAACAGCCAGTGAGTAAAAATTTGATGCGTGGAAGAATAAAAAATAAGAGAGAAGTAATAACTAGGTCCGGGACCTTTGTAATGCAAGTTTGTGTTTTTGCAAACAAAGATCGGGGATCTTTGCGTGATGATCCGGGATCTCACAATGAATATTCATGTTAAAGGAGTTGGGACTCCAAAGCGCGTAGAGGTCTGGGATCTCAATTAGAAATAGGCCTAATGATAAATAATATCTAAATAATAATATTAGTAATGAAAAAGCATGATAATGAATACATAATTATATTAATGTGTGATAAACCGGTTTTGTGACTGTGTGTGTGTGGGAATGAAGATTTCTATGGTGAAACACCTGTAGGCTGAACGGAGTCTCATGGTTCGAAAATTGAGTAAATAACACTGCGATAAGATAAATAGATCAGATCAAAGAGAAATAAAAGCTGAATTTACTTCATTGACATGGGAATGATAATATTTAAAAATGAAAAATAAAAACAGTAAAATGTAACTTATCGAAATATGGGGAAAAAATAGCAAAGAAGATTTTAAAGGAGATGCAAAATTGATGTAAGAGAAAAGACAATACATTTCTTTAAAATAAAGATTATGAATTTGAAATGACGATTGACTTAGTAATTTCGCGCACTTCTTGGTAGTTGCGATCTAAAATAAAACTAAAAGATCAAAATTGAAGAATTAGACATTTGGGGTCTTAAACAAAGGAATTCCTCTTGAAGGAGTAAAGAAGAGAAAAAGGAGGGGTTCATGGGTGAAGCTGATGTGTTTTTTAGCACCCGGGAGGATAAAAAATGTTTTAAACTTTGCTTTCTCCTAAATTTCCGCCGAAAGAAAAATTAAATAAAAGAGAAAACTCACTTCCATATTTTAAAAAATCCTTTGAAGAGTAAGGTAAACTTTACTGTGATCTAAATGAATTATCACAAACAAGCGATCCCCTTCCCCTCAAGGTAGGGCTGTTCTGATAATAAACAAGACCCCCCCTCTGTCCCTCAACAATGGGTCGTTAGTTCTCTTAATAAACAAACCAACTGTGATGGGTTGCGACAGAAACCGGTAAAATGGACTTCCTGAGAAAGACTTGTTTGAAACCAGATTGATCATGCGTTTCAAAATTGTTTAAGGTTCTCCAACTGCCGGAAGGCAGAAGGGAAGGAATACCCCGCTAGCTGATAAGAAGGGGGTGTTTTAGCTGCGTGCAGCACGCTCAATACAAAAGGTTGGGATTTCTTAAGTGCAGCGGCAACTTTTACTCTATAATAATAATAATAATAAAAAACTTAGCTAATATTTTTAATGATATTCATGGGATGTCTGTGAGATCTCTAATATAGTAGAAAAGAAATGGTTTAACAATGACGGATTATGAGCAGAGTGATTTTATTTTGAAATTCAGGTGGATGTCTACAGGTCCTGTGGGGTAGCAGCTGGGTGGCTACGTGAATTTATTCTTTGTAATAAGCGGCAGCTTCAGATGTTTGCTTCTATCATTTTAATGACAGGAAAGGAAAGGAAAAATCTTGTAATGCGCTGGGTTAGAGTCTGAAAAAAAGAGAAGAAATGTTCATTACGGGATTACCGTAGTAAGGAATGTAGTAACACACTCCAAAATTCAACTTTAGTTACCGTAGCACACTGAGTATAAGCGCACTTCAATATTTACACTCAATGGAGTTGTTGCTAGTGGGACAAAATTAAGGGTCTGATTAAGCAGGAAAGATGTCTGGACCTACACCTGAGATTGGGAGAGGATGCCGGCCCTCGCCCCAATCTCAGTTGAGAATGGTTACCACGTTTTTGGGCATCTAGCAACAGACTCTTCCACATATAATCATAACAATAAGCTAATTTGTAGAATCTTTATGAAGGAGCAGATAAGCAGAGAGCAAGGAATAGAGATGTGATGTTTTGTTATGGAAATATCAGTTGCTGATTATCTCATTGACAAAATGGTAGGAAGTTAGTGAAGCCAGATGCAAAAAAATAAAAAATTAGGAATTTTGTTTTCGACTAAAAATGAGATTGAGTTGTTAGAAAAATAAAATAAAAATAATAGATTTTGCTACAGGAAAAATCTGTTGTGTTAATCATATTATCTCAAGAGTTTTTTTTCTAATTTGTTAGGAAGAGATTTCACTTGAAGTTGGGCATGTTCTCTGTAGGGGATAAATTAATAATCCAAATTTTAGATTTTCATAGAATTCTTGAAACGGGACAGCTACCAAAGAATTGATCTACTTGAAAAAAAGAAAAATTAAAGTTTCAACTGAAGTTTGTAATCAGATGAAGATAAAATAATCATGTTATTGCTAACAGAAGATCCAAATTGAACTTTGCATGTTTTTGGCATTTGGCCAACAATGGTGAACAGGGGTATGGCGACCTCTAGTGGCGAACTAATTAAAGCATTTCTTACGGACAATTCAATTCTCAAACTGATTAGTTCGTGGACAAGAAGTGTGTCAGACATGGAAAAAAAGAAAAGCTTCTCATATAAAATTAAGAAAAAGCTTTGAGCAAACAAAGGCTGTATTGAAGAAGCTCTATTTAGTAAGAAAAGATAATTTCTCCTAATGGATTTGCAATGTTAACGGTGAAACATTTAGATACACTAACTGTTGCAGAAATGTTGTTTAGAGAAATAATGCCTAGATTTGATATCCACAAATGATCTATAGTGGTAACGGAACACATTTTGTGAATGAAATAATTGGTTAAAATAGGACAAAGATTATAGATCATTTTTAAGAGACAATTGGATTCTAAAAGCAGATTGAGAAAGGCCATGGATAAGACTAAACAGAATTGGAGATAATGTTTGGTCATGATAAAGTTATATAAGAATATAACACCAAGTAATTGAACTAATTTGATGAGACTTTATCCTCCTACAGTTTGGTATATTAAAATAGGAGGAACAATTACAAACTGATTTATGACTTTATGATAAAATTCAATTCAATTCAAAATTCAATTCAATTCGATTCAAAATTACTTTATTAATCCCAAAGGGAAATTAAATGTTGTTGTAACTCATTATGCAAGTTCCTTCAAAGATTTGTTGTAGATGCTGATGGCTGTGGGTAGGGATGATCTCCTGTAGCGCTCTGCAGATCTGAAGAAGCCTCTGACTGAAGACGCTCTGTAGTTGTATGACAGTCTGATGTAGAGGATGCTCTGGCTCTATGGCGTCTTCTTTTCAACCACTTCAGGGTTTTGTGGCTGTAGTTGAGCTTTATTTGAGCTTTTGTGATGTTAATCAGCTGCTGCCAGTTGTAAACCACCTTGTTGCCATGGTTATGCATCATAACAAATGTCCATCAGCAGAAATTCTTCCAGATGCACATCATTCAAAACCAGAGAGAACAGTTGTCCACAAAAACAATGTTTCTACCAAAAATGGAAGAATTAAAGTTTAAAAAAAGAAAAAAATATGAACCAAAGTAACAGAGCTACTCCAACATGCTGCCACCTTGAGTGGCGCAATTCCGGAATGGAATTGCAAAATGTTGCAAATTGAAAAAAAAAACCCGATGGAAGAAACGGGACGAAATTTGAATATATGCCTAATTATATTTTAAATAATCTATGGGCGTAGATATAGAATTCCTTAGATTGGTTTACTCTCTTCAAAAAAAAAATATTTGATTAAGATCTGGGAGTTTTCATGATCAAAATACTGATAATTACATGAGTTTTAAATGCAAACTAATCATATGCCAGATGATCCTATATTCCTACAGGAAGAAGTGAGCTGAAAGTAGGTGACTGGATCCTGATTAAAAGCTGTAAACAGAAAATTGGGCATCACCCAGGTGGAAGGGGCCATTCCAGGTATTTTTGACCACACCAATGGCTGTAGAGACTGAGTTGGATACACTTAACCCATTATAAAAAGCAGAGACCATTACTAGATATAGGGAAAGCAGTCTAAGAAAAGTGGGGTTAAAGACTGATTCCAAAGGGAGGTAGATACATTAGGTTCTACTTGTCTCAACCTCAGTGAAGAGAACCAGGAGATCCACTTTTCTATAGAGACTGTTTGAAGGGAGAGATAGTAACGATGAAGGTTTTTCTGGTTTTTCTGCTATTTAGTACTTTTACTTTTACAGCTTTTTGGTGGTGTTATTTCAATAGGAACGTTAGGACTCACAGAAAAATGACATATAGCACATGAGAATACTGATTTATTTTCTTGGTTCACTCAGAGAAGGACACACAGAAACCCATTTGAAACTAGTGTATGGTGACAATATGCAAGATATCTAGCAAATAAATAAAACATTATTAACTGTTTTGTTTGTTCTCTAATGCCATATTCTGTAGGACATTTACCCAGATATGTAGAAGCTTTCACTAACCTTAATGATCTGTTTCCAGATGTTACACTCCTCTCTGGGATTTGGACAAATTCTGAGCGTGCAGTACATGAACGAACAGGAAGTTATATGGGTAAAAATGTATATACTTCCATGACAAAAGTAAGGGTAAATTGGAGATTGGGACGACATGGGATTAATCTAAATAGTTAAAGCTGGACCAGTACACTTAAGACCTGACCAAAGATTTATTTGTTTTGAAAATGATAAAAATCTGACCACATTTTCATACCAATCTGGGTACATGGGAAAAATATACAGTATGTGCTCCATACCGTGAATGTGATGGGAACTTTTCTATGGACGACCTGCTGATTCTCTGCGGATTTTGGCTCTGACACAATAACCCTCAAAATGAGAACGGTGGATGTGCTTCTGTTGAGACTTAAAGAGCATTCTTTCTTGTATTTGCAGAGGAGATCCGACACAGCAGAAGGAGGAGGCGTGATATTTCAGCCCCTCATGGTCCCATCTGGGCTCCGATATGCCCCCTGAAAACAAATTATGGAGTGATTGAAATAAGGTTCTATTATCTTTTTTCCCATGGACCGAGGTGGGTAAGGTCATGTTATGATTGGACACATTAAATTATAGATTCAGTGGTTTTGTTCATTCTTCTCTGGCAGTTCTTAAAAGGTATAGCAGCTTAGATCTAGGAATTGAGCATAACTATAAATATACATGGAGATTAATCTACAATACAGGTGTTTATTGAACTATAACATCTTTCCGTAACAAGCTGCAGATCTAGTCACACCTGATTAACAGGAGACTTATATAATTGGATGTTTCTGAAACAGTTCTGTTTCAGAAAAAGGGAGGAGATCCTTGGGCACTAGGGGAACTTAAATTTCAATTATTTTTTACTAAACAAAGCCTTTCAATTTGTTGCTTTAAAAGCATTTCAGATAAATGAAAAAATAAATAAACAGCATTTGTTTAGGGTTCAACAGTTTTTTGGTTAAATAGGTTGAAATTATAGTTTTCTTTTATAAGTATTGGGTTTCATCAGCTCAGAAGATGAATAAAAATAGTCGGGGATGTGGTAAAATCTTATAAGACTATAGGTTTAATGAACTTTGGCTGTTAGCAGTGTAAATGAATAAAATTAAACTGTGATCGTTTTCTGCGGGTTGAGCTTTAAAGCAGCAAAGCATTTTTTTTGAGCGGTCTTTCATGCTCATGATGCCACTATCACAATCCAAAAAGACCAGATGTTTCCTGTTTTCCATCCTGTTTTGGCACCTTTGTGCGGTTCGTTGTTTTAGCACACAACCCATTCATCTTACCTTGTGGCATGTTTATGCATTTAGTCTTTGTTTGGAAGTTTTTATTTACATTATAACCTCTACTATATATTTTGAAGAAATATTCTTTACGGTCTAGGTTGTTCCAGTGTTGCTCATTTTTGATACAGGATTTTTGGAGTGCACTTTGCGTCAATTATGATTTTTTTGATTTACATACAACAAAAGTATTAAATTTTTCTACAGATATACCTAGTTTGTAAGCAGTCAGGATAATAATTTGATTTTGTGTTAGTGCGGCCGATCAGTGCAGCACTACTTAAGACTATGAGGTGAGTGAGGGATTTGATTTTTTTTAAAGAGAGGACAAATACATAAGAAATGAATCTCAAAACAAATACAATTATGGATAAAGCAAACAGGAAAAAGCAAATTAGTTGCGAGCTCTTCTTTTAGGCTTTGTTGACCAGGTGAGAGACCAGCAGCCAACCAGCCCACAATCTCTCAGGTAATCATACTAAAAAAAAGGCTGGAGCCAATGCACTCCCACTGAGGAGTCAGGATGAACCTGAGAGTACATCCAGGAGCAGCAAGCCAGAGCGGGAGAAGAACAGCAATGAGCAGACCACACAACCTACTTGAACCCTCAGCTGAGAGGTTTCCAACTTCAGCACACCTGCACCATCAGGTGACAGGGCGGCTTGGAGCACAGAGCTGCCCAGCTGGGGCAGCAGGGTTTGAAGGAAAAGAAGCTGAGACCCCTGCCAAAAGGGGCTGAACGATCCTCTGGTCTGCGTGCAGTCCTTAGAGCTTTCAAACTCAAGGCTACTGAAAAGATACACTTTAGCTGCATATAGGTGATGTGTTGGCAACCTCTCACCTTAGGTCATAGAAGAGCGAGCCGAGTTTGCATGGGGGCGGGATGTGCAGATACTTCCTGCTTCCGTTCGGCCTCCTTCTTTTTCACATTGGACCGTGTGCCTTTCGACTGTGGGGTGGGAGGCTGGGCGGACCACTGGTGTGAGGTCCCGTAGTCTGGCTTTGTTGCAATTTGTTGCCCGGGCTGCCACTCATCTTTGAGCCACTCCTCTGGTGGCGGGGGATAGGCTGATTCCTGCTGAACTACTGGTCCCATCCACTGATGACTTTTCGGAGGGACGGAGTCCAAGTCCAGATCAGATTTGGATATGGCCAATGCCTGCAGGTCTCTGTAAACAGGAGCATACGGGGAGGAAATTGAAAAGCCACTGTCCCTGTACGGTGGACAAGATGCCTGTTATTCTGTCTGTGGTTGCATTTGTATCGCTTCATTTTTTCCTGTTTTAATTATTCGTGGAAACTGGGCAGCTGTCAGTGAACCATTTTCTTTTCAGCCCGCAATTTCACCGCTAAGGTCTCCACCCCCTCAATGTTTCAATGTTTCTAGAGCAGAAGAAGGTGTCGCTTTTTAATTTAAAAAAAATTAATTTTATCCTTAATTTCCCCATTCCATTATCCAGTAATTTACAGTTTCCAAACATCCAGGCCGATATTTTTGTTTCATTTGTCAACATATTGAACTGTCTGGTGGTAAAACCGTGCTAGAAACAGACCCCATCGTCTGGCCGAACATTCAGCTACTCAAATAAGAAGACATTTCTTCTTGCGCGTTTCTTCAGTCCTAAGTGATGAAAAAAGTCTAAAAACAACCTTGTCGGAAAATAATCAATTAATTTAATTAATTAACTACTTGTCCAACTGCCGTGCTCCCTGGTAAAACCCGGAGTATAGAAAAACCGTTACTTTGTTTAACAGTAATTAATTAATTAATCAGGTAATAATTAATCAATCAATCAATCAATCGCGTGTAAGTAAATAAACACGAAACTGCTAGCAAATATTTTACCACCTGAGAGTGCAAATTAATTTAATGAAGGAATCAATCTCACCGGGTTTTGCCCTCTAGAATTGGTTCTTGAATCCCAGGCGAAGGTCGGTCTGGCCAGAGAATCCAAGTCCTCCCTCTCCCAATGACTACTGGAGATCCGGAGGCTGAGAAGCTGGTCTCCTCAGGTTGGCCTTTGACAGCTTGGTCTCCTTTTGTCAGTCCTTCCACTCGCTGGGATCCATGTAGGCGCCAAAATTATATTATAACAAGGATAAGAAAGAATTCCTTCTTAGTTCAAGAGCTTTCATTCGGCTTGTTGATCAACAAGGAGTTCAGCACATTCTGCATGGCAGATACTGACCTGCTCCACACATCCTAACAGTCTACTATATAGAATTGAATAATCTGCAGCTCCTCCTCCTTAGACTAAGGGTCGGATTTCAGTTAGATAGGATAACTATAACCTTGATAGTAAGACGCCGCTCAGTCGCCCTGGGTCAGAGTGCAGATATGAAGTGGTTCTGACGTCCTTCAGTCCACATGCAAACACATCTCACACGTCAGTGACCCAAGACCCAGACAGTATCCCTGAGCACTCACATGTTGGTTCAGCATAACAATACATATCTCAGTTAACAAAGAGTCCAACCTTTTAACATAATTAATATATTTAAGTCCACATCACATTTTAGTGGAAAGTACATTTGAATGATGTGAATACCGACTTGAAAAGTACAATAAATGTGGAAAAAGCTTTTTCTAATTAACTACTTCACGTAACACAGGCATCAATAAAGGCATTAGAAAAGGTTAGAGCACTAGGCCTGAAGCAGTGCAACAAATTGAGCATGGCAAGATGGAGGAGAGGTGGAAAAAATTTGAGGAATTGAACAAAGTAGCAATAAAAAAGTTATTGTGTATATCATGTTGTCTTTTGCAATGTTCAAATATAAAATAACTGAATATATTTTTTGCAGTGAAAAAGAGGAGTTTCTTATGCAAATAAGAGCAGAAATGGAGAGACGTGCAAATCTCTAAAGTTCTCTGGAAAGCGGTTCAATAAGTTTTTTTAAAAGTTTTAGGCTGGATATTTCTTCTTGTTTTTAGTTAAGAGTTTTTTGTAGTGAAGACTCCTTACCCACACGCAAACACTAAACAAATAAGAGCCTACTTTTCCTGTATTTGTGCTCAAGATGCATGAAAAGTGCTGAAATTTGCCTTTATTGAAGTTTCACAAATCACAGAAAGCTTTCACAAATCCCATAGATGGTTTTAATTGTTCTTCTATAAGTATAGAATAATCTAGTCCATGTTTGAAATGTTTGGGTTATGTAGTTTTTAAAATAGAGAACTTTAAAGATTGCATTGATTGGACGAAAGAGAGCTGTCTATGATTGGCTGGTGGAAAAACTGTTCTGAGCAAAGAGAGAGCCGTGTGTGAGCAAACAGAGTTGAACAAGCAGAAATTGAATCACGTGCAAGCAGAAACAGAGCCGCACACGAGCAGACAGAGTGTTGAGCGAGCAGAAACAGAGCCGAGCGCGAGCAAACAGATATTTGCTCTCAGATAAGTCTCACTGCGCGCTCAAGTTGGTGGCACAGATATTACACCATAGTCTTTCATTTTAAACCCAATGCGCCACCATAGACACCTAACACAGGTCTGATAGCTGTGGTCCAGGCAGTACATTTGATAAGTAATGTGTCGGGACCATGCAAATAAGTGTTTAGACCTCATGGTTTTCGTGGTTATAGCACGAATTTATGTGAAATCAGGTTAATAGCGTCCTTAGCAACAACCGTAGCAACAACAAAAAAACGTATCATTCCTACAATTTGTTGACACCTGAAAGACTAAGTCGAAACAAAAAGAAATACGAATCGTAAACATAAACCAAATTATTACTATGAAAATAAAGTGTACATTTGTCGCTAGAAAAGTTATCAAAATGAAGCAAATGCCACAATCTATCTTAAATCAAATCAAACTTTATTTATACATTACTTTTCATATAAAAGCGGCACAAAGTGCTTTACAAGATAAAAACAATTATTAAATATATTAAAACCTTCACACACCCAAGTAAAACCTGAGTACACCAACACATCTGATCATTCTCTCTTTTTACACACATTACCACACTCACAAAGCACGCGTGCACACACACATACACGTACACACCCCACTACTGTAAGTAAATCTCATATTCTCATATTCTCTCTGTACAAAGACAACAAAGACCATGAAAATAATTTGTTCTTGGTAACATCAAAGTGAAATACTCAACTTATCCATCTGATTATTGACCCCCGGTTTAGAATACTGAGAGCAGAACATTAAAATCACTGCTCCTCCCCGTGGACAAAAAGGCATTGCAGCTAGTTTTCATTCAGGTTACTTAGGGGCGGGGACCTCACTGACGACGTCATCGCAGGGGGATTACATTACTACCATGGACCTGTAGGCTACCAGTGAAGGATCAGCCAAGAAATAAACCAAGGGCCAGCCAAGGGCCCATCATGGAAACGGGGGAACTTTTAAGCCGCTACTACTGTAGTGACAGGGGAATAGGTTAGAACTTGTCTAATACAACAGAAAGGGGAGGAGGGGTGAAAGAATCCGAACCAAAAGCCATACTTCCAATAGTCTGCCTTACAGAAGCAATTTTCCCAACAAAATAATGGAGAAAATCCTCGCAGGTTGAATTTGACGCATGCCCAAAGATATCAGGAGACGGTTTTGTAACTAAATGAACATTATTAAACAACGTTCGAGGATGATTTGAGCTAGTGGAAATGATGATTGACAGGTACACGCATTTAGCCTCTTTAACAGCCTTCTGGTAAGAAGCAAGACAGTCTTTCAGTATGTCCAACAATACCTGGAGTTTATCTTTTTTCCACCTGCGTTCAGCCTGTCTGCAGCATTGCCTGAGGATACGGGTGGTATCAGTGAGCCAGGGATCAGTCCTGGCCTTAGTAGATCTCCGCTTAAGTGGAGCAATCGAGTCTACAATCTGCAAGACTGTGCAATCAAATAAAGATATAAATTCCTCAGGATTCAGAGAAGAAGTCAGTAAAAAAGTCAGTGTTCATAAAAGCAGCAACGAAATCTTGGACTAAAGAAGATGAAAAAATACAACGACAGCAGGCCGGAACGGGGAATCTGGTCAAAGGGGGAGAATTAAAAAGTCAACCAAAATAAGAAAATCGTGCGAAATACAAGTTCCTAATCTATTTACAGTGAATATTGGAAGACCATGAGAAATAATAAGATCGAGAGTATGACCACGATTGTGTGGGGGCAGTAACTCCTTGAAACAAGCCAAAGGAGGTCAGAAGGCTTTGAAACTCATTTACCATCTGGGTAGATGGGCAGCAAAGATGGATATTAAAGTCCCCACAAATAATTAACTGTCGTAATTTGATAAGAGCTCCGAATTTAATTTGGAGAATTCAGAGATAAAATCCTTGTTATATTTAGGTGGGCGATAAACATCAGCACATAAGATAGGACAAGCAGAATTACTTAAAAATGCCTGCAATTCAAAAGTGGTTTAGGTTTTAGAAGAAAAAACTGTTAACATGGTTACACGGGTTATAGAACAGGTCCCCTTAAATATGGGTGACGAGGTCAGTTCTGACCATCGTCAGGGGGGAATGGATACAATTAATAGGTCACAATATCCAAATATAAACAATCCCGGTTACAGACTAATTCGAGTCAAACCACAAAATGTAGCCGTCCCTAGAGCAAGAAAGCCCAGGCCGGTAGAAGATGTACTTTGGGCAAAAGCCCACTCCCATGAAGAGAGGGCCTGAGCTGTCCACTGACCACTACCTGGTGGTGAGTCGGCTCCAATGGTGTGGGAGGACGCTGGACAGACCTGGAAGGCCCAAATGTGTTGTGAGGGTCTGCTGGGAACGTCTGGCAGAGTCTCCTGTCAGGAGCTTCAACTCACACCTCCGGCAGAACTTCGAACACGTCCCAGGGAAGGCGGGGGACATTGAGTTCGAGTGGACCATGTTCCGCGCCTCCATTGTCGAGGCGGCTGACCGAAGCTGTGGCCGCAAGGTGGTCTGTGCCTGTCGCGGCGGCAACCCCCGAACCCGCTGGTAGACACCGGCGGTAAGGGATGCTGTCAGGCTGAAGAAAGAGTCTTTTTGGCTTGTGGGACCCCTGAAGCAGCCGATAGGTACCAGGGGGCCAGGCGGAGTGCGGCTTGGATGGTTGCTGTGGCAAAAACTGTAGCGTGGGAGGAGTTTGGAGGGGCATGGAGAACAACTTCTGTACAGCTTCGAAGTGATTCTGGTCCACCATCCGGCATCTCGGGGAGGGGGGGGGGAGAGGTCTGCCACCAACACTGTTCACAGTGGGGATGGTGTACTGCTGACCTCAACAAGGGACGTTATGGGTCGGTGGATGGAATATTTCGAAGACCTCCTCAATCCCACCGGCAGGCCTTCCAATCTGGAAGCAGAGATTGGGGACTTTGGGTCGGGCTCTCCAATCTCTGGTGCTGAGGTCACAGAGGTCGTTAAAAAGCTTCTCAGTGGCAAGGCTCCGGGGGTGGATGAGATTCGACCCGAGTTCCTTAAGGCTCTGGATGTTGTGGGGCTGTGTTGGTTAACACGGCTCGGCAATATTGCGTGGACATTGGGGGTAGTTCCCTTGGATTGGCAGACCAGGGTGGTGGTTCCCCTGTTTAAAAATGGGGACCACAGAGTGTGTTCCAACTACAGGGGGATCACACTTCTGAGCCTCCCTGCTAAGGTCTATTCAGGGGTTCTGGAGAGGAGGGTCCGAAAGATAGTCGAACTTTGGTTCCAGGAAGAACAATGCGTCCTGGCCGTGGAACACTGGACCAGCTCTACACCCTCAGCAGGGTCCTGGAGGGTGCGTGGGAGTTTGCCCTACTACGTGTGTTTTGTGGACTTGGAGAAGGTGTTCAACCATGTCCCTCTGGGAGCCCTGTGGGGGGTACTCCAGGAGAATGGGGTACCGGGCCCCTTGACACGGGCTGTTAGATCGGTGCCAGAGTTTGATTCGCATTGCCGGCAGTAAGTCGGGCTTGTTTCCGGTGAGAGTTGGACTCCGCCAAGGTTGCCCTTTGTCACCAATCCTGTTCACAACTTTTATGGACGGGATTTCATTTTTTTTTTTTTTTTTTTTTTTTTTTTTTTACGTGTCCTGTTTGGCAGTGTGGAGCTCAGAATTGGTGTCTGAGTACAAGTAGAAGCCCAACAGATTTACTTTCACAAGCGGAGCAGTACAGCTTTTGCTATAGTACTCCACTTGATATATGTGTGAAACATCTTTATTATGAATTGCTGGGGGTTTAATTTCCTGATGTTATGGACATGGAGATGGAAAATTAAGGGGAAGAAAGAAAGAAGAAGAAGAAGAGAGGTAGGAAACAAAATGTCATGAGAGAGGGTGAGTTGAAAATACAAGAGAGGAAAGGGAACAAAGAAAACACAGGAAAACATTGAAGTCTGCCTCCATACCCACAGGACGGCAGAGAGAGGGGAAAAAACAAAACAAAACACAAAAAAGGAACATTGACAAAACAAACCTAACATCATGAACTAAGAACTACACAACCACATCACACAAGAATGGATATAAAAATACAACAACAATGTCACAGAAAAACTCATGGTACCGATTAATCAAGCTCTAGTAATGATAACCTCAGCCCAAGAATATATCTGTAAACACCAGAGACCCCACATCTATGTGTGTGTGTTAGCATCCTGGTGCATATAAGGTTTCTCCATAAGAGTGTTCGATAGCTGGTGTGAGCAGGCATCAATCCGTCTCCCAGGAATCGATGCAGACATGAAGGAGATCAGAGCCAAGACGTCCAAAGGACCTCCAGAGACCCAGGCGGACCGGGGCGGGGCCGACCGCATCCCCCAAGAGAGGAGCAAAGGAGAACCCCAGGGGAACGTCCAGCGGCTACTATGCAGGGGCCAGCAGTGACGAGCCCACGGGCCTGGCCGGCAACCAGCCGCGCCAGGGCGGGCCGGTCCATGGACCGGTAGAGCCGGGGCCCAGGGGCGCCCCACCCCCCAGCAGAGACCCGACAAGGGACCGCCCGACGAGTGGCCCCCGGCTCCGCAGGGGCCGGCCGCCACGCGCCACCACCACCCTGGGCCAATCCCCAACGCCAACATCCCAGCACCCCACCCCTGCCCCATGTCGGGGCGCCCCACCGGTAGCCGCAGCGGATGGATAGCATCCCCAGGCCAAGCTCAGCCAGCACCTGGACACCAAGTTGTACCAGCTCCCGAGTCCTGATCGCGCGCAACACAGAGCGCCGAGACCAGGCATCCAACAAAGGCCAGGGCCAGTCCAACACGCCAATGAACCGACAACGCACGGTGCGCACAGAACAGGTGATCGAACGAGCAGAGACGCTGGATCCGAGTCCCGCCGAGCCACCGAGCAGGCACCACACAACAATCCCAAACCTGGCACCCCTAAAAGAGGTGCCCCAACCAACCAAAGGAAGATATCGGCCCAGCGCATCGGCCGACCGACACACTGGTCCCCCCAGGCCCGACCAGGCACGCACCAGGTACGAACCGGATTGACCACCGACGCACCAGTAGGCAGGGGCATCCGGTGGTGCACCAGGCGAGAGGGCAGCCCAAGACCCAACCTGACAGGCAGACAAAGACATACAGACAGTCATACGTTCCCTCCCTCTTAAACACATACATTCTCACTAACTCACCAAGACACCCAAGAAATGACGCTGTACCCTCACTCATACACCCCATACACACTTCATGCTCCCAGGTCCAAGCAGATGCCCCAGTAGAGCCACCAGCCCCCGGACCCAGGAGATGGACCCTCTACCTTCTAGGACGGAGACAAGCAGACCCCCAAGGGCCCCACAGTGGCGAGGCAGCCCGACAGCCCAGGGCCCCGACCAGACCACCTGTTCCTCCTCTGGACCCCAACCCCTTATGGCCGGTAGCGAACAGGGGTGAAAGAAGACCCCTAGCCTCTATCCTCCCGCTCAAGTATGGTGTTGATGCGTGTTTTAATAATGTGCATTTAAAACAGAGGGGTGGGATGTGGGGAAGGCAGCCACACATCCCCTAACCCCCACCCCGAGCCCTCAGTGTCTGTATGTGGTTTAACAGTGGGCACCGGCACCAGAGGTGAAGCTGATTGAACCGCTCCCCCTCTGGATGCCGAAAAGTGTGCCCACCCCAAAGTCCCTACATGTGTGTCGAATGAAAATGTTATAAGTGGGAGTGTCTAAGTTGTATATTAAAATTGGGATGCAGGACGTCACGTGATAGCACCCCAGTGATGTGCCCATGCCCCAAGACCTTATATGAGTGGTAAAGTGATGGAGCGGGTGGACAGAGGTGTTGGGGGATGGGGAGGGAAGGACTGGAAAACAAAATGTCTTCCCAGGGAGCCAGCTCCCCCACTGACCCCAATAGGCACCGCTGTTCACCGGGATCCACCAGGGGAGGGAGGCCATGGCACATTCAACCCAGGGCCAACGGCCACAGCACCACCAAGCCCCACGGACCCCAAGGCAGTCCCCCCAGCCCCATCCCAGAAGGAGAACTAAACCCACCCTGACATTCGCTCCACTATCAGAACACAAAAGACACTAGAAACCCAGGTTGAGTTCGCCCCCCCCCCTCCAGCACACCCCTCACCCCCGGGATTTCTAGGCACAGCCATGGTGTTGAGGGGATACGTTTTGGTGGCCTCAGGATAGGGTCTCTGCTTTTTGCAGATGACGTTGTCCTATTGGCTTCATCGGAATGTGATCTACAGCTTTCACTGGAGCGGTTCGCAGCCGAGTGTGACGCGGCTGGGATGAGAATCAGCACCTCCAAATCCGAGGCCATGGTATTGAGCTGGAAAAGGGCGGGTTGGGGGTGAGGTCCTTTCCCAAGTGGAGGAGTTTAAGTATCTGGGGGTCTTGTTCACGAATGAGGGAAAAAAGGAGTGGGAGATCGATAGACGGATTGGTGGGGCATCTGCAGGTATGCAGGCGCTGTACCGGTCTGTCGTGGTGAAGAGAGAGCTGAGCCGAAAGGCGAAGCTCTCGATTTACCGGTCGATCTATGTTCCTACCCTCATCTATGGTCATGAACTCTAGGTGGTGACCGAAAGAACGAGATCACGGATACAAGTGGCTGAAATGAGTTTCCTCTGTAGAGTATCTGGGCTCTCCCTTAGAGATTGGGTGAGAAGCTCAGTCATCCGGAGGGGTCTCAGAGTAGAGCCGCTGCTCCTCCACATCGAGCGAAGTCATTTGAGGTGGCTCGGGCATCTGGTCAGGATGCCTCTTGGACGTCTCCCTGGTGAGGTGTTTTGGGCACGAGGAGGCCCAGGGGAAGACCTAGGACACGCTGGAGGGACTATGTTTCTCGGCTGGCCTGGGAACACCTTGGGATTCCTCCCAAGGAGCTGGCCCAAGTGGCTGGGGAGAGGGAAGTATAGGAAGTATAGGTCTCTTTGCTTAAGCTGCTGCCCCCGCGACCCGACCCCGCATAAGCGGAAGAAAATGGATGGATGGGTAAGGTGATTCAGTGTGCCATAAAATTGTCAAAAATAAGGTAGTATTCCAAGCCGGGGGGGCGGGGTTGTACTGTAATTTTCCTGCTTAAGAACAGCGACAGGTTTTTGACTCTACACAACGAATCACCACTGGCATAGGATTGACTATGTTTATTGCAATGTTTATCCAGGTTACATGTAAGCTCATATAGGTGTTAGCATACCTCCACTCTCTCTTGTTTTTCATTTATCATTCCCTGGTATATATGTTACTCACATTTAAAAGTAGTTAATTAGCTTAATTAGCTTTCTGGTGCTCTTAGAGAGCACCACAAGGGGGAATGTTGTGGTAAATGCTGCATCAATATGACGCAGGACGTAGGTATAAAAATCTGTGTGCTAATGATAGAGAGGGAGTCTTGCTGGGATAATTGAAGATGACAGAACTGAATGTCATCAATACTTTGTCCTGCTCAGAGAAGGTATGTAAACTAATAAACCGCCAGAGGCTGTATTTCAGAAATGAAGCTGTGTTGACTGTTTTGTATAAATCAACTCAATATCTTGCATGTCAACCCGAACCAACAGGACAAAGAAGCAATCTGCGCAGACACCTCTGCCACCCCTCCCCAGAACCCTCAGGGTCTACATGCAATATAAAAGTTGGTAGTGGGAGCAGTGAAAGGCAAGGACGATTGGATTGCTCCCCCTCTGGATGGCATTAGGTACGCTTACTCCAAGGTCCTACCTATGTGTCTAATCAGAGTGTTATTAGTGACAGTGTCTAAGTTGTACAGTACAATTAGTGTTCAGCCAGCCATAAGACCGAAGATGGAAAACAGTCCCCACACAGTAACATCCTTGCACCCTGAGGCCCTGCATGAGTGGTGGCATGATGAGGCCCGGGGGGGGAATGCCGTCCCAGGGAGCCAGCTACCTGCTGACCCCCAATGGGCAGCCTCACCTAGGGAAGGGAGGCCCTGTGACATCCATGCTAGGGTCCATGGTAGGAGTACCACTGGGCCCCATGGAGCCCAAAGCCTTCCACCCAACCTAGAAAAAAAGGCAACACTACACCCTACCAAAAATTTGTTACATTCCCAGAACACAAAAGATGTTAGACACTGACGAGATAAAAATTCTGTAAATGTTTTATGAGGGTTTAATTCTGTAGTGCATGTGGCAACACTTAGAAATAGTGGACAATCAAGAACAATGTGGTACATCATGTGTTCTTTATGTGAAGAAGCTGTGACCATTCTATGAACAAAGATCTATATGGGAAGAGTTTCATGGAAACTCTTGTTTCAATAAAGACTTTGAGCTGACGTAGATCTGGGCTCAGTTATTAGAACTGAGTCCAGCGAACGACGTCTCGCTGTTAAAATATATAATTGTTGTTTGTTGTTCTTATTACTCCTTTTTACAGAAATGAACGAGCACGTGGGAAGGTGAAATAAGAGCAGAGAGAGCCAAGGGTCATAAATTAAATGTGTGTTTGTTCCTTTAAGATAGGCTTAAAATTAGAGTGAAAACACCTTTCCAACAAAATGGTGACCCCGACATGATTTCTGGAGGAGCAAAGGAAAACGTGAGTTTGTTTAAATCCTTGTGATTAACAGATACTGGAGATCGGAGGACGGAAGTGAGCCAGGTCTGAAGTCATTTAGTAAGCGCTGCCACACGAGGCGCAAAATTGACTAATCAAAAATTATGTTCGGTCTGTAGTTCTTCAGTAAATGTTGATTTCTGTTTCTGCTGAGGTAAATAGACGCAGACCGGATCGGTAAACTCAGGGTGTGGCCGGCCCTAAGGTAAGCTAGGACGCTTCTTACTGAAAGCCTGCGTGTTCGGAACCGTAGGAAGGCCGAGTGTGGATCAGCTCGTGGATTGAGAAACCACAGAATGTCTAAAAAATGAAACTCAGAGATCAGAGAGCGATTTTAACCCTGGCATTTCTTGTTCCTTTGAGCAGACTGGATGTTCGTGGAGGTACTGCAGGTTGCTGAGAGCCCGTGCACGGCCTGGTTCAGAACCAGTATCAAAATCCTCCACCTCACCGTTGGGTCTAAAAAAGGAGGCCGGCAGATCTACGGGGTTCCTTCCCGGAGCACCAGCTTGGTGACGGGGTCTTCCTTCACAGGAACAACAGCCAGTGAGTAGAAAATTTGATGCGTGAAAGAATAAAAAATAAGAGAGAAGAAATAACTAGGTCCGGGACCTCTTTAATAAAAGTTTGTGTTTTTGCAAAAAAGATTGGGGATCTTTGCGTGATGATCCGGGATCTCACAATGAAAATTAAATAAAAATAAAACATGACTGGGGTTGGACTCCAAAGCGCGCAGAGGTCTGGGATCTCAATTAGAAATAGGCCTAATGATAAATGATATATAAATAATAATTGTTGTGCCACAGATAGGTAGGTTTTGGCTATGAATATTTATGAATAATTGCTTAGGGCAATTATTAATCAGATTAATAATTTTATGTAAAAATTACCTCGTTTAGGGCACCACCTGGATTCCAGGAATATCATCGGCCAAATTGTTCAGTCTCAGTTTATGTTTATGATTACCTGCCTGATAAGGCTGAGATAATTAAACAATATATGAAGGAATAAGTTCTTGGCGTACCTGAACAGCAAGTTACTACACATGTAGGTGAAATAACAACAACGGTTTTCCAAAATACAAGAGTTTATTACAACAAGAATTCACTTTCAGTTAACATACTTTAATAGAAAAACTCACCAAACTAGTAAAACACAACTAAACTACCAAGAAAAGAATAACGATAATAAAACTCACACTCCGAAGTAAAACAGTAAAAGTGATAAAAATGCACAAAAATAGAAACAAACAATAAATTGATATTGATGTCACAGTTCAGAATGAATATGTTTGCTCAAAAACCAAGGCTTGTATTGAACAGTGTTGGGAATAAAGCTAAGTTAGTTTTAAACTAATTGTAATTAGTTTAAGACTAATCAGCAGATTCTGGTTTGTTTTCAATTCACAATGCAAAGCAGAAGTGAAGAAAAACATTGTTTGGAAGAAGCAATGTTTCATTAAACCATTTGCTGAATTAGAAATCAATAACCTTTAGATAATTGATTCTATTTAATGGATCGGTCACCGCAGTGATTGATCTAATTTAATATTTAGACTTTATGTTGACGTTAACGGCAGTACCAATTATGTCGATCTAATTTAGTATTTTGACTTACTAAGAAGGCGGTCTCAAAGATGACTTAAAAGATTAGTTTAGTGTTTAAACTTTCCGTTTTAAAGTCTATCTCTATTTTGAATAGCATTAACGGCAGTCTTTATTGTTCATGAGTAAAATACCATCAATGGCGGGCCCACGTGGTTCACTAGAGCATGTAGGTTACAGCTAACTCACCTGGCGCTGCTTAAAGTTGCTCTGGATCATGTATTAAACATCAAACCAAGAAAAAAACTGTCGGATTGAGTAACTCAGGTTGCAGGATATAAAACGATTTTCCATCGGAAATCTCGAGAATCACTGTTTAAACCTCCGGGCCGATCGGCCTGTTTGTACCCGAACAATAAATGAAATCTTACACAAAGTAACAAATCACAGTGAAAATAAACAACCCTTAATTCTTGTTTAAACTAACCTAATCTCGCCTCTGCCCAGACAGACCTTATTGAACGGTTAAGGTTCTCTAAGTTGCTCCGTGGATGATGGGCGAAGCCAAAACAACGTTAGCCCGCAGGCTAGCCACAGCTACGGTCTGTTAGCAGTGGGAGGATTATAGCTGTTGAATCGCGGGTAGCATTAGCTCGGAACGTTGTGTCGTTCTCTTCGGCTTGCTAAACAGTGATCAGCTGCACCTCAGTTCACTGACACAGTACCTTCTCTGCAGGTTCAAGATAGCATTGTCCCAGGCTTTGTCGCGGTGGGGTAACGCTCCAGTCTCGACCCGGTTCTGTGGCATTCAGTAGCTGTTAGCGGCTCGCTTCATACGGCAGCATCTGTTCAGAAAGCAGGGCTCAGGGCGGAACAGTGGGGATTATCTCAAAAAACTGGGTTTGATTCACCTGATTGATCAGCAGCATTGTCGTCCTCGGAGTGAGTTTCTCTCAGAACTCGCGTCTTTTCCCTCGCCAGCGAAGGAAGGATTGGATCTCTACTGGCGCTGTTTGGCTGAAAGCCAGAACTGGAGAGGAATTGGATATCTGTAGCGGTGCCTTATATAACCTCTTGTCTTCTTCTCCTCCTGTCAGAGCTAGAATGTGGGTTAGCGCCACCCAATGGCTGTGTGTCCCCAACATAATACTAGTAATGAAAAAACATGATATTAAATACATAATGATATTAATGTGGGATAAACCGGTTGTGTGACTGTGTGTGAATGAATGGAGATTTCTTCCTTTTGAAGCAGCTGTAGGCCGAGAGGAGTCTCATGGTTAGAAAATTGAGTAAATAACACTGCGATAAGATAAATGGATCAGATAAAAGTGAAATAAAAGCTGAATTTACTTCATTAACATGAGAATGATAAATATTTAAAATTGAAAAATAAAAACAGCAAAATGTAACTTATCGAAATGTGGGGAAAAAATAGCAAAGAAGATTTAAAGGAGATGCAAAATGTATGTTAAAGAAAAGACAATACAACATTTCTTTAGAACTACATAAAAGATTATGAATTTGAAGGACGATTGACTGGGTAATTTCGCGCACTTCTTGGTAGTTGCGATCTAAAATAAAACTAAAAAGATCAAAAATTGAAGAATAGGCATTTGGCGTCTCAAACAAAGGAATTCCTCTAGAAGGAGCAAAGAAGAGAAAAAGGGGGGTCATGCGTCGTGATGGGAAGTAGACGACTGAAAAAAAAGCAGATGTGTATTTTAGCACTCGGGAGGATGAAAAATGTTTTAAACTTTCTGTTTTCCCCTAAAGTTCCACCGAAAGAAAGTAAAAGAGAAAATTCTCACTTCCATATTTTAAAAAATCCTAGGAAGAGTAAGGTAAACCGCTTTACCGTGATCTAAAAGAATTATCTCAAACAAGCGACCCTCTTCCCCTCAAGGAAGGGCCGTTCTGATAATAAACAAGACCCCCTCCCTCTATCCCTCAACAATGGGTCGTTAGTTGTTCTCTTTATAAACAAACCAACTGTGATGGGGTGCCTCAGCACCGGTAAAATGGGCTTCCTGAGAGTAAAGACTTGTTTGAAACCAGATTCATCATGCGTTTCAAAATTGTTAAAGGTTATCCAACTTGCCAGGAAGGCAGAAGGAAAGGAACGCACCTCCCCCGCTAGTTGATAAGGAGGGGGATGTCTTATGAGCTGCGTGCAGCGCCGTATACAAAAGGTTGGGATTTCTTAAGTGCAGCAGCAACTGTTACTCTATAATACTAATAAAAAAAACTTTGCTAATATTTTTTATGATATTCATGGGATGTCTGTGAGATCACTCATATAGTAGAAAAGAAATGGTTTAACAATGACGGATTATGAGCAGAGTGATTTTATTTAGAAATTAAGGCGGATGTCTACAGGTCCTGTGGGGAAGCGACAGCTGGGTGGCTACGTGAATTTATTCTTTGTAACAAGTGGCAGCTTCAGATGCTTGCTTCTAACATTTTAATGACAGATAAGATACCTGTTGAAAGGAAACAATCTTGTAATGTGCTGGGTTAGAGACTGAAAAAAGAGAAGGAATTTTTAGTTTTGGGATTACCGTAGTATAGAATGTAGTAACGCACTCCAAAATTCAACTTTAGGTACCGTAACACACTGAGTATAAGCGCACTTCAATATTTACACTCAATGGATTTGTTGCTAATGGGACAAAATTAAGGGTCTGATTTAGGAGACAAGATGTCTGGACCTACACCTGAGATTGGGAGAGGTTGCCGGCCAATCTGAGTTGAGAATGGTACCACGTTTTGGACATCAAACAACAGACGCTTCCATAATAATTAGCTAATTTGTAGAATTTTTATGAAAGAGCAGATAAGCAGAGAGCAAGGAATAGAGATGTGATGTTTTATTATGGAAATATCAGTTGCTGATTATGTCATTGACAGAAGTAGAGGACTGAGTGAAGCCAGATCGAGAGGAAGAAATTATGAATTTGGAAGAATTTTGTTTTTCACAAAAAAAAATGAGATTGAGTTGTTAGAAAAATGAAATAAAAATAATAGATTTAGCTAAAGGAAGAATCTTTAGTGGTAATTATATTATCTCCAGATTGTTTTTAAATTTGTTAGGAAGAGGTTTCCTATTTCACTTGAAGTTGGGCATGTTCTCTGTAGGAGATGAGTTAATAATCCAAATTGTAGATTTTCATAAAACTCTTGAAACGGGAAAGCTACCAAAGAATTGTTCTACTTGAAAAAAGAAAAATTAAAGTTTTAACTGAAGTTTGTAATCAGATGAAGATAAATTAATCCTATTATTGCTAACAGAAGATCCAAATTGAACCTTGCATGTTTTTGGCATTTGGCCAACAATAGGGAACAGGGGTATGGTGACCTCTAGTGGCGAACTAATTAGAGTATTTCTTACGGGCAATTCAATTCTCAAACTGATTAGTTTGTGGACAAGAAGTGTGTCAGACATGGAAAAAAAAAGCTTCTCATAAAAAAATTAAGAAACAGCTTTGAGCAAACAAAGGCTGTACTGAAGAAGCTCTGTTTAGTAAGATAAGATAATTTCTCCAAATGGATTGTAATTTCACCAGTGAAACATTTAGATACACTAACTGTTGCAGAAATGTTGTTTATAGAAATAATGCCTAGATTTGAGATCCACAAATGATATATAGTGGTAACGGAACACATTTTGTGAATGAAATAATTTATAAAAATGGACAAAGATTATAGATTATTTTTAAGAGGCAATGGGATTCTAAAAGCAGACTAAGAAAGGCCATGGATAAGACTAAACAGAATTTCAGATACTGTTTGGTTATGATAAAGTTATATATGAATATATAACACCAAGTAATGGAACGAATTTGACGAGACCTTATACCTTCCTACAGTTTGATATATTAAAATAAGAGGAACAATTACAAATTGTTTTATGATTTTATGATAAAGATGTTGCAAATAAAAAAAGGCAATGGAAGAAACAGGACAAAATTGGACATTGTCTTGATTTGGTAAACTATACATGCATATAATACCAAATTTGAATGTTGGGCTCATTATATTTGAAATAATCTATGGGCGTGGATATAGAATTCCTTAGTTTGGTATACTCTCTTCTGAAGAACAATGTGATTGAGATCTGGTGGTTTTCATGATCAAAATACTGAAAAGTAAATAAGTTATAAATGCTAACTAATCATATGCCAGATGATCCTATATTCCTACAGGAAGAATTGAGCTGAAAGTAGGTGACTGGATCCTGATTAAAGCTGTAAACAGAAAATTGGTCAACACCCAGGTGGAAGGGGCCATTCCAGGTATTTTTGACCACACCAACGGCTGTAGAGACTGAGTTGGATACACTTAACCCATTGTAGAAAGCAGAGACCATCACTAGACAGAGGGAAAGCAGTCTAAGAAAAGTGGTGCTTAAGACTGATTACAAAGGGAGGTGGATACAATATGGTCCACTTGTGTCAACTTCAGTGAAGAGAACCAGGAGAGCCACTTTTCTATAGAGACTGCTTGAAGGGAGAGATAGTAACTATGAAGGTTTTCTGCTATCTAGTACTTTTATTTTTACAGCTTTTTAGTGGGGTTATTCCATAGGAACGTTAGGACTCACAGAAAAACGAGATATAGCACATCAGAATGCTGATATATTGTCTTGGTTCACTTAGAGAAGGACACACAGAAACCCATTTGAAACTAGTGTATGTGACAATATGCAAGATATCTAGCAAATAAATGAAGCATTATTAACTGTTTTGTTTGTTCTCAAATGCCATATTCTGTAGGACATTTACGCATATATGTAGACGCTTTCACTAATCTTAATGATCTGTTTCCAGATGTTACACTCCTCTCCAGGATTTGGACAAATTCTGAGCATGCAGTACATGAACGAACAGGAAGTTATATGGGTAAAAATTTATATGCTTCCATGACAAAAGTAAGGGTAAATTGGAGACTGGGATGACATGGGATTAATCTAAATAGTTAAAGCTGGACCAGTACACTTAAGACCTGACCAAAGATTTATTTTTTTTGAACATGATAAAAATCTGACCACACTTTCATACCAATCTGGGTACATGGGAAAAATATACCGTATGTGCTCCATACCGTGAATGTGATGGGAACTTTTCTATGGACGACCTGCTGATTTTCTGCGGATTTTGGCTCTGACACAATTACCCTCAAAATTGGAAGGGTGGGTGTGCTTCTGTTCAGACATACAGAGCATTCTTTTTTTGTATTTGCAGTGGAGATCCAACGCAGCAGAAGGAAAGGGCGTGATATTTCAGCCCCTCATGGTCCCGTCTGGGGCTCCAATATGCCCCATAAACACAAATTATGGAGTGATTGAAATAAGATTGTATTATCTTTTTTCCCATGCACCGGGGTGGGTAAGGTCATGTTATGATTGGACACATTAAATTATAGATTCAGTGGTTTTGTTAATTCTTCCCTGGCAGTTCTAAAAGGTATAGCAGCAGATCTAGGAATTGAGCCGAACAACTATAAATATACATGGAGATTAATCTATAATACAGGTGCTTATTGAACTATAACATCTTTCCGTAACAAGCTGCAAATCTAGTCACACCTGATTAACAGGAGACTTATATAATTGGATGTTTCTGAAACAGTTCTGTTTCAGAAAAAGGGAGGAGATCCTTAGGCACAAGGGGAACTTAAATTTCAATTCTTTTTTACCAAAAACAAAGCCTTTCAATTGGTCGCTTTAAAAGCATTTCAGATAAATGAAAAAACAAAATAAAAAACAGCATTTGTTTAGGGTTCTATAGTTGTTTGGTTAAATAGGTTGAAATTATAGTTTTCTTTTATAAGTATTGGGCTTCATCAGCTCAGAAGATGAATAACAATAGTCGATGATGTGGTAAAATCTTATAAAACTATAGGTTTAATGAACTTAGGCTGTTAGCAGTGTAAATGAATCAAATTAGACTGGGATCCTTTTTGGTGGGTTGAGCCTTAAAGTAGTAGAGCATTTTTCTTTTGAGCGGGCTCATATGCTCATCATGTCACTTGCACAATAAAAAAAACAGATGTTTCCTGTTTTCCATCCTGTTTTGGCACCTTTGTGCGGTTGGTTGTTTTAGCACACAACCCATTCATCTTACGTTGTGGCATGTTTATGTATTAAGTGTTTGTTTGGAAGTTTTTATTTACATGATTAGCTCTACTATAGATTTTGAAGAAAAATTCTTTATGGTCTAGGCTGTTCCAGTGTTGTTCATTTTTGATACAGGATTTTTAGAGTGCACTTTGCGTCAATGATGATTCCTGTGATTTCAACATACAGCAAAAGTAATAGCTTTTTCTACAGATAGACCCTGTGTAGACCCTTTGTAGCAGTCTGGATAATAGTTTGATTTTATGTTTTATGTGTTTTATGTACTTTAAAACTATGAGGTGAGGGAGGGATAATAAAAAAAAAAATTCATAAGAAATGAATTTCAAATTAGATACAATTATGGATAAAGCAAACGGAAAAAGAAAATTAGTTGCAAGCTATTCTTTTAGGCTTTGTTGACCAGGTGAGAGACCAGCAGCCAACCAGATCACGATCTCTCAGGTAATCATACTAAAGAAAAAGAGCTGGAGCCAATGCACTCCCACTGAGGAGTCAGGACGAACCTGAGAGGACATCCAGGAGCAGCAAGCCAGAGCGGGAGAAGAACAGCAAGGAGTAGACTACACAACCTACTTGAACCCTCTGCTGAGAGGTTTCCAGCTTCAGCACACCTGCACCATCAGGTGGCAGGGCGGCTTGAAGCGCAGAGCTGCTCAGCTGGGGCAGCAGGGTTTGAAGGAAAAGAAGCTGAGACCGCTGCCAAAAGGGGCAGAACGATCCTCTGATCTGCGTGCAGTCCTTAGAGTTTTCAAACTCAAGGCTACTGAAAAGATACACTTTATCTGCATATAGGTGATGTGCTGGCAACCTCTCACCTTAGGTCATAGAAGAGCGAGCCGGATGACCACAATTCCCGGCCAGAACAAGATGACTTGACTGCTGATCCGAAAAGTTCCAGAGAAGAATGACTCAAACTTGATATGATTCTATAAGTGTGATGCCTGACGTTTTTCCTTATATATAGTGATCTCTTATTTTTAAGAGATCAAAAGAGGGAGATGAAGAGATAGAAATTCTGTGAATGTTGTATGAGGGTTTAATTCTGTAGTGCATGTGGCAACACTTAGAAATAGTGAACAATCAAGAAGAATGTGGTACGTCATGTGTTCCTTATGTGAAGAAGCTGTGACCATTCTATGAACAAAGATCTATGTGGGAGGAGTTTCATGGAAACTCTTGTTTCAATAAAGACTTTGAGCTGACGTAGATCTGGGCTCAGTTACTAGAACTGAGTCCAGCGAACGACGTCTTGCTGTTAAAATATATAATTGTTGTTTGTTGTTCTTATTGCTCCTTTTTACAGAAATGAACGAGCATGCGGGAAGGTGAAATAAGAGCAGAGAGAGCCAAGGGTCATAAATTAAATGTGTGTCTGTTCCTTTAAGATAGGCTTTAAATTAGAGTGAAAGCACTTTTCCAACAACACCCATGCTGATTTCGCCCTACCACCCCCTCACAGATCCCCCATCCCCGCCAGCACATTGCAGTCCTCCTACTGATTAAAACTTCCCCAACAGCTTAAGATGCCCCAAGGCCCATCAATACATCATACCCCCCCGCCCCCGAACCATGTGCCTCTGAACCTACCTCAGACCCACTCTAGAGCAGCACGACCACCAAGCCACTAGCCTGTGTCCGCTGACACAGACCCTCTAAAAGCACCACATGCAGCCACCACAAGTCACCTTCCAAATTCACCAAGGCCCCACCACCGGACACCCCTTCAACCCCATCCCCAGAACCCCCCAGACACCCCAAGCCCTGACAGGACAAACCCAAAGGCTCCCATCCCTACTAGGGGATGAAACCAATCAAAAGAGCCCAGAGAGATTGATCTGATGTGGAGATAGAGGTTGTCTCAAGAATAATGTGGTCCAACAAAAGGTCTCTATGCTGGCTCGTACTGGGAATACTTTTATTTTCCAGTTCATTTGGACAGTTTTAGTGATACAAATGGCAGTGTTGTGCAACAATAGTCTAGGTTGGCTAGTTAAAAACTAAAGTGGTGAGTAAAATTATTGAGTAAACTAGTAACTTTAAATAAAATTATCATATCAGGGAATTTGTAAATGATGCCAAATTAGTTCTCCGATAACTTAAATTTGGTTGCACCAAAATATTCTGTTGTCTTTCACACAACACCAAACATGAACTCTAAAAATGATATATGATAATATCATAGTCCAGTCTGAATATAGAAACTTAAGGAACAAGGTTTGTAGTGAAGAGTTTTGGAAATGAGACCAAATTAGCTCTAAAGTAATTAAGATTAGTTTAAAAATAAATTAAAACACTTTGGTTTGAGTTTAAACAACCTCTTCAGAATGCAGAGCAGAAGTAAACAGAAATGATTTGGAGGAAGTAATGTTGTATTACATAACTCGCTGAATCAGAAACCAGAAGGCAAAAAATAATGTTAATTCACTGAAAGCACAGTAAAGCTCCAGCAGGAGGAGGAACAAGTGATGCAGGAGTGTTTCTGTGTTGTTCTGTTTTGACATGCAAAGATGCATCAGGTCCATCAGGTCCTCAGCTGAAATCTGACACGTCACAATCGGGATATTAAAACTTGTTTACATTCGTTTACAGAGAAATTGTTCATGGTTTCACTTCCTTCATCCTGGTTTGGCAAACACAGCTGACTTCCACAGGTGAGCACTTTCTAACTAACTAAAAGCAAATAGAATACTAACCACATTGTATTTTAACTTATGCAACTAACATAAGATTCTATCGGATCTCTCTGTGGGAATTTTTCATGGTTATTATTTTTGTGGATAAATGATAGAATGTGAGCCTCCACATCTGTATTAATAAAACATTCAGGGATAAAAATTTACTCTTTTTGACTGCATTTTAAACAGGGAGCTCAGTTAAAGTAAACTCAGTTAAAAATCAGCAGAAAAAATGAATAAAAAACAGAAATAAGAGAAAAAAACTATAAGAACTTACACTAAAACTGTAAGAACAAAGATTTGTTTTGAGGAAATCAGGGTGAGTCCAATTTAGTTATAAAACCTATTCAGGACATCCACTGGTAGGTGGGGGTATCAACCAGTTCAAAATGCAAAGCAGAAAATAAAATAAAATAATGTTTTATTAAAATTGTATTTAACATTTTGTTGAATTAGAAATCAATAACATTTATAAATACATTTTCATGTGCTGTGAGCAAACGAGCAGCTCTTGCCTTTATACCTCTAAAACATCATAGGGATTCGGGCTTTGACTCCTCCATCCTTTGAACTGTCATAAGTCATAAGTCATAACTGTCATAAGTATGTAGTATATATAAGTATATATATATGTATAAGTATATAATACTCTGCATTCAGAGTAGTGGAACAGTCTCTATTGTTCTCACTCTTTTTTTATTCCCTCCATGACCCAACATACATAAACAAAGAGCAGGGTGTGTCTTTATGTGGCAAATGGTCTGCATTTATATGGCGCTTTTTCAGTCACAGGACCACAAATCACTTTACACTACATTCAGTTATTCACATGTTGATGGTGGTGAGCTAAGATGTAGACACACACTGACAGAAGCGAGTCAGCCGTACTCCGGCACCGCTGGGCCCTCTGACCACCGCCAACAGGCGAGGTGGGTGAAGTGCTTTGCACAGCAACTGAGACAGACGGAGCGCGGGCTCGAACCGGCAACAGGACGAACTCCTACCACCTGATCTACGGTACCCCTGGCAACAAGAGACATTCAGAAAGACTAATTCCAATTCTTATGTTTTTTGGACTGCTGGAAGAAGCTGGAGTACCTAGAGAGGGCTCATGCATACACCCGGAGAACATGAAAGCTCCAATCAGCAAGAGTCCAGGCTGGGATTTGAACCCAAAACCATCTAGCTGCAAGGCAGCAGAGTTAACCACTGGTCAAACTCAAATAATTACTGATTAGGATCAGATCAGATGTTGTCCTTCAGTTAATATAACCTGTGTTAATCTGTCTCCTTGATCCCTCATGTTCTATACCTGCTTAATCTGGGCAGGTTTTATTCTGGGCTGCTACCCTCTGCAGCGGTCAGTGGGTCACAGGCTGATGAATCTGATGATGGATGGATTAAAAATGAGGAGACAACCAGTCTGCTCTGATTGGTCCATTAGAAGCGACATTGTCAGGACAGAAAGATTCTTCTGCTGAGGAGAGTGACTCCTTTTAGGCCTTTGGTAAAAAACAGGAAATAAAAAAAAACATTTTAACATTTAGGCTGATGGTTAAAAATCTTCTAAAAAGAGAAAACATATATGTCTTTTTTATTTAATTTATTTTTTTAAATTTTTTATCCTTTCCAGTTAGCTTGGTTTTATTTCTTGGTAGTTTTCTTATCTTACTATCTCAATATAAGAAGAAATTCATCCTGTCTGGTTGGTTTCATTCCATTCATTGGTGCTCGGCTGCCATACAGCCTGGTTACAAGTAACTGTGAACACTTTCCCACCGACCTCCGCTATGGAAAGCCCACATCTCGGCAGGTTGGTTAGAGGATGTTGGAGCAGAGTTTCATATCGACTGTTTAAAGTATGGAAGCATATATGTAAAATAAATCAAATAAAAATGGATTAGCAAAAATGCTTTTTCATTTTCGAAATCTAGCTGCTTGTTTGACTCATAAATAAAATTAAAAAGAAATCATCCTAACGGGTTTTTCATGTTACAATTCAACATTGCTTATTATGTAACTTAAATGAAATGAAATAGAAAATGAAATTTAAGATTTAATTTTCAAATTGCACCCCAACAAAATAGTTGCAAAATTTAATTTGAAATGTCAAAGTTGAAAATTAAAATGCATGATCAGGAATGCTTTTTCATTTTCTGAATATAAATGCCATTTCTGACTCATAAATAAAATTATAAAGAAATCATGCAAACTGCTTTTTCATTTTACAATTCAGTGTTGCTCATTCTGTGACCTAATTAAAACCATTAAGAAAATTATGTTGTTTTTCGTTTTCATCCCCAACACGCAAAAAGTATAACATAACTCAAATGGATTCGCAATCCCACACAGCGCAGGAGAATGACGTCAGGGCTCGTTCTTCTTCTTCTGCTGCTGAGTTGGGTGACGGTACCGGCAAACAACATGGCGCTCCCAGATGCCATCCCACAATTCTTGTTGGAATTAGCTTTCCAGCTAATTCCAACAAGAATTGTGGGATGAACAGACACTATGCAATAAGATAAAACTTTCAGACCTACCATTTATTAGCTCAAATATAAAACGACATGAATGCTTTAAAAGCATATCAGCTCCTCTCTGACAGCATGTTGGGAGTTTCTAAAAAAGACAAGAGTCCTGTCATGGCCCACATTTCACTTGCACTTCCTCCTCACTCCCTGCTATCATGCCTCATGCTGTGCACCTGTGCAGCAGCCTGATTAGCTCGTTGACTTCACCTGCACTCACCACTACTTAAGCTCTCCTCACTCTCCACTCCCCTGCCAGATTATCAAAAACCTTTGTGGCAAGTAGAAATCCAGCATCCTCCAAGATCCATGTTTTTTGCCCTCTGTGTATGACCTTGTTTTTGCCTCCTGGATTCAAGTGTTTTTCGCCTTACCCCAGTCGGCTCCTTCCTGCCACTCTGACTCCCGGAAACCGGACCTCCACTCGGCTCTTCAACTCTGATTCTAGCTTAGCCCCTTGGATGAGTTAAACACCTTCTGCCTCTCCGTGTATGACCTTTGCTTGTTCCCCTCGACCTCGATTTCTGGCCTGCCCCATCCTAAATTCGATTCACTGCTGCTCAAGTCTGCAAGCTCTTCTGCTCACGGCACCGTCTGAAGAGGAGCACGTGGAAACCCCACAATCCCTCCACGTGACCGCTGGTCAGGATCTGCCTCCCCACTCCAACATCGCCCCATCTAGGACCCTCAAGCAGCAGGTTGGTGGCACAGAAGTACCTTGCCGTTTTTCCTGTGGAGGATTTATACTCTCCTCAACCGTTTCTCCGCAGTGAGCCTGAAGCTGTCCAGCTTCCTTCCAGGAAAAATCAGCAACAAATAAAACTTATTCATTCACCCATTCCTGTGTTGTGGCTGATTTTACGGGTCCTCTTGGTACCATTACAAGTCCACAATAATCCCATGCAGTCGTGCACCCATCTGGAATAACCCCGACACCTTGCAAAAAAAAATGTATACGTTTTCCAGACTGGAGGTGCAATGGAACTGAAAATATGGAACATATATTTGAAGGAACAGCCTTTTTCCCATTTAATACATTAATTACACAATATGAAATTGATAAAAACAAATTCTTAGAATATCAACAAATTAAATCTATTATTAAAGGTAAATTTAGGCTAAATACAGTTGAATTACAAATTCCAGCAAGAGTTTAAGATTTTCTTAATCTCATCCCCTCCAAATTGCTGTCTAAAATATATAAAACCTTATCTACATTAGATGAATCAATAGGCATCCCTATTTCAAAATGGGAGGTGGATTTATCAGTCAGCTTTGACCAAAATGTCTGGTCTCAGATATGTTAAAGAACCTTTAAAATAACAAAAAAAATCCTAATTTCCAATTAATACAATACAAAATCCTTCATAGAGTACACTATACAGGTCAACAGATGTTTTGGATGGGTTTTACGTCTTCTAATACCTGCTTACAATGCACAAGCAATATACCAGATACTTATATTCATGCGCTTTGGTTCTTTCCACCTGTTAAGAAATTTTGGTGCCAGATATGTGAGGATTTATCAAAGTGTCTGAAATGTAATCTTGGTTTTGTCTTTTGGGATAATGTTGCTGATGTGGGGGTTTTTGGGGTTGGGGGCGTCTGGGTGGGATCACTGGGCGGATGGGGCGCTGGAGGTCATGGCCCCAACCTGGGGTTGGGCTTTGGTGGCTTTGGGTGGTAACTCCTGATGGCTGTATGCGGTGCCTTAGGGTGGTTGCACTGACAAACATGTTACTGGCCTGGTGGCCGTGCTGCACCTGGGTAGAGTCTGGGGTGGGCCTGGGGATTTGGGGATCTGGGGCGCCGCACCCCCTAGCTTTGGTCCTGGCCGGAGGTCGGCCGGCGTGGGGTCTCTGTTGCCTGTGGGGGTCGGGGCCGGCCAGCGGCCGGCATGTGCAGCTGCCTCTCTCTTTTTCTCTGGGCCGATTGTCATCGCCGGTCCCTGTATGGCGTCTCACCTTTTTTGCTGGTTGGGGTGCCTGGCTGCTGGTCGCGGCGGCTGGGTGGCATTTCTTGGCCTGATCAGTCCTTTTTCGCACTGGACTTAGCTCCTGGGTGCGCTAGGGTCGGGCGTTTTGGCCGGGTTCGGTCGAACTCAACCTGGGTGTCTAGTGTCTTTTGTGTTCTGATAGTAGAGCGAATGTCAGGGTGGGTTTAGTTCTCCTTCTGGGATGGGGCTGGGGGGACTGCCTTGGGGTCCGTGGGGCTTGGTGTTGCTGTGGCCGTGGGCCCCGGTTTGAACGTGCCATGGCCTCCCTCCCCTGGTGGATCCCGGTGAACAGCGGTGCCTATTGGGGTCAGTGGGGGAGCTGGCTCCCTGGGAAGGCATTTTGTCTCCCAGTCCTTCCCTCCCCATCCCCGAACACCTCTGTCCACCCGCTCCATCACTTTACCACTCATATTGGGTCTTGGGGCATGGGCACATCACTGGGGTGCGAGGAGGGGTTTCCCTCCTCGCTATCCCGTGGCGTCCTGGGTCCCAATTTTAATACACAACTTAGACACTCCCACTTATAACATTTTCATGCGACACACATGTAGGGACTTTGGGGTGGGCACACTTTTCGGCATCCAGATGGGGAGCGGTTCAATCAGCTTCACCTCTGGTGCCGGTGCCCACTGTTAAACCACATATAGACACTGAGGGCTCGGGGTGGGGGTTGGGGGATGTGTGGCCCACCCCTCTGTTTTAAAGGCACGCTATAACAACACGTATCAACACCATACTCGAGCGGGAGGATGGAGGCTAGGGTCTTCTCACACCCCTGTTCGCTACGGGCCATGAGGGGTTGGGGTCTGGAGGAGGAACAGGTGGTCTGGTCGGGGTCCTAGGCTGTCGGGCTGCTTCGCCACTGTGGGGCCCTTGGCGGTCTGCTTGTCTCCGTCCTAGAAGGTAGGGGGTCCATCTCCCGGGTCCGGGGACTGGTGACTCTACTGGGGCATCGGTACCTGGACCTGGGAGCATAAAGTGTGTATGGGGTGTGTGAGTGAGGGTACAGCGTAATTTCTTGGGTGTCTTGGTGAGTTAGTGAGAATGTATGTGTTTAAGAGGGAGGGAACGTATGACTGTGTCTGTATGTCTTTGTCTGCCTGTCAGGTTGGCTCTTGGGCTGCCCTCTCGCCTGGTGCACCTCAGGCCTTACATTTAATGGGGGGCTTATTTCCCCTCTGTCACTCCCCGCCAGTGACGGATGCCCCTGCCTACTGGTGCGTTGGTGGTCAGTCCGGTTCGGACCTGGTGCGTGGCTGGCCAGACCTGGGGCCGGTGTGTCAGTCGGCCGATGCACTGGGTCGATATCTTCTCTTGGTTGGTTGGGGCACCTCTTTTAGGGGTACCAGGTTTGGGATTGTTGGGTGGGGCCTGCTCGGTGGCTCGGCGGGATCAGATCCAGCGTCTCTGCTCGTTCGATCACCTGTTCTTTGCGCACCGTGCGTGGTTGGTTCATTGGTGGGTTGGACCGGCCCTGGCCTTTGTTGGATGCCTGGTCTTGTTGCTCTGCGTTGCGCAGGATCAGGACTCGGGAGCTGTGCAACTTGGTGTCCAGGTGCTGGCTGAGCTTGGCCTGGGGATGCCGTCCGTCCCCTGCGGCTATTGGTGGGGCGCCCCGACGTGGGACAGGGGTGGGGCACTGGGATGTTGGCAGTGGGGATTGGCCTAGGATGGTGGTGGCGCGTGGCGGGTGTCCCTCATCGACCGGTCCCTTGTCGGATTATGCATTATTAAAGCTACGGTAGGTAACTTAAATAAAAGTAACTTTTTGTGATATTTCCTAAAACTGTCCATATGTCCTGAAAGCAGGAAATGAGATTTGTAATCTGTTAAAAAAAAGCAGCTCAATTGGTCACGCCTACAGCCCCTACTGCGATTTGCAAGAATCCACCGCGCCTGGTAGAAAACAGCCAATCAGAGCCAGAGCAGCCTCTGATGGAGTGTCTGACATCTGTCTATCACCCCTCACACACACTGCGACCCGCCCCTCGCTGCGCTACGCAACCGGCTGCCCGTACCGCCGCTGCCAACAACAGCATATACGGCTAAGATAACAAAAAAGAAGATGACCGAAAAAAAACTAAGAAGAAAGAAGTTGACCGAGCCCGAGATAAAACGAGGGTAAATATTGGTGTAGCTTTTGAGATGTGGAGGGAGCTACGGGACAGCTTTTAAAACCGATTCCGAGTTGGCAATGTTTCTGCTTGACAGGTAATTACCCTTGCTTGATTATGATTTGTTTTGTTTTTTTTGGTGGTGGTATTACAGTAAACCTCCGCAGCGCGTGCAATCATCCGTGCACTCATCCGTGCACTCATCCGTGCACTCACAGCTAATGTTGTCATATGTGGTTTACTGTTAGGAAATATTCACGAAAGTTTGTTTTCTAAGTCGCGTCAGCTGATTATCTTTGGCAGTTGTTACGCAAGTAGCGCAGCTGAAGGAGGGAGGAGGGCATTGGAGGCGGGGCTTGAGTGCATCGGAGAGCGAGGGGGAGTGATGTGAAGCTTGTTTGGGTTTAAATTTTCAAGCAAAGTCTGCTTTCCTCTCTGAGTTACCTACTGCAGCTTTACTACAGTCAGTCTATTTATAGTTGATCACTAAGCAGCGCCCTTCGGCTCAGTAACATCTAGCTAATAGCAACCACCAACGCTAACAGAAGTCAGAAACCAGTTAACACAAAACACGTTGATCCGTAGCACCGGTTTTGAGAAGCTCCATAATTAATGTGGAGTGGGGCTCCAGCTGCCATGGTGTCTCTAACCTAACCGCATTTTTGCACGCAGAACATTTACATACCAGCAGTTTAATATTAAAAACAAATTCTGTCATGCGACCCGTTTTTCAATTTTGTATTTTTGATCCGAGAGAAAAATTTAAAACATGAGAAACAAGGCATTTTTCGTATTTTGTTTCCGATTTAAAAACAAACAAACAAACAAACAAAAATCACATTTTTGTTTTTTTTATTTTTGTTTGTCAATCAAAAATAGAAAGGACGAATTATACACGGATTAGTTTGGATTATTTCTTTTTTATTCTATTTGAGTCAAAAATAACAGTTAGGTTTTGAAAATGAAGAAGCATTTCTGCTAATCCATTTTGATTTATTTTACCTTTTTGCTTCCATGTAAAGATGCAGCAGATAGACATGAACAGTCTGGTGATGTGAGCTCCATGTCTCCCCCTGCAGGTGGTTAATGCTGCAACAGGTGTGGGTGGAGTCTTGATTGAATTCACCCAGATGGTAGTACAAACTCTGTTTGGACCTAGAAGATCATGACTGGTGCTTATAAGCATACATTATATTTATTTTGTTTAAAAATAAATAAACTTATCACTTGTTTTCTTCCTGACAAAGAAACCAGATCATGGTTGTATTTTTCTGGAACATTTTAAGATTGCATTAATTGATGGCTTATGAAATTATATATGATTACAACTTATTATTGAACCATCATAAGTTGAAAACACAGTTTTGATACATGGCAGTAAAATTAATTTGAGAAAAGTGATGATATTTTCACTACCTGGTTCAGTATAAAGCTTTAAAACTGTTATAAAACAATTTACACTCAAAATGAAAGAAAACACAACGAGTTCAACTGTTGAAGCAAATCAGTTTTATTCATGATTTCTTTACAACATGAACCTGTGACCATGATGGCATCAGACCTTTATGGGTGTATTGGTGGTGGTTTATCTGAGGAGACGTCCTTCCTCCAGTGTTCTGAGTTCTGGTGAACAAGGGTCAGCCTCAACACCCTGAGGCTGCAGGAACTGAGCTTCAAACACAACAGACTGTGATGACTCATGTTCTCTCTGATCCAGCCCAGAATGTGTGTTGCTCTCTAAAGACGTTCCATCCTATCTCTGGTTTTTCGTCCTTAAACCTCATCTGTCAGGTCATGATTGTTTCTGACTCTGCAGCATCTTCAGAAAGTGTTATAAATGAGGCGGCCAGAAAGAGAAAATTAATAATCCTGTGTCACGAATGCAGCGATCAATGGAAGATCACTGCTGGGAAGATGGATGTTCCAAGTGCAGAGTGAGGATGCAGCCGAAGGTCTTATTGGAGCGGAGGAGATGGAAGAACCAGGAACTCGTGATGCGAGGAGCTTGGAAAGGCTATTAGCCGTAGGGAATCGTCGAGTCTAGGATACAACTCAGGTTGGAGTCGTAGGAGCTATGCGTCACAACGAGGTTGATGACTGAGCGCCATAGAGGTGAGTGATGGGAGCTTTTGAGTGTTTGGGAGGAGGAGAATCTCATCAGAAGCAGCTGCTTCGAGTTGGGTCTGATGACTTGTTGACATCCTGACATTTAACTTCAAAAGCCAGAACAACATTTCAAGAGTTCGTTGTCGCTTTTTCAAAATGTAAATGTATGTCCAACATAAAAAAAAAGATTCACCCTTTTTTGGGTTTCTTTAAAATTACTTCTATAAAAATCATGCTTTGTTGTTGCAAACCCAAATGCAGGCAGGTGGAAGAGAGGGTCATAGTGGAGGTGGAGGTCTGTTGTCTGCAGCTGCTGATTGGCTGTGAGGCTGAATTAAGGCAGGATCTCGACATACCTTAAAAAAAGTGGTGCTTGATAATATTTAGACTACATCAAATCTATCCAGAGATAATTTATCTACTTGATTCATAACCCTGAGCAGCAACAGAGCTGTGTTTAGTACAATGTTCCTGCTGCTGTCTAATGTAATGGCTGGCTCAGTGTTGCCAGATCCAAAATCCCACAATATTCTACAGAGAGGCCAAAATTATCGTTTTTCAGTACACATTTTCGTACATTATATATTTGCCAATAACGCTTGATTGAGTGTGGTGATAGTGTTGTTTTGCTTCAATAAAGTATAGTAAGTGTAATCCAGTGCTTTTCGTCTGCTGTAAGGTCATCAGAATTCAAAAGTTGAGATACTGTATAATTTAAAGCAACATATTTTTGCACATCAGTCAACTGAGCTAAGCCCCTGATCTTCTTCAATCCTAAATGGCATTGAGGCTCCTAACAGCGACAAAATTATTGTCTTCATTGTAGTTAATAAACAAAAACTGAATGTGGAAAAGTTGAATCTTTTTTTCATCTCAGTTTAAAGCATCTATTATATTGATTTCTTTAAGGAGATCATACTAAACTTTAGTAATTGTAATTCCTGGAGAGATTATCAGTTTATAAACACATTTTATAGGTTAAATTAGCTCTTTTAATTACATTAATATTTTGTATTGAAAGATTACAGCTGGCAGTGGTTCTTTTTCTTTAAGCTGGTTTAGTAGATTTTTAGAAGTTTGGTTGTTTTTCTTACTATGGAAGAAACTAGCACTAAAAAAATAGAACCCAAGAAGTTTAGATACTGAGGACGTGTGAGAAGTAACGATGAAACCAGGTCAGTCTAATCAGAGGAAGCGGAGCAGCTGGTGGAGGATATAGAGCTGAGAGACTGAGGCAAGAAGACTAATTAACACAGAGGAAGCTGAACTAAAACATTAAATAATTGATAATAGCAAAAGACAACACAAGAAATTTGAAAATCAGAACAACTGAATATAACAAGACCTTAACAACATCCATCCATCCATCCATCCATTTTCTTCCGCTTATCCGGGGTCGGGTCGCGGGGGCAGCAGCCTAAGCAAAGAGACCCAGGGAACGTAGATCGACCGGTAAATCGAGAGCTTCGCCTTTTGGCTCAGCTCTCTCTTCACCACGACAGACCGGTAGAGCGCCCGCATAACTGCAGATGCCCCACCAATCCGTCTATCGATCTCCCGCTCCATTTTTCCCTCATTCGTGAACAAGACCCCCAGATACTTAAACTCCTCCACTTGGGGAAGGACCCCATCCCCGACCCGGAGGAGGCACCCCACCCTTTTCCGGCTCAAGACCATGGCCTCGGATTTGGAGGTGCTGATTCTCATCCCAGCCGCTTCACACTCGGCTGCCAACAGCTCCAGCGAAAGCTGTAGATCACGCTCCGATGAAGCCAACAGGACCACATCATCTGCAAAAAGCAGAGACCCGATCCTGAGGCCACCAAAACGGATCCCCTCAACGCCTTGGCTGCGCCTAGAGATCCTGTCCATAAAAGTTAGGAACAGGATCGGTGACAAAGGGCAACCTTGGCGGAGTCCAACTCTCACTGGAAACAAGCCCGACTTACTGCCGGCAATGCGAACCAAACTCTGGCACCGGTCGTACAGGGACCTAACAGCCCGTATCAAGGGGCCCGGTACCCCATACTCCCGGAGCACCCCCCACAGGGCCCCCCGAGGGACACGGTCGAACGCCTTCTCCAAGTCCACAAAACACATGTAGACCGGTTGGGCGAACTCCCACGCACCCTCCAGGACCCTGCTGAGGGTGTAGAGCTGGTCCAGTGTTCCACGGCCAGGACAAAAACCGCATTGTTCCTCCTTGATCCGAGGTTCGACTATCCGTCAGACCCTCCTCTCCAGAACCCCTGAATAGACCTTACCAGGGAGGCTCAGAAGTGTGATCTCCCTGTAGTTGGAACACAGCCGGTGGTCCCCCTTTTTAAACAGGGGGACCACCACCCCGGTCTGCCAATCCAAGGGAACTGCCCCCGATGTCCACGCAATATTGCAGAGCCGCGTTAACCAACACAGCCCCACAACATCCAGAGCCTTGAGGAACTCCGGTCGAATCTCATCCACCCCCGGAGCCTTGCCACCGAGGAGCTTTTTAACGACCTCGGTGACCTCAGCACCAGAGATTGGAGAGCCCGACCCCAAGTCCCCAAACCCTGCTTCCAGATTGGAAGGCGTGCTGGTGGGATTGAGGAGGTCTTCGAAGTATTCCATCCACCGACCCAAAACGTCCCGCGTCCAGGTCAGCAGCACACCATCCCCACTGTAAACAGTGTTGGTGGCGGACCGCTTTCCCCCCCTGAGACGCCGGATGGTGGACCAGAATCGCTTCGAAGCCGCACGGAAGTCGTTTTCCATGGTCTCTCCAAACTCCTCCCACGCCCGAGTTTTTGCCTCAGCAACCATCCGAGCCGCATCCCGCTTGGCCTGTCGGTACCTATCAGCTGCTTCAGGGGTCCCACAAGCCAAAAAGACCCGGTAGGACTCCTTCTTCAGCCTGACAGCATCCCTTACCGCCGGTGTCCACCAGCGGGTTCGGGGGTTGCCGCCGCGACAGGCACCGACCACCTTGCGGCCACAGCTTCGGTCAGCCGCCTCGGCAATGGAGGCGCGGAACATGGTCCACTCGGACTCGATGTCCCCCGCCTCCCCCGGGACGTGTTCAAAGTTCTGCCGGAGGTGTGAGTTAAAGCTCCTTCTGACAGGAGACTCTGCCAGACGTTCCCAGCAGACCCTCACAACACGTTTGGGCCTTCCAGGTCTGTCCGGCGTCCTCCCCCACCATCGGAGCCGACTCACCACCAGGTAGTGGTCAGTGGACAGCTCTGCCCCTCTCTTCACCCGAGTGTCCAAAACATGCGGCCGCAGATCAGATGAGACGACAACCAAGTCGATCATTGAGCTGCGGCCTAAGGTGTCCTGGTGCCAAGTGCACATATGGATACCTTTATGCTTGAACATGGTGTTTGTTATGGACAATCCATGACGAGCACAGAAGTCCAATAACAAGACACCACTCGGGTTTAGATCGGGGGGGCCATTCCGCCCAACCACACCCCTCCAGGTCTCACTGTCATTGCCCACGTGAGCGTTGAAGTCCACCAGCAGAACAAGGGAGTCCCCAGGAGGAGCACTCTCCAGCACCCCCTCCAAAGACTCCAAGAAGGGTGGGTAATCTAATCTGCTGTTTGGCGCGTAAGCACAAACAACAGTCAGGACCCGTCCCCCCACCCGAAGGCGGAGGGAGGCTACCCTCTCGTTCACCGGGGTAAACCCCAACGTACAGGCGCCGAGATGGGGGGCAACAAGTATGCCCACCCCAGCTCGGCGCCTCTCAGTGGGGGCAACCCCAGAGTGGAAGAGAGTCCAACCCCTCTCGAGGAGACGGGTTCCAGAGCCAGAGCCGTGCGCCGAGGTGAGTCCGACGATGTCCAGTCGGAACCTCTCAACCTCGCACACCAGCTCCGACTCCTTCCCCACCAGAGAGGTGACGTTCCACGTCCCGAGAGCCAGCTTCTGCAACAATAACAACAATAACTGGAAAAGCAGTGAGAGGGCAGACCTCTTCAGGGCCACTCATCCTCCCATTCCCTATGTTGTTGTCTAATTCTAACTTTTGGTATTTTTCCAACAAAATGTCTCTTAATGAGACGCATGGCTGTGTTCATGCTGTCGCTGTGTTCTTCCAGCGGAGAGGGGAGATTTGGGGCTGCTGCGTGAGGGGAGCCGTTTGTCTCTGACACAGGAGAGGAGTGGAGGTTATCACTGCTGGTCAGTGGGTGGAGATGCACTTTATGTTGGATCAACAGCAAAATTTAATCAGTTGTTCCTGGTCCCACTGTGGACATTTCCTGAACATGTCATCTAAATCCGTCTATAACTTTTTGAGTTATCTTGCTAACAGTCAGACAGACAAACAAAGAAACAGGCGGGCACGTAAACATGACCTCCTGGTGGAGGTCAATAAACGACTCAGAAATAATCCCATTGCAAACACAAACTAAAACCCAAACATCTGTGGACCATGACACTAGTTTTACTTTAATGGACTAAATGTAAAATAATTAAATATTATAGTTAACGTCTCCTGTTTTTTAAGTACTGCTAACTCCTCAGCGGTTCCATAATGATATAATGATTATAATGAAGGTTACAGAGCTGAGCTTCAAATTCAAGGATTCAAGGAACTTTTATTGTCACACCATCTCACGTTACATGTAATGGTATATATATACAGGTCCTTCTCAAAAAATTAGCATATTGTGATAAAGGTCAATCTTTTCCATAATGTAATGATAAAAATTTAACTTTCATATATTTTATATTCATTGCACACCAACTGAATTATTTCAGGTCTTTTATTGTTTTAAAACTGATGATTTTGGCCTACAGCTCAGGAAAACCAAAAATTCCTATCTCAAAAAATTAGCATATTTCATCCGACCAATAAAAGAAAACTGTTTTTAATATAAAAAAAGTTAACCTTCAAATAATTATGTTCAGTTATGCACTCAATACTTGGTCGGGAATCCTTTTGCAGAAATGACTGCTTCAATGCGGCGTGGCATGGAGGCAATCAGCCTGTGGCACTGCTGAGGTGTTATGGAGGCCCAGGATGCTTTGATAGCGGCCTTAAGCTCATCCATAGTTTTGGGTCTTGCGTCTCTCAACTTCCTCTTCACAATATCCTACAGATTCTCTATGGGGTTCAGGTCAGGAGAGTTGGCAGGCCAATTGAGCACAGTAATACCATGGTCAGTAAACCATTTACCAGTGGTTTTGGCACTGTGAGCAGGTGCCAGGTCGTGCTGAAAAATGAAATCTTCATCTACATAAAGCTTTTCAGCAGATGGAAGCATGAAGTGCTCCAAAATCTCCTGATAGCTAGTTGCATTGACCCTGCCCTTGATAAAACACAGTGGACCAACACCAGCAGCTGACATGGCACCCCAGGCCATCACTGACTGTGGGTACTTGACACTGGACTTCAGGCATTTTGGCATTTCCTTCTCCCCAGTCTTCCTCCAGACTCTGGCACCTTGATTTCCAAATGACCTGCAAAATTTGCTTTCATCCGAAAAAAAGTACTTTGGACCACTGAGCTGTTGCTCAGTGGCCCAAAGTACTTTTTTTTGGATGTTGTCCAGTGCTGCTTCTCTGTAGCCCAGGTCAGGCGCTTCTGCAGCTGTTTCTGGTTCAAAAGTGGGTTGTAGCCCATTTCCTGCACACGCCTGTGCACGGTGGCTCTGGATGTTTCTACACCAGACTCAGTCCACTGCTTCCGCAGGTCCCCTAAGGTCTGGAATCGGTCCTTCTCCACAATCTTCCTCAGGGTCCGGTCATCTCTTCTCATTGTGCAGCGTTTTCTGCCACACTTTTTCCTTCCCACAGACTTCCCACTGAGGTGCCTTGATACAGCACTCTGGGAACAGCTTATTCGTTCAGAAATTTCTTTCTGTGTCTTAACCTCTTGCTTGAGGGTGTCAATGATGGCCTTCTGGGCAGCAGTCAGGTCGGCAGTCTTGCCCATGATTGCGGTTTTGAGTAATGAACCAGGCTGGGAGTATTTAAAAGCCTCAGGAATCTTTTGCAGGTGTTTAGAGTTAATTAGTTGATTCAGATGATTAGGTTAATAGCTCGTTTAGAGAACCTTTTCATGATATGCTAATTTTTTGACATAGGAATTTTGGGTTTTCATGAGCTGTATGCCAAAATCATCAGTTTTAAAACAATAAAAGACCTGAAATATTTCAGTTGGTGTACAATGAATCTAAAATATATGAAAGTTTAATTTTTATCGTTACATTATGGAAAAGAATTAACTTTATCACAATATGCTAATTTATATATATATATATATATATATATATATATATATATATATATATATGTAATAAATAGATATAAATAAATGTTCTCTACAGGACACAGCTGGAGTTCAGCAGTCTAACAGCTGCAGGGAAGAAGCTGTTATTGAGCCTGGTGGTCTTGCTCTGTATGCTCCTCAGCTGCCTGCCTAAGGACAGGGGCTGAAACAGGCTATGAGCTGGACGGGTGGAGTCCTTCAGGATGCGGAGGGCCCGTCCCCTGCATCGGGACGTGTAGAGATCTGAGGTGATGGGAAGCGTGCTCCCTACAGTCCTTTGTGCAGCTTTCACCACCCGCTGCAGAGCCTTCCTCTCAGCAGCAGTACAGCTGCTGTGCCACACAGTGATGCAGGTGCAGATGACGCTCTCCACTGCACAGTGATAGAAACTCATCAGGACGGAGCTCCCAAGTCCAGCTCTCCGCAGCTTCTTTAGGAAGTAGAGACGCTGGTGGGCTTTCTTGACCAGACGTGAAGTGTTGGCATTCCAGGCGAGGTCATAGGATATGTGCACACCCAGGTACCTGAAGCTGGAGACCACTTCCACAGCTGCTCCTCCGATTTAAAGGGGAAGGAGAGGGCGGTTGTCCCTTCTGAAATCCACCACCATCTCCTTGGTCTTCTTCACATTGATGCAGAAGTTGTTTTCTCTGCACCAGGTTTTCCACCTCCTCTCTGTATTTGAACTCATCGTTGTTGGTGATGCATCCCACCACTGCTGTGTCATCCGCAAACTTAACTATATGTCAGCTGGGGTGTCTCGCTGGGCAGTCATACGTTAGCAGAGTGAACAGGAGGGGGCTCAACACGCAGCCCTGTGGTGAGCCTGTCCTGAGGGTGATGGAGGAGGAGATGGTGTTGTGGATCTTAACAGTCTGAGGTCTATTGGTCAGGAAGTCCAGGACCCAGTTCCCCAGCATGAGACTCAGTCCGAGGGAGGAGAGCTTCTGCACCAGCGTCTGTAGGATGATGGTGTTGAAGGCTGAGGAGAAATCCAGAAAGAGCAGATGGACATAGGAGTTTCTGCTCTCCAAATGGGTCAGGGCTGTGTGGACCACCGATGAAATGGCGTCGTCAGTGCAGCGATTTTTCCTGTAGGCACACTGGTGGGGGTCCACAGTGATATTGATGGCGTCTTTGATGTGGGTCATGACCAACCTCTCGAAGCACTTCATGACTACCGGGGTTAAAGCTATGGGCCAATAGTCATTCAGGCTAGTCACTGTGGAGCACTTGGGGACGGGGACAATTGTGGCAGTCTTTAAGCAGGTGGGGACAGATGACAGTGACAGTGAGATGTTAAAGACGTCTGCCAGCACCTCAGCCAGCTGGTGTGCACAGTCCCTCAGTACCCGCCCTGGGATGTTGTCGGGCCCTGCTGCTTTGTGAGGGTTGATACGCTGAAGGGTCTTCCCTACATCTGCTGTGGTCACACTGATGGGCGTGTCACCAGGTGGTGGTATAAGTTTGGTGCTGGGGGAGACATCAGGGAACTCAAAGCGGGCATAGAAATGGTTGAGTGCATCTGGCAAGGAGGGGTCTCTTGGGCATTGTGCATCCTTGGTGTTGTAGTCCGTGATGTATTTAATGCCCCTCCACATGTGCCGAGGGTCACTGGTGGTGAAGTGACCCTGGATTTTCTGGGCGTATGTGGCTTTGGCCCTCATAACCCTTCAACCCCACACATTACCACAAGGATTATTCCTTTTTTTAAATCACTTTTGAGCCAGAGATTTAATTTAAATTAATTACATAAGTCCTGTATACCTTTAATATATTTTCTAAATTTAACTAGGAGTTAAAAAGATCTAATCCTCTAATCTTAATGAGGAAGAAAATCAAACCTTTTAAAAACTGATATTTTGCCAGTTTATAGAAGTTTATTGATGCATCATTAAATGATCAGTATGACTTCGCAGCAGCTCTGCTCCTTTACTCCCTTCAGTGTAAGATTGTAGTTGGAGGTCAGGAATGCTAAAAAATGTTCCAAACAGTGCGGCTCTTTTTATGCTTCTTATTGATAAACTTTCAGTAGTGAGATGGACACAGATGCACTTGGTATGTCTTAGAGAAAAACACAACAAAAGTTTAAAATGATTCTCGTCTTGGAGGCATCATGTAAGTTAAACATTAACTCAGCTCAGCGTTCTTCCTGCCCTCCTGACAGACGGATTTCATTTCAGTGCTGAGAGCCTCATTCATGACAGGCAGAGAAAAACGATACAGCAACTAATTCACCTGTAAGGTAGGTAGAACTAACCTTAAAACTGTAAAATATAGAAAAATGACAATAACCTACCCTAATATCTACAAAATAATAGTATATTTCTGAATTTATCAGCTGTTTTCTCTATTTTAAACAGTTGTTTGTAAGTTGATTTTAATGTTAAAAAGAATTTACTTTGTTCCTAATTAACCTTAATTTTTAGAAATGAAAACATTAAGAAATAATCTTTATATCAAACTTAAGACTCTAAAGTTCAAAGTTCAGATGAAGTGGATATAAAGGCTGTTTGATAACAGCAACATCATAAAAATGTTGTCAAGATAAAAACTAACGTTGTGTCGAGCTTTTAGCTGCTGTCCAACTGTAACTTGTAGTCCTGAATATATTTGATCTCAGATTATTTTTTCTAGAAATTTTGGTTTTAGGTGCTTTAAACTCAGGAAAAAAGAAAATATTCACTTTTTCCACAATCAGATATTGTTTGTTCTGCTTTAAATGACAGAGAGAGTATAGAAAAGAGAGAGTATAGAAAAGAGTATATTACTGCTTTTAGGAGCCTCATACTCTAGCTAACAGCTGTGATATAACCTTTAAAGAATGATAGACATGGTTCCTGACCAACATTTAGTATTGTTCATGCTGAACCTAAGGTGCTATACTTCTTTAAGAGAGCAAACTATCATCATGTAAGCTAATGTTATGAGTTGATTGTTTTATTACAATGGTCAAAGTTCTCCAACTTCTGTATCTGAAATCGGATCCTTAATTCAATGGAAACAATGGCACTAAAGAATGGAAACCAGGAATTTAATTTTTTTTTAACTCCACTATCACATTTACATGCGGCTTTTTTAACCGATTCATCTTTTAGCCAGTTGCTAAAGCAAACTAACTGGTTAAGTTAAGTTAAGCTATGTTAGGTTGTTTGTTAGCGAAGGCTTAACTGATGTTATCGCTGCAGATTGTTGCATTTTTAATCATCTGCTCGTTCCAATTGTTTCTCCTGATCGCTTGTAACCAAAGACGTCTTTTGTTTGCCTAGAAAGGTGCGGATGCACATTTGTTGTTTTTATCAAAGCGACCAACAGAACAAGACATAATCGGGTGTATTTCTGCAGACTTCAGGCGCAGCAGAGAATGTAGTGACGTAGACTGATAATCCCTAGGGTCCGCGACTGAGAAGAGACGTTCACATGGAACCATGGAAGTTTGCAGTTTGGGTCTGCCATGCTGTTTACGTGCTGAGCGAACATTGAAGACGTTTAGAACAATCTACCAGCCCAGTTCCTTCAAACACTGTGTGCAAGTGTCCCTAGAAGAACTGATGCTTTTTTGAAGGCTTCTGAGTTACTTTCACTTTAAAGTGTAACTGAACCCCATGAAAAATCATAACCCTGCCCCCAGACAACATTTGAAAATTCTACAAAGTGGGCTGTGCCAGGAAGAACGGAGGGGCGTGGCCAAGTGTGGAGGATGAGCGGAGGGGGGAACGTGGGGATGTGGTCAGGAGGACTGTGACAGCTATCTTAATCTGACACTGAAACATGGACAGTGACCAAAGCGACGTTGGCAGTTTTGCAACTGATCGATCTGATCGACGCTCATCTGTTTTGAACGTTAGCCTATGTTAGCATTACCACTCAGAGACTGGACCCATCCTGTCTCCCTCTGCCTCAGCAGCGCCGGGCTCGCGCAGCGCTGACTCAGCGCCCTGAGCCAGCGGACCTCCTCCGCCATCACCTGAGGTAGAGAGGTAGAGGGAGGCTCTATGGAGCCCAGCGGCCCCGAGCCATATCAATTCGAGCCGCTGGCTCGGGGCGCTGAGTCAGCGCTGCTCAGGCCCGGTGCTGCTGCTGAGGCAGAGGGAGGCAGGATGGGTCCGGTCTCTGAGTGGTAATGCTAACATAGGCTAACGTTCAAAACAGTATGTTAGCTATGCTAACTAAGTGCTAATGTGATAATAATGGTAACCTGAAAAATGCAATCCAACTACAAACTCGCCACGGGGCCAGTGTGTCTGATAGTTTTATACCCAAACCCACGGGGCGTGTCTGTGAGACCATGGCTGCTGTGACACAGTCAATGCCTGTGACGTAAAGTTGTACCGCTCTCCACCAATCACAAAATTCAAATGCAGTAGCCACAGTTCAACCCTAAGAGGGCAGCACTAAGACGTTTTTAGACCAAAAAGGGTAGAATTCAACAAGGTTACACCAAAATGTTAAAAGAAATCCCAGAAACTGAAAGATTGCATTGTTAAATACCCATTTATACAGTTTAGAAGCAAAAAAAAGTTGTTTTGGGGTTTAGTTACTCTTTAAGCTGTGACTCGATGAAGCAACAGAGTTGATCCTGAGTCTGAGACTAAAAACACTTTAAACTGAAATACTGAACTCTTTTACACAGGTTCTCTCTGCTGGGAGGATCTGAGGAGGTTTTCTCTGATCTGAACCTTCAGGATGGATGATTACAGATGGATTGGTTGAAGGTAAGCAGACTGTCAGCTGATCTGGCTATTTAATAAGTCACATCACATTTAGTAAAATTTTAATAATGCTTACATTTAGAAAGATAATTTGAAGTTATTCAGCGTGAATTGATCAGGTTGGTGAACCAGCAGAAAGCCTTCAGACATTTTATCTACTGCAGCAACGTGACTCTGCCTTCCTCCATTATGAATACAGATCCAGTCATTATGGGATCATAACTTTATGAACACTGACGGGTTACTTTGAGCCTATTGTGATGTATTCGTAATTTTATTCATTAGACATGCAGATTATATCTTTACACCGAAAAATATTTATTATTAAGATGTTACCTGACAACACTGCTGCTAGACCAGGAAGTAGTGAAAACATTAATTATTCCTGGAGACAAATCAACGTTTTTTTTTTTCTTTCAGATGATTTAAGATAAGAATAACTGGAATCTCTAAACCTTTCTGCTCACAAAAAAAAAATGGCGACACCTGCATCAGGTGAGTGTTATTTTCTAAAAGCAGGAAGCAGGATGATCATTCAGTCTGTTGCTGCCCTCTTGTGGTTAAACGGAATGATTTTAAATGTTTGTTTTAAAAGTTTATTTTTTTCAGATTCTTTACAGAGTTTTGCTTGAGGCTTTTACAGCATTGGCATACTTGTTTGTTTGCTTGTTTGTCTTTATTTAAGGAAAAATGTACAGAAACATTCAGCTGACAGAGACAGAGATATGCTGCACCAGATTATAACTAAACAGCTAGTATTCGTCTGTAGTTCCTGGTTGATACAAATAAATTACACAATCAACAATATAATCTAATTGATGTGGGGGTTAAATTATCCTCGGTTGATACAAAGGGAATCAACGTGTGCTAGAACAAGCTCTGGCAGTGACACGTTTTAGATTTTCATTGTAAATGACAAAATGAAGGATTAGAAACAAACAGATCAGAAGTATGGCTCAGGAGGAGACAAAGTCGGAGAGGAGAGGTTGGGAATTATAATGAGATATATTTATATTTTGGACAAATGACACAGAATATGGATCCACAAGGAAAAAGGAAAAGGGTTTGATTACAGGGAAGGTCCATGGATAGAGTGAAGCAGGGGATGCAGAGGGTTTGTGTTGCAGATAAGGATGTTAGAGATGATCTACTGTGTTGAAACCCTGAAACAAAAAAGAAGAAAAAGAAATAGCTAATAAAAATATAATTTTTTCATTAGGATCAAAGCTGAAGTGCTTTACAGTAACATTATATTGATCTCATCAATGAGTTTGTCTGTTTTTTTTTCTTAACAGATGGGACGCCTGTAAAAAGAAGCAGAAGCTTTGAATTTATACCACCTGACAGTGAGTTTAACTTCTCAAAGTTATAATTTCAAACCTCCATCTAAAGATCAGTCAGAGTTCTGTTAGTTTCTTCTGAACTGTAAAAATGTTTTTCTCTAATCAGTTTTGAAGCTGTCACTCATGTTATGTTGACCACTTTGTTTTAATTAAATAAAGAGCAACAAAAGCTGATATTCAGAAATTTCTCAAGGTTTCTATTCCCCTTGAAGCTTTCAGCATTTTCTCACATTATAAACATGAACATGAATTTTCGTGGGATTTTATCTAACCGACAACCATTATTACATAAATGTGAAGTGGAAGAAAAACATTACACGATTTTCCCATTTTTAATTGTTGCTTGCAAAATGGCTCAAGCTTAATGAGATACGATGGTGAGAATCCTGGGCATCAGTTTCAAGTCTTGTCATGAATTCACAGTTAAATTTAGGACAGGCTTTCATTGGACTAATCCTACGAGGGGAGGGACTCATGAAAAAAAATTATTATGATTCAGAAGACAGCAATGCAACCATACTGTAGATCAGTAGTTGACATTTTATAATGCACAACACAATGACCAACAAAATGCATCAGATGTTGGTGCTTCACTACTTGCTTTTAGTTATCCTGTAAGTTTGTTCCAGTCTTGTAAAATGTGGGGATCTCTCTGTCCATGTAAATATCTTTCATTTGAAGTTTTATACGAATGTCGATGGTTGCAAATCTTTTGCATTAAAGTTGAAATAAATGTTGTAATTAACTTCTCCTTTCCCAGGTCAGCAGGCATCTCAGTTTTATTTAACAGTGACATCTGCCGGTGATATAGGCAGAGGGTGCCCAAAAGGCAAAAAAAAAAAAAACTTTTATTCTCACAGGATCCTGCCTGCTTCTGGCCTCTTTGTCCTGGCCTGGCTTCTTGGTCTCTTGTGCAAAAAGGATAGTGATTTTTACAACACCCTCCTCCAGACGATGCCTTCAGAACTGCAACCTGTTGTTATAAAATGTTCACTGTTGTTCAATATCCAGGTTATGGTGTGTCAGTCATTTTTCTGTTGGTGCAGAGTCCGTTGGTTCTTGTTCAGTCATCTGTTTGTGACTCTATTTGTTCACTAAAAACTTTGTGGGTGCTGCCTTTCATTTTGCTCAAACACATCAGTTATCTACATGCTAACTGAGTTTTGACAAATGTGAATTAATCCAGATTGGTTAATGTTCACGCCACTAATAGGTGATTTCCAAAGACTTTTTTTCTAAAGATTACTTTTTATTTAGGGGTAAAAAGGGGGCTAAGTTAGGGTAGCTGTTGCTTCGTGGGAAGAAGGCTAATCTTTAAATTGAGTTTGTTTCTAGTTTCTCCCCAAACATGTCAATGTACCGTTGGGCAAGGCATTTAACCCAAAGCTGCTGACTGATCTGTGTATCGGTGTATAAATATATGAGGATAGAGAGTGTGGCTGAGTGAATGTGGCTCTGGTCTAAAGCAGTTTTAGTGGTTAGTTAGGTGCCGTAGAGTTACATCAATTTGCCATTAGAACACAAAGGCATGCCACACTTTTCAGATTTTTTCTTTCATTTTATGAAGCTAAATAAAATAACCTAAGATAGATTTGTGGCTGTACTCTGACAAACATAAAAACATCCCAGGGGTGTGAATACTTTACATTGTAATGAAGAGAGACAAACAAATGGCATGTGGGAAAGTTAAGTATTGAAGAATATTCCCTCCAAAATTAAAACCAGAAAAGGGGTGACTGTGGCTCAGGTGGCAGGAATTTGTCCCATAAACGGTGGGTTGCCAGTTTGAATCCCCGCTCTGTCTGTCTTGGCCCTTGTGTTTTTGGGCAAGACACTTCACCCCCTTGCCTGCTGGTGGTGGTCAGAGGGCCCGGTGGTGCCTGTGTCCGGCAGCCTCGCCTCTGTCAGTGAGCCCCAGGGCAGCTGTGGCTACAATGTAGTAGCTTGCCACCATCAGCTTGTGAATGGGGGATTGACTGAATGTAGTGTAAAGCGCTTTGTGCAAATGCAGTCCATTTACCATTTTCCAAAAGCTTTTGGAGAGCGCAGACATCTGGCAAGCCAGCCCAGCTCCCCCAGATGGTGATCCGGATCAGCCCCAAAATCTAATCACTTGTTCCTGGTCCCACTGTGGATATTTCCTGAAAATGTAATCAAATTCCTTCCATAACGTTTGGAGTTATGTTGCTAACTAACAGACAAAAAAACAAACAAACCCTGGTAAAAACATTACCTCCTTGGCTGGGGTACCCCAGGGCTCCATCCTGGGGCCCTGCTTATTTAATATCTGCATGCTCCCTCTAGCCCAGATTATAACAACCAGTGAGATTAGCTACCATACTTATGCAGATGATACTTAGCTTTACATTACGATGTCACCAGGTGACTTTAAAACCATCCAAACCCTAAGTAAATGCATCGAGCAAATCAATGGATGGATGTGCCATAACTTTCTCCAGCTGAACAGAAACAAAACAGAAGTAATTACTTTTGGACCTAAAGATGATCAATTAACAGTCAGGACACAGTTCCAGTTAATACAGCTAGAAACTACTGATGAGGCCTGAAATCTAGGTTTAGTTATGGACTCAGACCTGAACCTCCAGGGTCAAATAAAGGCAATAACAAGATCAGCCTTCTATCACCTGGAGAATATTTCTAGGATTAAAGGACTGATGTCGTAACAGGACCTAGAAAAACTCATCCATGTGTAGTCGGATTGATTACTGCAACAGCTGTTACTATACCAACCCCCCCCCCCCCCCAGACCACTCAAGTCCTCTAATTCCAGTCTACTCAACATCCCTAGAATAAGAACCAAACATGGAGAAGCAGTTTTCAGTTCTTTTAAATCTCAACTAAAAACACATCTGTTTAGAGCTGCCTTTGAGTAAGACTTTGATGTATCACGTTTTGTGTATGCTGTAATGGGAGAAAATACCTCAGGGTTTCCATAATAAAAGGAGACTGAGTCTGAGTCCCAGAAGGTGTTTAAGTATTTTATACAAACATGTCTGGCCAGAACATGGAGGGGACAGAGATTACTCATGTATTGCCCTACCCAACCTTTCTGACTAACAGTTTAAATAGTATTCAGCTATCATTGTTTATCTCTGCAGCACGTCTTCTCCAATCTTCAGATCCAGCTTCTGGAGAACCAGTTCATGCCAGTCTGATTTTTCCGTAGCTATCTTGCTGCGTCTGTCTCTCTGGTGAACTGACATCTTTATCAGGAACATTAAGCTGGAACAATAACCTTGCTTCCCCTACCTTTGTCATCTTTCCCTAGATACATTCCCTAGACAAAGAATATGTACTTGAATTCTACTTACACCGGAATTTTCCCACCAAATTTCCCTGCTTTTAGTAATTTAATTAATACCATAAATATAAAGGGAATATTCCAAAATGTTATCACAAATCTCCCTAAAAAGTTGGGTAGGTTGATCAAAAAAAAAAAAAAAACAATGTTCAACACACCAATTTACAATCAGACATGAGACATGTTTGGCCATGGAATTTGGTCAAAGTGACAAATATTTCATCCTTCCAGATGACTTTGCTGAGTCTTCTGTGCATTGAGATCGAAAAATCCACGGGGTCTTTTTACGGCATTTTCTCGTGGGCAAAATGTCACCTCAACAGCCCCTCGCCCCAGAGGCGGCCATCCACAGGTCTCGTCATCTGTCGGGATGCTCTAGATAAAAACACAGAACAAAGGAGAAATTATGTAGCATCTTCCAGTACACTTCAGAGGGTGTTACATCTATACTAGGGGTTGAAACATGTAAGTTTCCCTTGTGCTGCTGTCTGTTGCCATGAAGTCAGCCTCCGCCAGCATCCAGTGACACGTAGCCACCGATCAGTCCTTCCCCAGAAAGGAGAGAGGTCACCCCTCAGAAGGTCCTCCAGTGAGAACCTCCCAATACGACCCTTGGGAGCTGAGCTAATTATGTATTAGAGCAGTGATGTTCAAACACAGATGACCTAATTCACAAAAGATGAATAGGTTGATTATGACAAGTGATTAAGTAGAACCAACACACTCGGAGTATGGTTTCAAATCAACCTGATGCAACTGTATCCAAAAGGCAATTCTAAACAAACTCACAACCTGGTTAATAAGCCAAACCTCATCAACTGGAAGCTAGGTTAGAATTAAGGTAAATCAGCAGTAATAAAATGTCTTCAGACTCAGGACATGGGTCTAGAAATAACGTTGTTACTCTTGTTTCATTTAGTCTTTTAATAAAAGTTAAAAAAAACATCAAACATCAAAGAATGCTACAACTGAATAGAATTTGACTGCGGTTTGATAGTAGTTAATGTTTTCTACATTTGTCCCGTTTTTAGAACGGTGACCGAAATTCTGAATCTATTTTGAGTCATCATTTTTCTGTCCTAATGAAGTTAACTCATTTAAAATAGAAACCAAGTAATCTTTCAAATTCGCACTGTGTATGTAGGTCTCACCTGATGGCTTAAAAAGTGCACTAAATGCATACATTTTATATATGCAGCTAAAACATGTAGCCTAGTGTATCCCAAATGCCTCATTATTAACATTTTCATTAAACATTACAATCATTATGGCCTTAAGTAAAGGTTTTTTGGGGGGAGGTATGGCTAAAGATTTATTATTTAATGTCTTAATTCTTAAGTCTGTTGCATACTTTCTACCTCCCTTGTGTGAATCTAAATGTTTCTATTACCTGTCACTTTGCTGCCGTTACAGCGGAAGTTACCCTTTGTGGGAAAATGAAAGGATTATTCATGAATTTAAGCATTACCGCATATATATATATCTTTTTTTACATGTCCTGTCTGGCAGTGTGGCACTCAGAATTGGTTTCTGAGTACCAAGTACAAGCCCAACAGATTTACTTTCTCAAGCAGAGCATTGCAGCTTTTTCTATAATACTTCACTTGATATATATGTGTGAAAAATCTTTATTAGATATTGCTGTGGGGTTAATTACCTATAGTTACAGACAACGAAACGGAAAAAAAACAAGAGAGAAGAGAGAAAGAAGATGAAGAGAGGCAGGAGAGGTAGGAGTGTGAGTTGATGATACAAGAGAGGAAGGGGAACAAAAAGAACACAAAAAAAACCTAGTCCTCCAAATCTGCAAGATGGCAGAGAGGTGGAAAAAAACAACCAAAAAAAGGAGCAACATTGACAAAACAAAGCCAATAATATGAACTAAGAACTAAGCATCCACACCACACAAAAATTGGTATATAAATACAATAACAATATCCCTGAAAAGCTCTTGACACCAATTATTCAGGATCTGTTGATGATAACCTCAGCCAAAGAATATATCTGTAGACACCGATGTCCCCACACCTATGTGTGTGTGTGACCATGCTGGTGCATATAAGGTCTCCCCATACGACTGTTTGATAGCTGGTGTTAGCAACCGTCAATCAGCCTTACAGGAATTGATGCAGACATGAAGGAGATTGGGGACACAGACGTTCAGAGAGCCCCAGAATCTAGGAGCGCCATGCGGAACAGCGCAGGGCCGACCGCGCCCACCAAGAGAGGAACAGAGGGAAGCCCCAGGGGAACATCCAGCAACTACAATGCAGAGGCCCCGGAAGCCGCAAGGACGAGCCCATGGGCTCCACGGGAAACTGGCTACCCAGGGTGGGCATGGTCCAGGACCCGGGGACCCAGGAGACTTGGGGCGGGTGGGGGCCGCAGCCGGCCGATGGACGACACAAGCTGCCGCCACCCTGGGACAGCCCCCACTGCCGCCACCCCAGCCCCTCCCCCTATGTTGGGGTGCCACAGCAACAGCGGACGGACGGCTACCCTAGGCCACGCCCAGCCAGCACCCGGATACCAAGATCTACCAGCTCCCAGGCCCAGATCCCACCCCACGCAGAGGGTCAAGACCAGGCACCCAACCCAGGCCAGACAAACCCACCAATGAACTAACCAGACACCCCACAGAACAGGCAGCGGAAAGCGCAGCGTCCATCCCCTGCTGAAACACCGAATGGCACCACCCAACAATCCAAAACTGGCACCCCCAAAAGAGGTGCCCCAACCAACACGAGGAAGACAACGGCCAGACACATCGCCCGCCCGACACACCGGTCCACTCAGGCTCAGCCAGGCATGCACCAGGGCCAAACTGGACTGCACTCTGGCCCCCAGCCCCTAACATCGAGAGCCCCCAACGCATCAGCGGGCAGGGGCATCAGTCACTGGCAGGGAGTGACGGAGGGGAAATAGGCCCCCATTATATGTAGTGCCTGATATGCTCCAGACGAGAGGCCAGCCGAGGACCCAACCTGACAGGTAGACAGAGACATACAGAGACAGTCATAAGTACCGTCCCTCTTACCCACATTCATTTTCACTTGCACATCAAGACTACCAAGAAAGGATGCTGTACACTCACTCATACACCCCATACACACTCTATACTCCCAGGTCCAGGTACCAATGCCCCAGCAGAGCAACCTGTTCCTGCACCCGGAAGACAAACTCACTACCCTCTAGGATGGATACAAGCAGACCGCCCAAGTCCCCACAGTGGCAAGAACAGCCCACCAGCCCGGGCCCCCGACCAGACAGCCTGAACCTCCTCCTGCATTACCGTATTTTAATTTGGAAAGCCCATGTTTGAAAAGAGGAAGTGGTGTTGCGCAACAACAAAAAAAGTTTACTAGTCCGTGATTCGTTAACATCCAGGAAGTAACAAACACAACCGCCCCTTGTTTCATTAACACAGATTGACTCCTAAGGGGCTTGTTACAGTTTTAGGTCGAACCAGTTTTCTTTGTTTTTTTTACGTGTCCTGTTTGGCAGTGTGGAGCTCAGAACTGGTGTCTGAGAACTAAGTAGAAGCCCAACAGATTTACTTTCACAAGCGGAGCACTACAGCTTTTGCTATAGTCCTCCATTTGATATGTGTGAGAAATCTTTATTATGAATTGCTGTGGGTTTTATTTTCTGATGTTATGAACACGGAGACGGAAAATAAAGGGGAAGAAAGAAAGAAGATGAAGAAGAGAGGTAGGATACAAAAAGTCAAGAGAGAGGGCAAGTTTAAAATACAAAAGGGTTTGTTACAGTTTTAGGTTGAACCAGTTTTATCAATTTCAGTAGTTTATAATAATAAATTTTATATTACCATTTACCTTTGTGCAGTACCCCCGACGAGGCTTTTAATGATTAGCGCAAATCTAACAGCTGTAACTCACTGAGTACAGCACACCCCTTTAAGTGCTTATCAACCATTCATATTAATAATGTTTAAAGAAGAAAAAAAAACACAAACTGGTAGTGGTCAGTGTCTCCCTCATATTTTCTTGTCCCTGCTCTGATCCTAGATTGTGTTAGAAGGAATCCTGCAAGTATTTAAGAACGGTATCTATTGTGATATATTATTTTCTTTATATATGTCAAAATGACATATATGATGAACATTCTCACTTTCCATATAAATTGCAGCAGAACAACAACTTCAAAAAAGTTTAAAATGCCATTTACAGAACATGAGCTATACCAACACTTAATTTCCCTCTGGGATCAATAAAGTATTTTTTAATTGAATTGAATTGAAGGTATTGTCCAAAATGCATTAAAAAAAATATTGAAATCTTCTTTTATAAAAAATGCAACGCAAAAAAACATTCTCACAACAAGGCAAGGCCAGGCAACTTTATTTGTATAGCACACTTTCAACAACAAGGTGATTCAAGGTGCTTTACATTATTAAGAGGTAAAATGAAAACTTTACTGATGAATGGAAGACTAGAAATTGGTCTGTAGTTCTGCATTAACGTGTTGTCCAGATTCTTCTTTTTTAGAAGTGGTAAAAATGAACTGCTGTTTTTAAAGCCTGGGGGGAAGACACCTGACAGGAGGGATGAGTTCACTATTTGAATCAGATCAGACCTAATGATAGGGAAAACTTTCTTAGGGAAAACTTTCTTAAGGAAAGCTGTGGGTAGGATGTCAAGACAGCAAGAGGAGGAGCTTAATTGGATAATGATTTTTTTCAAATGTACAGCTGGAGTTCCGACTATCTGTGCTACTCCTCAATCCGTGCTTCCCTGTAGCACTCTGCATGCGCAGTTCGATGTTAGTCACAATTCGCTTACTCAGCAAATCTGTCATCGAGAATTCCTACCTGAAAGTTCAATTTCGTCTGTTTTATTTCTTTGAAGTTTACGGTGAGTTTTATTCAAATTATTTTATTAATGGCTAATTTTTATTAAAAATATTTTAAGGCTTTCCTTAAGCTACTTGTTTCAAGTTTACATGACAGCCGTTGTATATTAGTTTTACTTCTGTGATATCGTTATACTGCATGTAAACAAGTCCCATTAATGTGCCTGTGTGAGTTGTAGAGTAAATGCGGTGTATTCTGAGACTATTTGTGCTTATAATTATACTACATTTTAATATTCTGGAGTAATAATACTGCTATCAGCTCTACATTTTACTGGCTTGGTTTTGTTGAGAATATTTTAATTACAAGCATAAGGTTGTTTCTTCTGTCATCATAAGAATATTAAGAATAAGGCAAGAGGTGTGACCTCGACTCAAGATCAGAGGGTAAAACGAACAGAATGCATGCTTAGTATGGAATAGCTGGTTTAGATCGGTTTTAAGGGGAAATACCAAAGATTATAAGATACACCATTTGAGTCATTCCTGCTGAGGAAATTACTTATCTGTTTGTGGCTATTAATGGTTTAAATTATAATATTCTACATAAAGGTTGACATGGGTAATCAGAATTTAAGGCTTACTGATGGAACAGTGTGATTTGATTAACTGCATTGCGTGTCCACAGGAATGTAACAACTCAGGGAGTGATCAATACTGTGATTAAATGAGCAGAAGTTGATGACTTATATTTTTCATTATGCCTTAAAAAGATGTTTATGTGTGTGTGCTGTGTTCTTTATAACTGACCTTTTTAAATGTCTATGTAGGGTGGTGGTCCTAAAGAAATTTTGCCCTTAGGACAGGGCTGAATTGGTCAGAGGAGACTCTCAGATAGCTGATAGCTGATAAGTCTGACACTGTTAAAAAATGTTCATATTCTGTGTTTCATCTAAATTCAAGTTACACCAATTGTTTAAAATATCTCACAGATACAATGTGTGAGAATTAACTTAACATGTGGAGTCCTTGATTATACTTAGGACATGCATAATTTTTGACTCAATTGTTCTTGCAAAGTAAGTTTAATACTTTATTGAACCTATCACAAATGGTGTATTATAAGGTGTTTGTTTCTGATTGGTTGACAGTGAGTAGGGGAGGAATGGGCCCTCCTCTGCAGGGTGTAACTTTTCTGAATGTTGCTAATAAAAGGCTGAAGTAAATAAAGGATCTTTGAACAGAGTGAACGCTCTACAGGCCCTCAGTCCAGCCTCTCTCAGCCTATTGCGGACAGTCTGAGCACTGATGGAGGGATTCTGTGTTCCTGGTGTGACTCGGGCAGTTGTTGTGGCCATCCTGTACCTGTCACGCAGGTGTGATATTCGGATGTACCAATCCTGTGCAGGTGTTGTTACACGTGGTCTTCCACTGCGAGGATGATCAGCTGTCCTTCCTGTCTCCCTGTAGCGCTGTCTTAGGAGTCTCACAGTGCGGACATGGCAATTTATTGCCCTAGCCACATCAGCAGTCCTCATGCCTCCCTGCAAAATGCCTAATGCACGTTCACGCAGATGAGCAGTGACCCTGGGCATCTTTCTTTGGGTGTTTTTCACTGTCGGTAGACAAGTCTCTTTAGTGTCCTGCGTTTTTAGAACTGTGACCTTAAATGCCTACTTTGTGTAAGCTGTTATGGTCTTAACGACCATTGCACAAGTGCATGTTAATTAAATGATTATAGTTAATTAAACATGCATGGAAAAACATTGTTTAAACCCTTTAGAATGAAGATCTGTATAGTTATTTGGATTTTTACATTATTGTTGAAATACACAGTCATGAAAAAGGGACGTTTCTTTTTTTGCTGAGTTTTATATATATATATATATATATATATATATATATATATATATATATATATATATATATATATATATATATATATATATATATATATATCGTACTGAAACTATTGAGTCCTGTGTGATTTGTTGTGTTGTTTCAAGGTTGTCAGAGAATAAAAGAGCCGGGGAGAATATGGGAATTAGACTGAAGTACAACAGTATATATTCAATAGCTGCTTTACAAACTAATAACATATTTCCAGAGTTATCAGTCATCTATAGATCAGTATTATCATCTATATGTGCGACCCAGTATATTTAACAGGTAAGATATTCTGATCACTGTTTTAAGTGCATCTATATGTGCTACCCACATAAATTTAACAGGTAGGATATTCTGATCAACGTTTTCCGTGCACCTTTATGTGCTAGTTTTAGCTATATAATAAACGGGTAGCATGTTCTGTGGATTGAAAGAAAAGTTTTCGTATTCATATAAATTGTTGCTTTGTTAGGCATTACTGCTAAACTGCAACTTCAATCCCGTCACTTGAAAGATATTTTCCGATGATTATATTTAACATCATAATCTAAAAGTTGTTTTCGGCATGTAAACATACTGGTAGCACTTTTCGAGGGGTAGCGCTGACAGATAGACATAGCTATCTATGCGCACTACGGTAAGACATTCTGATTAGGTAGCACAGACCTGTGTTCATAGGCGTCATTTTAGCCGGGGACAAGTCCCCAGCAAAATTTATGATTGACAGTTTTGTCCCCACCACTTTTAAAAACCTGTGGTGGAATTTCTTACCAGCTCTAACATCTCAGCAGAATTTCCACATAATCAGTGTCTGAACGGATTAGGCTATTATTTAAATCATTCCATTCCACTTTCTTATACATTCTTTTTTTCTTTTTGCGAAGATGCTGCAGTATTCTTAGCAGTGGATATGTTGAGGTTTTAAAAGACTCAATCTGCTGCAAACACGTTCAGGGCTCAGAGTCCTGCAATGCGTTTACCCATTTAATTATGGAAAAATACATAAATTGTATTTCAAGGGTCTGGCGGAAGTTTCTTTACTGTGGATGAAAAAATAGCCAATGTAGCGTGATATCAGGTAAAATGCGCCATCAGGTAAAATGGGCCATTTAAGGTTTTGGGGTCCCAGCCCCTCTGGAATTTAGAGCCAATGACTGCAAAGCATTTCAAACTGTTTTCATAACTGTGCTTGACAAGTAACAGGTGATTTGATTGGTTTACGGTTGCTATGGTAGGCAGGGCAATAATTCAAATCAAGACTGCACCAGAAAGCAGCATGGTAAGTAGCCTGGGATACCAAATCTAACTAAACTATTATAAGGATGATAAATCTATATAAACCAAACATGGACATAAAAAACTATGCATAATTGCTGCCTAGATGGCATACATCAGAAATAATGCTGTTAGTTTGGTATATAAATATATTTTTTGAAAAATTTATGTTTTTCTTGGTGGCCCAATTTACCTTAACCCACCCGAGGTAAAATGGGCAACATGGTTTCAGCTAAAATGGGCCATCATCTGTGTCACTCACAAACACACATACATATGTGTTTTATTGTGTGTGTGTGTGTGTGTTCCTGACATAAAAAAGAAGAGCAGGGGACGGGGTGCACGGTTCCAGCGGCTCGGTAGATCTAACACCAAGTCCAGTTCAACACATTGATCTAATAGGACTGCTTTAAGGAATCTACATTGGGTCCCCCATCCAGATGCTTCCAGTGGCATGATCCACAATGAGCGCCAGCATCCATTGTGCATCATTATGCAGGGGATGCTGCAGTATTCGTACTTCACACAATTAATTCACCAATAAGTGCAATTTCTATATAATCTGAATAGATAAATACATATGAACATACTGTGATATAATTCTTATGTGCAACGTATTTTCATTCAGATTCTCATTTTTTTTCTCAGTTCAGAGATGGGTGGGTGGGGGGGGGGGGGTGACTGCTGGTTGTGTGTCAAAGCTCTACAAGTTTGAAATTGTGGCTTTAATTTTCATTTTTGCCATCTCTCCTGCTGCGCTGTCAGTGTCCTCTGTGTCCACAAAGTGCGTAAGCAAGATCCTTAGTGTGCTTAAAGTTGCGCACAGTTTTCTGCCACGTTATTTTCTATAAGTCCTACACTTAACGTTGAAAGTTGCTTACGTAGTTTTCACACCCCATTTTGTGCGTAAGCAAGCTTTATAAATGAGACCTCAGGAGAGGTTGGGAGAGGCTGCTCCTCCTTCAGCAGCCAGAGCAACAGGCCTCAAATAATTTAGGCAGTGATAAAAGCCAAGGGAAATACAACAAGAAACTAAATGTGAAATGTATAGTACAGGATTTGACTTTTCCCCTACACAACAAGTGATTATATATTATTTGCTTTCTTAATTTGAGAAGTGATACGTCACTGTTGACGAACTATTACGTTTTGTGTTGCATTTGCTTTTACTACAAGAAAGTAAAACAACTGACTGAACCTTTTTTGGGCTGAACCTCGAACATATCGTGGGCAGTGACTCCCCCCCTGTGGACAAGGTGGTAATTCCATTCTGGAGAAAAAGTGGCAAAACAGTTATTGCATTCTGGTTCAGTTTAATAACTGAAAGACTGAATTGAAATTGAAAATTTAATTGGTTGTCATAAGCAAAACTCACGGGACTACTGTACTGTTATAATTGGTGCCCCTAAAAAAACATTTCAGGCATATTAATGTTTACCTTAAACAGTGAGACGTCTTCCCTTTAATTATAAAGTCAGTTGCCTTATATTAAGACCAACAAGCACAATATGATCGCCTAAGGTTATCAGACCAGTCATCAATCTAAATGGTGTTTTAGTTTAGTTTTTTTTAGTTCATTCTAGTTATGTTTAAATTATAAATATTGTTAGACTGTTGGTGCTTACAGCAAAGTCTTGTTATCCTTCTCTCCTCTCACCAGTTGTGACATCAGTGTTTACATTCAAATCAAATTTATTTATATAGCACTTTTCATGCAAGCAGCAATACAAAGTGCTTTACATGATAAAAACAGTTAAAAACAGAATAAAACAAGCCTTCATAAACAGAATATAACATAACAATCAAAAATACACACACACCTGATTGTAAGGCAAGACAATTTTATTTGTATAGCACACTTTCAACAGCAGGGTAATTCAAGGTGCTTTACATGATTTGGTGATTTAGAAAACAAAAAACAAAACAAACAGACATGGAATATAACATTGGAAATTAAAAGTAAAAGAAACACACATTACACATGATACACAATAAAGCAAGAGAAAGATCAATAAAGCAAGAGAGCATGAAAACATTTCATACATATATCAATCATTTACTCGAAGGCAATTCTAAACAGATGGTTTTTAGTCTCGATTTAAAGCAGTTCAGAGTTTTAGCAGCTCTGCACTCGTCAGGAAGTCTGTTCCAGATAAGGGGAGCATAGAAACTGAAAGCTGCTTCTCCATGTTTAGTTCTGAGTCTAGGGATGTTTAGTAGGCCAGAGTTGGAGGACCTTAGTGGTCTTGCTGGTTGGTACCGTGACAACAGGTCTTCAACATATTTTGGTGATAAGCCATGTAATGATTTATAAACTAGTAAAAGTATTTAGAAGTCTATTCTCTGAGCTACAGGGAGCCAGTGTAAGGACTTTAGAACTGGGATGATGTGCTCTACTTTCCTGGTTCTAGTGAGGAACACGAGCAGCAACGTTCTGGATCAGCTGCAGATGTCTGATTGACTTTTTAGGCAGACCTGTGAAGATGCTGTTGCAGTAACAAATCCGACTAAAGATAAACACATGGAGGAGTTTTTCCAGGTCCTGTTGCAACATCAGTCGTTTAATCCTAGAAATGTTCATCAGGTGATAGAAGGCTGACCTTGTTATTGCCTTTATGTGACCCTGGAAGTTCAAGTCTTAGTCCATCACTACACCTAGATTTCGTACCTGATCAGTAGTTCCTAGCTGTATTAATTGAAACTGTGTGCTGACTCTTGATCGTTCCTCTTTGGGTCCAAAAATAATTACTTCAGTTTTGTTTCTATTCAGCTGGAGAAAGTTATGGCACATCCATCCATTTATTTGGTCAATGCATTGATTTAGGGTTTGATTGGGTTCAGAGTCACCTGGTGACATCGTAATGTAAAGCTGAGTGTCATCCGCGTAGTTATGGTAGCTAATGTTATTGGTTGCTATAATCTTGCCTAGTGGGAGCATGTAGATATTAATGAGAAGAGGCTCTAAGATGGAGAACCTGGGACACCCCACATGTGATTTCTGTTCGTTCTGATGAAAAGTTTCCTATTGAAACAAAGAAGTCCCTGTTCTTTAGGTAAGACTCAAACCATCCAAGTACTGTACCAAATAGTATGACCCAGCTCTCTAGTCGTTCCAATAATATATCATAATCAACAGTGTCAAATGCTGCACTGAGATCCAACAGAACCAGCACTGTGGTTCTACCACAGTCTGTATTTTTGCGGATGTCATTGAAAACTTTGACGAGGGCAGTCTCAGTGCTGTGGTGAGCACGGAAACCAGACTGAAAAACATCAAAACGGTTTGTCATTGTTAGGAAGCTATTTAACTGCTGAAACACAGCTTTTTCAATAATCTTACTGATGAATGGAAGATTAGAGATTGGCCTGTATTTCTGCATTAACGTGTTGTCCAGATTCTTCTTCTTTAGTAGTGGTTTTATAACTGCTGCTTTTAAAGCCTGAGGGAAGACACCTGATAGCAGGGATGAGTTCACTATTTGAACAAGATCAGACCCAATAACAGGAAGAACTTTCTTTAGAAAATCTGTGGGTAGGATATCAAGACAGCAGGAGGAGGAGCTTAATTGGATAATGATTTTTTTAAGGCTCTTTTGGTTTAATTGGTGGAATTCCGACATTTTCTCCACATTGTTGTTGATTGGGGATGGCACTGGTTATGGGTTCAGTATTGAGGTACTGTCATGGTTACGGAAGGACTCTGGAGCGAACACACAAGAACTCAGCAACAACAGCAGTGCAGTTTGAACAATAATTTATTTATTCTCTTTAAAGGGGAGAAGGTTTCCCAGGCCAGGGGAATCACAGGGAACTGGAGGAGGGAAACTCAGGAGCTGCCACTGGAAGCAGGGAGGAGACAGGTGAGTGAAGGCAATGGCTTCTGATCAGCCAGGAAGTTGTCTGTGAGTACTGCTCTTACTTGGGAGGTAAGTGGTCGATCATGGAGGGGAGAGTTGGACGGCGCCGAGCAGCTGCGGCAAACAGATGTGACTAGGAGGCTGGATTCAATTTCCTCTTTTCCCTTGGATTCCAGGAGAGACAGGTGCACGAGGGCGGACAGGCAGATGATGGTACAGCCCAAGAGAAGCAGATGCTCAGGGCTGCCGGCTGTAGCAAGAGGACGGACTGATCCAGAGAACCAGGAGAACCCCCCCCCCCTCAACGGATGCCCCCTGGTGGCCGACCAGACGAGGGGAAGGCAGAGGACCTCTCAAAGTTCGAAATGAGAGCAGGGTCCAAAATAAAAGAGCGGGGTACTGTCGGCTTTCTATCATAATATGCTCTGCAACTCACTTTCTACTCAGAGAGGTGGGGGCGCCGAACTCCAAAACCCCGGCGGGAACTGTTTCAAAATAAGACCCAGAACTGAGAGACAGAGAGTAAAATAACACACACAAACAAACATATATCTGTTTCATAAAGGACGCACCTGCAGATGGGAGCCAGAAAAGATCTGACTCGCTTCTCTACAAGGGTGTACCATTTTTATTAAAGAAGAACAAAGAACATATCACATGACTCCTCTCTCCTCCTTCTACATCTTGACAGGTCATACATTTTCTCCAGGTCTCCTGACCTGGTTTTATAGCCGTACCATGAACTAGAGTTATAACCGATCCTCCCTGCTTTCAGTTCATATCTTTACCCAAGAGTTTATTTACTTAAAACCTTACCCCCATAAAATACTGGTAAAGGGTCATGTTTTACTACCCTGAATAATATAAACAGGCCTATTTACTTCTAAAGCTTACTAAAGATATAGTTAAAACATATGTACTGCATAATAAAAAATTGCCCCAAAAAAGTAGAATACAACAAATCCCTCTTTCAATCTATTTTCAAATAGATTGATCACTCCTCTGTACTTCTCCTTCAGGCTCCATGTGAGGGAGTAACAGATATTGACCTTGCATATTATCACCAACAGCTTTTTCAATACACTTTGTGAGCAATGAACGTATACAAGGAATACAGCAACATCCACATAACACCATAGTTGACACAAATACTGCTAAAGAAACCATTATAGACATTGCCAGAGTCTTCCATTTACCAAACATATTATTTAACAAATCGTCCCACATTGAGGTATCTACACCTGATTGTTCTTTTAGCCTATTTGAAAGTATTCTGAGTCCTTCTACTGCCCTAGTTAATTTACCGTCTGCATTAGTATTATTACCTAATTTCTGTACATTATAGTGTATATAGTTTATTCTATCCAAAAAAGAAGGGTGTCTGTTTTTTTTTATCTTTACCTTTAAGCAATATATATATATATATTTTTCTAATTTATTATTATTGTTTTTTATGTTTTAACCTAATTCTCAATATTCTTTTAGTAAAAAGCAAACTCTAGCAATTGTCACCAACCCCAAAAGCATCCTACAAAAACCACATTATAATGAAAAAAGAATAAGTAAATCAAAAATTAGTAGTCAGTCAACCTGATTATACTTTAAACACCCCTTAAAATATTTTAGCTTATTACTAAAAAGTTTTATGAAACCGTAAAAACTGAATATTAAGAAAAAATCCTACAAATTAACTACTTAAAAATTCTTTGACACCCTCTTAGGCAGTGTCTAACAATCTGCACCTGTAAATAAAAAATGGTTAAACAACCTGTAAAATACAAGAAAAATGATTAATAAGTGTTCAGTCTTTATTATTTTGTTCTCTAGTCTTCGCTCTTGTTTACTTCTCTGGCAGCAGGCGGCTACCAGAGTGATGAAATGATTCAGTACAGTGGACTCTTTATTTTTCCCAATGTTACTGTCTTTTATGCAGATCGCCCTCACTGAAATGACAGTTACTTCATTAACTGAACATTTCCCCCACTAAACACAAATGCACAGACAGGCCCCGCCTCCAATAGCTTCCCCCACCGATTGTGAGGTGGTCAAAACCTGCTGTGAAATGTGTTTGATTTCTTGCGATCTTTTCTCTTCGGTATAATCCCTCTTCGAGAAAAGCAAGTCCAAATTGCTTATCTCGCCCAATTTTTGCACATATAGATTACACTGGATGATTACAGCAACTCCAACCAATCTTCCGGGTGGGCCAGGCCCCGCCTCCTGGCTTCGGCAGTCGACACTGCCTAGTCAGAACCGACACCACCCACTGCAAAGAGATTCTCCCAGGTCAGCAGAGAGCTGCTGCAGCGTGAGGGACAGGAGGGGGGTCGGGGGCCGGAGCACACTGAGACCAGTGAAACCAAATAGAACCCTTTCCCCGCAGCTGGACAGCATGGGTTGTACGAGCAGCAACCTGGAACGGGCCAGACCACCTTGGCTCCTGCCACTTTCTTTTATAGACCCTTAGCCAAACACGCCCAGCCTCGGAAGGAGACACCGCAGGTCCCTGCACGTCACGGGGAGCCGGAAGGAAGGAGGAGACGAGGCCCTTCAGCTGCTGATGATCACTGCGAGGGTCCGGGTCAGGGTGCGGTGAAACCTGTGGTTCTCTGCCAGCCCACGGACCAGGAAAAATTCTGCCGGTTAACATCTCATAAGGAGTGAGACCTTTTGTTCTACAGACAGATGATCTCATGGCCATCAAAGCAATGGGGAGTGCATCAAACCAATTAAGTCCCGTCTGAGCTGAAATCTTCGCCAGCTTTAACTTTAAAGTTGAATTAGACCGCTCGATGACGCCCTGAGATTGCGGATGGTAAACAGTGCCGAACTTGTGGGTTATTCCCATCTGTTCCTCAACCTGTCGGAGATGTTTATTTTTAAAATGTGTGCCATTGTCAGACCTGATCCTAGTCGGAAAGCCATGGCACGGAATCCAGTGGTTAATCAAAGATTTCACCACTGTCTGAGCATCCTCCCGTCTAGCAGGAAAAGCTGAAACCCACGAGGTCAGTGGATCAATCATCACTAACAGGTAACGGAAACCTCTAACAGGGGTCACCATATCTGTATAATCGATAACGACCTCCTCGCCAGGCCTGCACAAGTCCTGGAAGGCGCCCATTTCTGGCTTGATAGTAGGCTTAGGATTAAATTGACCACACACCACACATTCACTCAAAAAACGCTTAATTAACTGTGGCAGGAAGGGATGCCACCAAAAACAAAGATTACGTTTCATCTGAGTGTATGACACATGTGCCGCACCATGAGCCTCCTGAAAAAGGGTGGGTTTTAACGCGGCAGGTAAAACCAAACGGCCATCAGGCCCACGCCAAAAGCCATCAGAAAAAATTGCACCTCTATCCTTCCACACAGTTATCTCCTGCGACGCAGCAGCCTGCTGTGCCAACTTTACTTCCTCAGCAAAACTGTCTGACATTTCCTGTGCTGACGTGACAATCAGCTGCGTGTGGACATGTGACAGGTAACCTGCTGCTCCTTTCGCCGCCAAATCTGCTGCACTATTTCCCCACGCGTCAACAGTGTCAGCCTTGCTGTGACCCTTACACTTAAGAACAGCGAGGTTAGCTGGTAACTGTACAACATCCAAAAGCTCCATAATATCTGCATGATGGTGTACAGGCTTACCAGTAGCAGTAACAAAACCTGCTCTTTTCCACTGTGGTAATTCATAATGTATAACAGAAAACCCGTAGTTCGAATCAGTGTAAATCGTGACGTCTTTATCTCTTCCCCATTTGCATGCTTCAATAAGAGCCCTTATCTCAGCACGCTGTGCGCTCTGCTTGCTGTCCAGCTTCCCTGAAACGACAGTCTGTAGTGAATCCCCATTTTGCTCAACAACTGCAAAACCTGATCTCAACTGCCCCTGTCCATCTCTAAAACAACAACCATCTGTATAGAGCACAAAACCTGTAGGTAAGGGATCAGACCGTAAATCAGGACGTATTTTTTGAGCAACAGAATTCAGCCTGACACAGTCATGCTGCTCCCCAGAGGTGGTGATTTGGTCAGCCATGTTTATTCCTTCATGCATAAAAATAATGTTTGGTGCCTCCAAAACTCTGCTAATCTGCTGCTGACGCAAAGTAGAAAGAGTAAACGTCTCAGAATTAACCAATGCCATGACTCCATGAGATGTCAAAATATTAAGTGGATAACCCCTGACAATGTGTGATGTTTTTTCCACTAGATGTGCAATTCCTGCTGCATGTCTCGTGCAAGGCGGCTGTCTCATTTCAATAGCTTGCAGCTTTATGCTAAGATACATAAGAATGTATCTCTGACCACCTTTTTTCTGAAACAAAATCCCATTAACCACCCCATCTCTTTCTGATGTGTTAAGAAAAAATGGACATGTATAGCCAGGAGTGGCTAAATCAGCTGCTTGTGCTAGAGCCTGTTTTAACTTAATAAATGCCTCCTCAGCTGGTATGTCCCATTCTAATTTAGCATGCAGATTTTTCATACCATGAGCATTTACAAGAGCCCTGAGTGGTGTGGTAAGGTTTGTGTAATTAGGCACATAATGTCTGGAAAAATTTGTCAGTCCCAGAAATGACAGCATTGATATAACAGTGAGAGGCTTAGAATGAGCCAAAATAGCATTCTTGTGGGTGTCAGTCAGTCCAGCGCCTTGAGCGGTCACCCTTTGCCCCAGGAACTGGACTTCCTGCCTGACCAACTGAAGCTTATCGCGGGAGACTTTGAATCCCTCTTTTCCCAAATGTTGCAACACAACTAGAGTAGCTTCTATGCACGTTTCAACAGTAGGGGATGCTAAAAGTAAATCGTCCACATATTGGGTCAGTACACAGCCTGGAGGGAGCTGTACAGTGCTTAATGACTGCTTCAACACCTGATTAAAAATACCTGGAGATAAAGCAAAGCCCTGCGGAAGCCTACTATAACGTAGCTTCCTGCCCCTGAATGTAAATGAAAAAATATCCCTGACAGAAGGATGGAGCGGTATACAGAAAAATGCATTAGCCAAATCTATGCAGGTAAACCATTTCAAATCAGGAGTCAGGGATGCCAGAGCTGTATACGGATTCGGTGTAGAAATGGGAGGGGTTCTAAGGGCCTCATTGATAGCACGCAAATCATGTGCCATTCTGTATTTACCAGTACCTTGTTTTTCCACAGGAAGAATAGGGGTGTTATATGAAGAGTTTGATGGTTCTAGAACTCCAACTTCAAGTAAGCCTGCAATAGTGTCTGCAATACCTTCCTCAGCCTGAGGTTTATGTGGATACTGCGAACGCCAGATTGGATCAGAATGTTTCATCTCAAATGTGATGGGTGTGGTTTGCACTAGACCGACATCAGTGGGACCATCTGACCACAAAGAGTCAGGCACGACCTTTAAGGCCTCCACTGCATCAGGATGATCTGTTTTTTCTCTGCCATGATTTCTAGAAAGCTGCAAATGTTCCAGAATGGTAGTATCTGAGAGCTGCGTGTCTATTTTGTACATCTGAGTAGAAGGAGAAAAAGAGACTGAAGGTATCTGGGTAGGAACCCAATCCTTTAATTCAACTCCCCTTTTAACCATTCCCCCCAAATCTTTAGCTTGATGTTTCGGATGCAACAAAAGCGATATGTGTGGAAGCGCTTCAGCTTCCATCATATACCACTTATGCTGCTCTGAAGTCAGATCAGCATACAGTGCAACACCCTCCTTCCCCACAAAGCATGGACCCGAAGCCACAGACCAACTTTGGCCTTCAAGTTCTGTTTCAAATTGTTCCTGATATAAAGTAGGATCGCCTCTCTCATATAGGCAGGTCACATGGAACGGATCAGGCGGAGGAACAAAAGGCTGGAGTTCAAGCAGCCAAGGCTTCCAGCATCTCAGAAATTCAGCCGCAGAAGATTCATGTGCAAACATCGTAGTCAATCTGGCCCAGAAAATATCAGCCACTTGTGAAGTGTCATCCTTCAGCAAAAATTGACCACTCATGGTGTCACAGCAATGCGTATGTCCATTCGGAAAAGTCACCATAAGTCCATCAGGGGTACATAGGATCGAAGCACCAAGTTTGATAAGCAGATCTCTGCCTAACAAGTTGACAGGCGTGGTTTGAGCAATGACAAAAGGATGTGATAGTCTTTGATCTCCCACTGAAACAGGCAATGGTTGAGTGATAGGGAGAATCATTGGAGCCCCAGAGATTCCAATCACAGACACTGTGTTCCCAGAAAAATTGACGTCTGGTAAAACTCTGTCCAACGTGCTGAAAGTAGCACCAGTGTCGACAAGGAATGGCAATGAATGTCCATGTACGTCTATTGTGAGCATCGGATCCCCCTTTGTCCTGCTCACTAAGGTACTCTGTGGGCATTGTCAATACTGAGGCCCACTCTGTCCTCCTGGATAGGAGGGAGGAGCCATATGCTGATTCGGAGCCATATGTAGAGGTGGCTGACCGGGAGGTATAGCGCCCCCTTGTGGGTGTGGGCACTCCCTCACCCAGTGTTCATTGGAGCCACACCTGCGACAACCGCTAGCATCTGGCTGCCCTCTCCCCATGCCTCTAAAATCCCCAAACCTGGCCCTGCCACGTGACCTGCCACGGGGCTGCCATGTCCTATAAGGAGCAGTAAATGGCGGATTCGGTGCAGCTCCAGCATACATCACAGGAAAAGAAGGCAGCACTGTCGCTGATCCAACAGTAGGTGCTGCTTCAGCCACCATCTGCTTCACTTTTTTAGACTGATACAAGTCAGTCAATTTATTCTGAGCCTCTTTTAACTGTAGCTTTAACAAAGCAGTCTCCATTTTCTTATTCTCCTCAGCGTCCTTTAACGCAGAATCTTGCACGTCTTGTAAATAATATGTTACGTGTCTTTCCCATGTAGGCTGATCATAAATGTGTGAATCAGGATTCCGTTTCATTAATGTAGCAACAGACTCAAACTGCTTCTCTAAACCAAATCCGATTATTCCCCGGATCTCGGGGGTGTTCCCCAGTAACGGCAACCCATTTATCTTTACATTTTGCCATATGTTCTGCGGGAGTAACATCAGTTGACCAGGGAAATTTCAAAATTTTAGACGCGGGCGGAGTAGGATATTTTCTTCTGACCCACTCGGCAAGATCATGTGCATGATGCGTGAATGGGGCTTCATCAAGTACACGTGCTAACTGGCACTGGAGCATCATCTCATTATAATCTGTCAATGTCAACATCCTACCCATAATGGCTTTCCAATCTCCCACCGCTAGGGTTTGCCCTGAAGTCAGCTGATTTAATTTATTTATCCAACAGTTTCCTCCACCAGTCAAAGCAGGGAGTTGCAGAATGATGGCAGATATGTCAGCCATCTTCCATGGTTTGTAAATTACTGAACCATCCGATGCTCCCACTAAAGGAAGCATTAAATCAGGGCCCCCACATGCCCCCAGTGGCAACTTAGATCTGGTATTCTTAAATGGCCCCTGACTCCCCTTGTCCAAAAAAACGTCTGCATATTTTCGACCTGTACAACTGCTGCACATTCATCACGTTGACTGGGGCTGGCACTCCCTGGAAGGTCTGCAGCTTGCCCCCTTACCACAGATGCTAATCTTTCCTGATCCTGCAGCACCTCATCCATCTGTCGCTGAACTTTAGTTAACCTGTGTTCGTGCTGCTCCATCTCGTCCATCAATTTAGCATTATACGCCAAGAACAATTTATCGGTGTCCTGTTCTACTTTGTTGCTAACTAATTTTAGTAGCTGTCGCTTTTCCTCCCCAGTGTGTTCTACAATCCCTTTACCGGTGACTTCAAAACGCAATTTATAATCTTGTCCATCATCTTTTACCTTTAGATCACCCTGTGGTTTGTTAGTCAATGGTTTATGGGCTACAGACCTTTGTGGGAGGCCACTCCAGTGCAACACTGCACTGCTTGAAGGAAGGGGGGGAGTAATGCCCACCGGGGGTGGCTCACAAGGAGATGGTGAACTCTGTGCGTCACCCTGCGTGTTTTGAAGTACAATCTGGCCATTGTCTGTCTCCAAGCCCCATGAAATATGTGTTTGACCAGAGGTCGTCAACATGGGGTACATATGCTGGTACGGGGGAGGAGTATGGTCTGCCAAAAAACTATTTTCTGCAGTAACACACAAATGATCAATACCCTGTCCTGTTAAACCCAATGTTTTCCACTTTTTCTCAGCTTTTAAGTGTCTCATTTTAGCACCAGTGATGCTCTTTGCTGTTTTAGCTTTATCTGCAAAACGTTTTCCTTCCTCAAAACACATCTGTGAAAGACTCCGTTTCTCATCCCCTCGGGCACCATGACGAGCCCACATGGCCGTCATAAGGCCCTGGAACTGGTTTTTATCTTTTTTACCGAGCTTATCAACTAAAACAGAATATAATTTAGAAATGTATACTAACAATTGGGCATCTAAAGTGCGCCACTCTTGTCCCTGTGGAGCAGGGAGTAATTTATATTCGGCTGCCATTGAAAATTCGTAACAAAAATCCAAAATGGATTAAAATTTAACAAAGTAGGTTATTTGTATTAACTCTATAAATTATTTATTTTAATTGATAAACTATCAATTCGTAGGTCCAAATTTATCCCAATATTAATGCAGTTAACAGTAAAGGCAAGCACAGTTTTTATTTATTTAATTTTCATTTATTTCTTTTTATAGTGAAGGGGTTTATGTATTATTTTGTCATGCAACATTAACCTTAATAATGTTTTAGGCAAAGCCGGAACGAAGGAAAGCTAAAAAGGTTTATAACGCACTGTTTATCTTATCATTAATTTATTTATATACGGAGATTATTGCCGTTTCGTCTAAAAATCAAAGAATTCCTAATAGAGTCCGGCCTGCGCCAAAACCCGGGACGCACACTTCGGCGAAACACACGAAGAACTAGAATTCTCCCAATATAAAGCAATTTTTATTTATCATTAAAACATATACCGAAAGAAATACATTTAAAACTCGCTTTGCAACACAAAATCGTCAACAGTTTGCTCAAAAAACTTCACCGGACTGACGGATCAAGTCAGGCCCAATAAAACTTCCGGGTCACACCGCGGAATGAATACGCCGGTGCACAGATGGCTAATTCTTCACTACGATGCTAAACTTAACAAACCGTACTCATAAGTAAACCAACCAAAGACAAGAACAAAATGCCTCCAACAAAATCACACTTCGCCATCAATACTCGAATGACTGTTTAACCGAGCCAAATAAATACAGTTCGGAAGCTAAGCTACCAGAGATTAGCTGTCACCATGAGCAACCTAGCTCAACCGGAAGCCAAACGTGACCGCTCCGTTACCATAAAAAAGTTATTTTATATATATTCTAAAGAGTTTACTACCAGTTGTCCATAATAACAGTCATATATATATGTGTTAGACAATGCTTTAGACGTGTTTACGTAGTTGCACAAGGTTGAACGCCTTTATTCCAGGCGAGACTCATCCAAACTGTGTGTTAGCTGTAAGCTAGTTATGGTGGTACTTTAGCTGACTGAAAATGATATTCCCTTATTCCTCTACAATGTCAAGCTTCTACGCTTATTGTCTATACAAGAAGCGCGGGCATTGTCTAGGCGTTTAAGATTCGCAGAGGAATTATGGTTTTAGATTCAGTCGGTTAGTTCCCCTAAATGAGAAGTTTATATGAGGCCGGTGTGCAAATAGCCACTTGGTAGCTCTTTTCCGTTACCTCCACTTTCTCCAATCACACACACACTCACACTAGAAAGAAAGAAAGTACAACAATTTTACAATTTCATCAAACACTAACCTCTACCGGAGCCACCTAAAGCCGGACCTTTAAACACAATCCAATTCACGTGGCTCAAACGTGCGTTTGGAAGATACGCCGGCCTCTCCAAGGGAATCCGCCCGGACAACAGAGAGCACACAGGCCCTGCTGCTGTCTACTATTCGTTTGCCAGCCCTGGAGAATTCCGACAGCGTCCTACCGGAGGCGAGGCGGCCAACCCTCAAGCCCTGGTCCGCACTTTGGTCGGCCCTCAACCGAAAGAACAACACGTCAACATTAAATGGAGAACGTTTAAATCGATCAATACCTATTAATTTGGTGTTAGCGCTTTTCCAGATTGATACAAAACCACCCGGGTGTTGATTAGCAAGGATCAATCCAGTCGCTCTCCGATTCTCTGTTGAACTCAAAGAAAAAACACAAAATTACTATAATGTCACAAACACATGTATCAATCAGTTATGCCACACTCATTATTCACACTCAATCTCTCCCAGCCCTGAGAAAACTCAAAACCAAATTAATGCCCGCATCCTCCACCATTTTGTCGGCTTTCTATCATAATATGCTCTGCAACTCACTTTCTACTCAGAGAGGTGGGGGCGCCGAACTCCAAAACCCCGGCGGGAACTGTTTCAAAATAAGACCCAGAACTGAGAGACAGAGAGTAAAATAACACACACAAACAAACAGATATCTGTTTCACAAAGGACGCACCTGCAGATGGGAGCCAGAAAAGATCTGACTCGCTTCTCTACAAGGGTGTACCATTTTTATTAAAGAAGAACAAAGAACATATCACATGACTCCTCTCTCCTCCTTCTACATCTTGACAGGTCATACATTTTCTCCAGGTCTCCTGACCTGGTTTTATAGCCGTACCATGAACTAGAGTTATAACCGATCCTCCCTGCTTTCAGTTCATATCTTTACCCAAGAGTTTATTTACTTAAAACCTTAAACCGGCCCACCATTGTGGGCCGGGTGACCATCAATAACCCGGGTGGGAGGAGGGGGAATGGTCGGAGGGCACAACGGGGTTGAAGAAACAGGTCTGATCTGGGAGACGTGGAACACAGGGTGAACTCTACGATGGGAGGGGGGTTTTAGGCGCACTGCAGAGGGATTGATGACTGACTCGACCGGGAAAGGGCCCAGGAACCATGGGGATAATTTCTTGGAACTCCCTCTAAGTGGAAAGTCCCTAGAAGACAGCCAGACCTGTTTACCAGTAGAGAAGAAGGGAAAAAGGGAGGCGTCGGCGATCAGCGTAGCGCTTATTTTGGGCCGAGGTTCGATGGAGAGCTGCTCTGGTTTGGTCCCAAACCCTTTTACAGGTTCTGATATGGGCACCTACTGAGGGAATGGTGGTGTCAGGGATCGAGCTGGGCAGGAGGGACAGCTGGTACCCCGAGGAGGCTTCAAAGGGTGAGAAACCTGAAGCGGCAGAGATGTGACTGTTATGTGCGTACTCATCCTATGGTAGTTGAACACTTTGAATTTGGAAGTGTTGGCCCACTGAATGGCTCGGGACTGAACAGTGGAGGGTACAAAAAGGCGGTTCGGAGGTCCTCCCCCAGGATCGGGCTCATCAACTTGGGCTCTTTGGATTTGGGACTCAATGACCCATGTCAGGCCCCCTATAGAGCAAGACGTGGGAAGAATGGGGTTTGGAGCCTCAGAAGGACTGTCGGGAGCAAACTGGCGGGACAGGGCATCAGGCTTTATGTTCCGGGATCCGGGTCGGTACGTGATGTTCAGGTTGAAGCGGGAGAAGAGAAGTGACCAACGATATTGCCGGGGGTTGAGACGTTTAGCTGATTGTAGGTATAAGAGATTCTTATGGTCAGTCCAGACGATGACCAGGAGCTCCGTGCCCTCCAGCCAGTGACGCCACTCTTCAAGGGCAAGCTTAATAGCCAGGAGCTCACGGTCACCAATGACGTAATTCCTTTCTGGGGGAGTGAAGCATTTGAAATAGAAGGCGGAGGGATGGAGCTTCTTATCGGTCGGGGATTGCTGGAAAAATATTGTCCCAACCCCAGTGTCGGAGTCATCTACTTCTAAAATAAACTGTAAACTGCTGTTGGGATAAGTGAGGATGGGGGCTTTCACAAACCTGTCTTTAAGATCTTGGAACGCTCAGTCTGCTTCTTTCGTCCAGGTGAAGGTTTGCTTGGCTGAAGTGAGAGCGGTCAGGGGGGCGGCTACAATAATGAAGTTTCAGATGAAGCACCTGTTGAAATTAGCAAACCCTAGGAAGCGCTGTAGTTGTCTTCTGGAGTTAGGAATGGGCCACTCTCTGACGGCACTGATCTTCCCGGGGTCGGGGTTCACCTGTCCACCCTCGAAGATGTATCCCAGAAAGGCGATTGAGTTTTTGTGAAATTCACATTTCTCGGCTTTGACGAAGAGACTGTTCTCCATGAGGCGTTGCAGAATCTGGCGGACATGTTGGCAATGTTCTGTGAGGGTTTTGGAAAAGATGAGAATTTCATCCAAGTATACAAACACAAAAATATTGAGGAAATCCCTTAGGACATCATTTACAAGGTGTTGAAAAACTGCAGGAGCATTAGTTAAGCCGAAGGGCATGACTGAGAATTCATAGTGTCCGATGTGGGTCTTAAAAATAGTCTTCCACTCATTGCCTTCTCAGATCCTAACAAGATGGTAGGCATTGTGCAGGTCTAGTTTGGTGAAGATAGAAGCACCCTGGACAAACTCGAAGGCTGAAGCGATGAGTGGGAGTGAATGTCTATTTTTAACAGTGATGGCGTTAAGCATCCTATAGTCGATGCAGGGCCTAAGGGATTTGTTCTTCTTCTCGATGAAGAAACCTGCTCCTAATGGAGAGGAAGATGGGCAAATTATGCTGGCATCGAGGGACTTGTTAACGTAGCTCTCCATGGCTTCACGCTCCTTGTGGGAAAGATTGAAAAGGTGGCCCGTGGGTAGTAGGGGCTCCAGGCAGAAGGTCGATAGGGCAGTCATATGGTCGATGCGGAGGGAGAGAAAGGGCTCGTGTTTTACTGAAGGCTTGGTGGAGGTCATGGTACTCTGTGGGCACACTAGACAGATTGGGGGCTCAGAGGTTTCTGGGGGGAGCGAAGGAAGAGATGGAATGGCTGACTGAAGACAATGCATGTGGCAGAAAGGGCTCCAAGACTCAATGCGAGCCTCTGCCCAATTGATGGTGGGGCAGTGTCTTTGAAGCCAGGGGAATCCTAAACCACAGGCGCATCATTTATGGGGAACACAAAGAAAGAAATGTGCTCATGGTGATTACTCGAGACAGTTAAGGTTAGGGGTAATGTGCGCTGGGTTATGGCAGTTAGGGATCTGCCATCCAAAGCAGAGACCCGGACTGGAACTGATAATTGTTCCACCGGGAGGTTTTGGGATCTGACCAGATCTGAACTGATTAAATTTTGTTCAGACCCTGAGTCAATTAAGGCCTGAACAGAAAAGTGAGAATCTTTGTTTTGAATCTTGGATGATAAAATGAGCCGTAGGTCTTTTTTTAACAATCCGCCCAACAGTACCCCCAGTTTTACTGATGGGCACTGTCTTTTGGGCGAACATGGCAGGAGGAAATGAAGTGGTTGGTAGCGGTGCAACATAGACAGCACCCGGACTCCATATGCCGCTGGCGTTCGGCCGGAGACAGCCGAGCCCGGCCGATCTGCATCGGCTCTGGCAAGGGCTGACGTGGAGGGAGACTGGGGGTGGAGTCTGCAGCGGCGCGCCAGGAAGAGGTTCCGAGAGCAGATAAAAACTTTGGCCTGGACCTTTCTCAAAGGCGATAATCCACCTTTATGGCGAGATCAAACAAGTCGTTCAGAGACGTCGGCTCATCTCTGCACTCTAGTTTGTTCTTAACTGTTTCACTTAAAGCGTGAAGGAAAGCTCCCTTTAGAGCGAGACGGTTCTGGCCAGATTCGACTACCAGAATGCGGAACTCGACTGCAAGTTCAGCTACTGAACGGCCTTCTTACTTCAAATTCCACAGCCACAGGGTTGGAAGCAAACTGAGAAGACTTAGATTTAGCCTGTGGTGCAGGGATCCTGGCACTAAGGTCATCAAATAGCTTTGTTAAATGGTTCAAGCTTTGAAGAAGGGTCGCTTGTTGTTGTTACATTGTTTGGAGGGCAGCCTCATGCCGACCTAAAAGGTGAGTGGTCGATCCTGGGGGGGAGAGTTGGATGGCGCCGAGCAGCTGCGGCAGGCAGGTGTGCCTAGGAGGCTGGATTCAATTTCCTCTTTTCCCTTGGATTCCAGGAGAGACAGGTGCACAAGGGCGGACAGGCAGATGAGGGCCCGTCTGGCAAACCTCCAGGGAGTTTACCCAGGAGCGGCGGGGAAAAGATGGTTCAGGCCAAGAGAAGCAGACGCTCTGGGCTGCCGCCTGGAGCAAGAGGATGGACTGATCCAGGGAACCAGGAAAACACACAAAGTGTTTTAACCATCTGCCGTCTGCTCCAGGCGAACGCTCCTCTTTTAAAGCTCCTCCCAAATTGGCCAGAGCGGAGACAGCTGGCACTGGGCCTGCCCACAGCACCTTGACAGGAAAAAGGTGAGGTCATGCACACCAACACACACACACCATTCTTGCAGCCACACAGGACCCAACAGGTACAGATTGACCGTCTAATTGTTAGAATCTTTTCAGTGAAAAAGCTGGCAAATTCATTGCAGGCCCTGGTAGAATTAAGCTCAGGGGCTATGAACTGATATCTATTAAGTCTGTCTTTGTACATCTCTCAGTGAACCTGGAGTTTTCCGCCATTTTCTCTCGGCTCGTCGACACTCTTTTTTCACTACGTACCAGTGGATTACTTGCCCACGGAGACTTCTTTCTACCTGAGACTACTTTCACTTTAGTTGGAGCAATGTAATCCATGATGTCTGAGATTTTCGCAAGGAAATAATCTCGAAAATACAGAAATGGTCAGAAAATGCAATATTAATTACCGAGATGTTGGAAATATTTAAACCTTTGCTGATAATTTAGTCCAGAGTGTGTCCTTTATTGTTTAACATGCTGGGTCAGGACAAAGTTGTGGAGAGTATCATCTAATGTTTTTGCTTATCTATCTTGGGGGTTGTCGGTATGGATGTTAAAATCCCCCAAAATGATTAATTGGTCAAAGTCGATGCATATTACAGAAAGAATGTAATTGAAATAATTAAAGAAGTTAGATTTAAGTTTTGGGGGTTTATATAAAATTAGAAATAAAGCTTTGTTACCCTCATTTATCTGGGTGGCTAGGTATTCAAAAGAATCAAATGTGCCCAGGGTTACCTTTTTATAGTTAACTGAGTTGTGAAAAATTGTGGCTACACCTCCACCTCGTCTGTGTTTCCTGCTCTTGCTTAAGAAATTGTAATTTGGAGGAGTAGATTCTATCAATGCAGATGTTTCATTATTTCCATCTAGCCAAGTTTCTGATTAAAAAGGGCATGTAAATTATGCTCAGTGATGAAGTCATTGATAAGAAAAGACTTCCCGGATAGAGATCTAATGTTTAATAAAGCTAACTTATGAATCGGCTGCTTCTCTACTTCGCTCTCCCTTTTGCTTGCATTTTTCTGCAATTTTCTGCTTATTTTTATTTATTTAAAAAAAAAAATCTCCCTTTTTATCCGACCTGCAGGACTTTTGAATACATATAAATTTATGGGAAAAACCTTTTTTAGTAGTAACAGCAATATTTCATAGATCTTTTATCTTCAGCGCTCTGTGTGCGTGGCCTACACACAGCTGAAGCCTGATCTACAGCATCTAAGTACTTAGCATTCAGCTAAAGCTAGATATAGCTTGTAAGGGTGCTAACGCTAAGCTACAGCAACAAGATGCCTTCCATCTCCACAATGGACTAGCAGGACCTTCTACAAAAGATAACAGCATTGGAGAGGAAAGTTCAACGGATAGAAGTTAACGTGGAGGTAAATGGATTGTGTGGAAATGAAACAATCTTACCACTGTTTCTAAACAGTGGAAATGAGCAAGCTAACACACGGCTAAGAGGAAGAGATAACACGACCAAGAAAGAGGGAGCCTCTGCTCATTACATTAAATCACCGAGTGATAATCCTCCCTGGAACTGTCTTGGTGCTAAGCCAAAAACTAAATATAGTCTCTGGGGAGGACGTAGTGCAGGCTGGACACAGCGAGCGGAAATCTGTGATGAGACCGACTGGCCTGCACTCCCTACAAGAGAGAGGGCTTCTTCTACTCCCGTACATGAGAGGACACTGGACAGAAGAGCTGCAAATGGGAAAGTTAGCCAAAGACTTTCAAAACAACCGAATGTGAAGCTGCAGAACAGATTTGCTCCACTGTTGGAGAACCCTGGATCTTTATCTGACGACCATCCATCCCAAGGCAGTGAGATGAGGACTGATAACCTGTCAGAGAGTGAGAGGCCACAGAAAAAGCAAAGGACTGGGCCTGAAACTCTGATTGTAGGTGATTCCTCTGTAAAGGACGTTCAGTGGATGTGTGGAAAGAACACCAAAGTCCTCTGCTTTCCAAAGGATATTGTCAGTGACATGCAGAAGAGGATTCTGAAAACTGTGACTAAATATCCAACAGTGAAAAACATCGTTCTCCACACAGGGTCGAATGATCTGACCAAGCAACAATCAGAGGTTCTAAAATGGGACTTCACTGGATTATTGAACACCGTGAGCTCGTTGGATGCAGCAGTATACATCAGTGGACCTAAACTTAAAATAAATTAAGTTAAGTTGCACATCAACTCTCCCTTACAAATTACAACACAACAATAAAAAATTTGATTAAAAAATATAGAATCAGGAATAATAGCCTGTTTCCATCGAGACCCAATTGCTCCCCCCTTTCGCTCTAAGGGTTCTGGCAGAAAAAAAACAGAACAAGATCTACTTTCCTAACCATTAAGTGTCACAAAATTTTGTGTCTGTGGGTGTTCTGTTTTCATGACACAGAGGGTGTGTGTGTGTGTGTTTCATAAAGCAGGTGTCACAGAGAGAAAATACAGGCTACATCAGTCAAAAAGCATTTCTTCATTGCATTTGAGCTGCATCTTTTCTGTCCTACCTCAGTTTGTCTGCAGGCTGGCAGGCCCGTCTGGAAACCCCACCTCCGAGCAAGCTCCAGCACACAGCCATGTAGAAGGAAACCACAGCCCATATGTAAAATGATCTCACCTGAGCAAGAGATCTCCCCTCAGCCCACTGGTCAGCCCATCTTGCATTCAAGCCAGAGTTCAGCCTTCACCTTTGTAATGGCTGCTAAACCCCTCATTCCAAAGGGGTTGTGTAACACTGTTGTGTAACCATAACAGTGTGTGTGTGTGCGTGCCTTTCTGCTTTATACCAAGCCATCAAGCAAGTGATCTTGCTCAATGCTCAAATACTCCCAAGTTCTGGAAAAAACTAATAATAGTAAATAAAAGAGAGGAAAAATTAATAAATACAATCAGATCCCACTTTTAGATTATACAAATTACTCCCTTTGGGCCCATTAAATATTTTATTTTGTCGAGATATTGGACTGTCTGGAGGTGAAGTGATGCTAGTTACAGACCCCATTGTCTGGCTGAGCGCCCAGCTTTCCTATGAGGAGACGTCTCTCCTCAATGCTTTCTATTTTCTATAGTGAAAAAAAAGCCTAAAAAAACTGAAAATAGCTGACTGACTAATCAATTAATTAATCAATCAATTACCCCCCGGTGCTCTCTCTTTATATTATGAGAAAAGGAGCATGGAAAACTGGTTACTTTATTTAACCCTCGGTGCTCTCTCTTTATATTACGAGAAAAGGAGCATAGAAAACTTGTTACAAACAACCTGTGTGCAAGTAAAACACAAACCTCTAGCTAACATTTCACCCACTGAGAGTGCAAATAAAATTCTGTTATACATGTTTATTTAAAGGACCCAGTCTTCCTGGTTTCTGTTCTGCTCAGGCGATAGCAGGGCCGACAGAGGCGCCTCAAGGCCTCCATCTCCCAAACAGCTACTGGAGGTAAGAGGCTGGGAGAAAAAACGTTCCCAGGACGCTAGCAAATCCCTTGACCTCGTCCCTGCCGGTCCATTCCGTTCGCTGAGACCACGTTGAGCACCAAGTGTAATGGGAGAAAATACTTCAGAGTCCCAGAAGGCATTTAAGTATTTAATACAAACATGTCTGGGCAGAACATGGAGGGGACAGAGATTACTAATGCATCGACCTACCCAACCTTTCTGACTAACAGTTTAAATAGTATTCAGCTACTACTGTTAATCTCTGCAGCACGTCTTCTCCAATCTTAGTATACAGCTTCTGGAGAACCAGTTCATGGCAGTCTGACTGTTTCGTAGCTATCTTGCTGCCCCAGCGTCTGTCTCTCTGGTGACCTGACATCTTTATCAGGAACATTAAGCTGGAACAATAGCCTTGCTTCCCTCAAATGTCGTCATTTTTCACTAGATGCATTCACTAGACAAAGAATATGTACTTGAAGCCTAATTACATAGGAATTTTCCCACCTCAATTCTTCTTGCTGTTTTAACATTATATGTTTTGTAATGCCTTGATTGATATGTGTATGCTCCTTGCTTTATTGCTGTTTTTATTTTATGTGCTTTGTCCATGTTTTACTGCTATTTTTATTTTACCCCTTTATCATGTAAAGGACCATGAATTACCTTGTTGTTCAATTCAATTCAGTTTATTTATATAGCGCCAATTCACAACAGATGTCATCTCAAGGCACTTAACAAGAAGTAATTTCAATACATTTATACAAACATTCCAATCAGTTAAAAAGTTTCCTATTTAAGGAATCCCAGCAGATTGCGTCAGTCATTGGCGTGAGGTTGGGCAGACTTTCCAACCACAGCAATCCTTCAGCAATCCCTCATACTGAGCAAGCATGTAGCGACGGTGGAGAGGAAAAACTCCCCTTTAACAGGAAGAAACCTCCAACAGAATCAGGCTCAGTAGGAGCGGCCATCTGCCACGACCGTCTGGGGTTTGAGAAGACAGAGCAGAGACACAGAAGGAACAGAAGATCTGTTATAAGAGAACTTTCTATGTTACAGAAAGTAAAAAGTTGAAAACAGGACACAGTGGATGTTCAGTTACTGGGAGCATCATCCCAGTCGATGCCCCCCGTCCAACAGGGCATTGCAGCCAAGCAGGATACCAGACCAGGTATATCTTCTATGGAGAGAAAAAACATTGAGAGAACACAAAGTTAACAGTTGAAATAGCAGAATGTACGGAAATACAACTGGAGAGTAGTAGTAGAAAAGGAAGTAGCAGAGTGAAAAAAATTGGTAAGTCTGTCCTCCAGCAGTCTACGCCTATAGCAGCATAACTACAGAGATAGCTCAGGATGACCTTAGCCACTCTAACTCTAAGCTTTATCAAAAAGGAAAGTTTTAAGCCTGGCCTTAAAAGTAAACAGAGTGTCTGCCTCACGGACTAAAACTGGGAGCTGGTTCCACAGGAGAGGAGCCTGATAACTAAAAGATCTGCCTCCCATTCTACTTTTAGAAATCCTAGGAACTACAAGTAAACCTGCAGTCTGAGAGCGAAGTGCTCTGTTAGGAACATATGGAACAATTAGATCTCTGATGTATGATGGAGCTTTATTATTAAGGGCTTTGTATGTAAGAAGAAGGATCTTAAATTCTATTCTGGATTTAACATGGAGCCAATGAAGGGAAGCTAAAACGGGAGAAATGTGATCTCTCTTTTTAATATTCATCAGAACTCTTGCTGCCGCATTTTGGATCAACTGAAGGCTTTTAATGGCATTTTGTGGACTACCTGATAGTAAAGAATTACAGTAGTCCAGCCTTGAGGTAACAAATGCATGGACTAGTTTCTCAGCATCACTCCTGGACAGGATGTTTCTAATTTTAGCAATATTCCGGAGGTGAAACAAGGAAATTCTAGAAACCTGTTTAATATGGGATTTAAATGCTAAACATGTCGTCACTGGTCCGACATGTTTAGCCCATGCTGTCATTCCATCAATGGTTGTCTAGGTGGTGTCCTGCAAACGATGTGGGCTACATTGATAACTGGAGAACTTTTTGGGGAAAACCTGGTCTGATCCGGAGAGACGGCATCCATCCCACTTTGGATGGAGCAGCTCTTCTTTTTAGGAATATGGCCGAATTTATTATTCCTCCAAAACACTGACAACCCAGGGTCCAGACCAGGAAGCAGAGTCGTAGTTTAACCCACCTCTCTGCTGCTTCTGTACTGTTACCCACACATTACCCTATAGAAACAGTGTCTTGCCCACGGCCACAATTAAATGGAGTAAAAGTTAAGCCAACAAAAGCAAATTATGGAAATCTCACAAAAATAAATACGACTTTGACTGAACGGAAAAATAAATCTATTAAATGTGGTTTATTAAATATAAGATCTCTCTCCTCAAAGACTTTGTTAGTAAATTACTTGATTTGTGATAATCACATTGATTTCCTTTGTCTCACAGAAACCTGGTTGCAGCAGGAGGATTATGTCAGAATAAATGAGTCAACTCCTTCCAGTCATTTCAATTTTTACATTCGTAGAAATACTGGGCGAGGGGGAGGAGTTGAAACCATTTTGCGTTCTGATTTACTAATTAGTCCCAGACCAATTGATAGCTACAGTTCTTTTGAACATCTAACCCTTAATTTTCCTCATCCAAGTTGCAAAACATTAAAACCATTTTTGTTTGTGGTTTTGTATCGTCCACCAGGCCCTTACTCTAAATTCTTGGATCAGATCTCACATTTTTTATCTGATTTAGTATTAAATACTGATAGGGTCACTATAGTGGGGGACTTCAATATTCATCTGGATATTGAAAGTGAAAGCCTAAATGCAGCCTTTAGTGCTATGTTAGACTCAATTGGCTTTACTCAAAAAGTACAGGGATCGACCCACTTGGGTAAACACACTTTGGACCTTGTACTGACATACGGTATTGAGTGTGAGGAAATAACAGTCCACCCACATAACCCGGTCCTGTCTGACCACTTCTTGATAACTTTTGAATTTACTTTAACTGACCATCTTAAATCTGAAAGAACATTTCATCATAGTAGAGCTTTATCAGACAATGCTATAACATTTTTTTTTATATATCTGTTCCATTCTTACTTTCCTCAGTGTCTCAGAGTAACACAGTGGATGGCAGTAATTCTATCTCTAACCATTCAGAAATTGATGGTCTGGTTCACAGCGTTACTTCCTCATTGCGTTTGGCATTAGATAGTGTAGCCCCCTTAAAAAAGAAACTGGCTAGCCATGGGAGGCTGACTCCTTGGTTTAACGCAGAGTTGCGTACTTTAAAGCAGAATACTAGAAAGTTGGAGAGAAAATGGGGCTCTACACACCTAGAGGATTCCTATTTAACCTGGAATAACAGTCTACTGCTGTATAAAAAGACCCTTCGACAAGCTAGAACAGCATATTTTTCATCTTTAATAGAGGCGAATAAAAACAATCCTAGGTTTCTTTTTAGTACAGTTGCCAAACTTACACAGAGTCATAGCTCTGTTGAGCCAACTATCCCAGCTCTTAGCAGTGATGAGTTTAGGGAATTCTTCATAAATAAAATTAATTTGATTAAAAATAAGATCATTGTCAGGTCCCTGCTGGGGGGTGGGGTGCCCCTGGGCCCCGGCTCTCCCGGTCCATCGACCGGCCCGCCCTGGCGCGGCCGGTTGCCGGCGGGGCCCGTGGGCTCGTCACTGTTGCACCCCGGGCCCCTGCATAGTGGCCGCTGGATGTTCCCCTGGGGCTCTCCTTTGCTCCACTCTTGGGGGATGCGGTCGGCCCCGCCCGGGTCCGCCTGGGGCTCTGGAGGTCCTTTGGACGTCTTTGCTCCGATCCCCTTCATATCTGCATCGATTCCTGTGAGACGGAATGATGCCTGCTCACACCAGCTATCGAACACTCTTATGGAGAAACCTTATATGCACCAGCATGCTAACACACACACATAGATGTGGGGTCTCTGGTGTTTAAGGATATGTTCTTGGGCTGAGGTTATTACTAGAGCTTGATTAATCGGTACCATGAGTTTTTCTGTGACATTGTTGTTGTATTTTTATATCTATTTTTGTGTGATGTGGTTGTGTAATTCTTAGTTCACAATGTTTGGTTTGTTTTGTCGATGTTCCTTTTTTGTGTTTTGTTTTGTTTTTCCCCCTCTCTCTGCCGTCCTGTGGGTATGGAGGCAGACTTCAATGTCTTCCTGTGTTTTCTTTGTTCCCCTTCCTCTCTTGTATTTTCAACTCACCCTCTCTCTTGACTTTTGGTTTTCTACCTCTCTTCTTTATCTTCCTTCTTTCTTCTCCTTAATTTTCCGTCTCCGTGTCCATAACATCAGGAAATAAAAACTCCAACAATTCATAATAAAGATTTTTCACACATAAATCAAGTGGAGGACTATAGCAAAAGCTGTACTGCTCCGCTTGTGAAAGTAAATCTGTTGGGCTTCTACTTGGTACTCAGACACCAATTCTGAGCTCCACACTGCCAGACAGGACACCTAAAAAAATAAAATAAAAAAAATGAAAAAAATGAAAAAAATAAAATCATTGGCCTCCTCCCAAACATGAATACTTATTCCTCAGTAAATGAGGCAGTATCTGATAGAACTGTAGAACTTCAGTTGTGCTTAGGCTGTTTTGATTCAGTCGAGCTTTCGGAATTATCAAAAATATTAGCCTCATCTAAACCTTCAACTTGTATGTTTGACCCAATCCCAACTAAATTATTTAAAGAAGTGTTCCATTTGGTTCCTGGCCCCATTTTGGATATGATGAATCTATCCTTAGTAAACGGATACGTACCACAGGAATTTAAAATAGCTGTAATTAAACATTTACTCGAGAAACTTTCCCTTGATCAAGATGACTTAGTGAATTACAGACCTATATCTAACCTTCCTTTCTTATCCAAAATCCTTGAGAAAATTGTTGCTAATCAAGTCTGTGAGCATCTAAACAGCAACGAGCTGTTTGAAGAGTTTCAGTCAGGTTTTAGAGCTCATCATAGCACTGAAACAGCACTGGTGAAGGTTACTAATGATATTCTCATGGCCTCAGATAATGGACTTGTGTCTGTTCTGGTTTTGTTAGATCTCAGTGCTGCTTTTGACACAGTCGATCATAATATTCTCTTAGAAAGGCTTGAACATGTTGCAGGGATCAAAGGAACAGCACTAGGCTGGTTTGAGACACTGAGGAAAGTAAGAATGGAACAGATTCTTTAAAAATTGTTACAGCATTGTCTGATAAAGCTCTACTATAATGAAAGTTTCTTTCAGATTTAAGATGGTCAGTTAAAGTAAATTCAAAAGTTATTAAGAAGTGGTCAGACAGGACCGGGTTATGTGGGTGGACTGTTATTTCCTCACACTCAATACCGTATGTCAGTTCAAGCACCACAAAACACAGACAAAAATGGTCTTAATGTTTTGCAACTTGGATGAGGAAAATTAAGGGTTAGATGTTCACAAGAACTAGCTATCAATTGGTCTGGGACTAATTAGTAAATCAGAATGAAAAATGGTTGCAACTCCTCCTCCTCGCCCTGTATTTCTAGGAATGTGAAAATTTAAATGACTGGAAGGAGTTTAATCATTTATACTGACATAATCCTCCTGCTGCGACCACCTTTCTGTGAGACCAAGCAAATCAATGTGATTATAAACAATCAAGTCATTTACTAACAAAGTATTTGAGGAGAGAGATCTTATGTTTAATAAACCACATTTAATAGATTTATTTTTCCGTTCAGTCAAAGTTGTATTTATTTTTGTGAGATTTCCATCAGGATCAGACCAGGTTTTCCCTAAAAAGTTCGCAGTTATCAATGTAGCCCACATCGTTTGCAGGACACCACCTAGACAATCATTGATGGAAGGACAGCATGCGGCTAAACATGTCGTCACTGGTCCGATCAGGCAGGGGACCAGAAAAGATTACCGAGTCTGACATTGTTTTAGCAAACTTACACACCGAAGCAATACTAATTTTAGTGACCTCCGATTGGCGTAACCGGGTGTCATTACCGCCAGCGTGAATAACAATCTTAATGTATTTACCCTTATCTTTAGCCAGCAGTTTCAGGTAGGATTTGATGTCGCCCGTTCTGGCCCCTGGCAAACATTTGACTATGGTCAATGGTGTCTCTAATGCCACGTTTCTGACGATGGAGCTGCCAATTACCAGGGTCGGCTTCTCAGCGGGTGTGTCGCTGAGTGGGGAAAATCTGTTAGAAACGCGGACCGGTTGGTGGTGGCCCGTGGGCTGGGTCCTAGAACTATGCTTCCTAAGTACTGTCACCCAGCCGGCCTGGGGTCCCGGCTGCGCGGGCTCTGCCAGAGGACAGCTAGGGGGTTCTATCCTTGTTGGCTCCGCGCTGGCTAATGGGCTTAGGCTATCTGCTGGTTTTTCAACAGAGCGGAGCCGTGCTTCTAATTCTGATACCCTCGCCTCCAAAGCTACAAAAATATTACATTTATTACAGTTACCATTATCACTAAAGGAGGCAGGGAAGTAACTAAACATCTGACAGAGAGAGCAAGGAGAGCAAGAGAGAAGAGAAGAGTTAGAGACAGGAGAGAGAAGAGTAGCCATTGCCGCAATGAAGCTAAGCTAACTGAGCTAGCGGGACCTTACCACCCCAAGAAAAGCTGTGTGAAACACAAGGAGTTCCCAAAACGTAAAGTACACCACCACAAAACGTGTGTTTTAGTGTGCTTGTGTGTTAAAATAACTTAGTGAGGCCTCAGCACAGGGAAAACAAGATCAATTCAAGAGAGTCTGAACAACAGCTCCACGGACCACAACAGTGACAACAGGAAATGACGCAATACGGCTTACCCCGTCACAGAGTACCAACCAACACTGCCACCTTTCACTCACAAAAAAAAAGTGAACTGTTGAAAGTGTGCTATACAAATTATACATATTCTGGTTTTCTAACATCTGTAGTAGATAGTTTCATGGTTTAGAATAGATGGGAAGAATTGCCGAAATTTTTTGGCTGTAAGGTTGATCTATCTTCTTAATAAATTCCCCTTAGCTTAAAGAGGTGATCTGTGATTACATGGTGTATGTGTACAATTAATGTCCAAGGCGTATTAATTTATACCTTCAATAATGTCTGGTCTTCTAATACAGAAGTGGTGCCCCTAATATTGATAGATTAAACTTGAACTTCATAAATAATTATATTAATATTAAATTGTTGATCATAATTATTGATGGTTATGTAAACCAGACAAAAATTCGCTGTGTCACAACAACATTACATGATCAATGATATAATATAATTAGTGTGGGGTTTAAATGATCCTCAGATGATACAAAGGGAATCAAAGTGGGCTAAAACAAGCTCTGGCAGTGAAATGTTTTAGATTTTCATCGTAAATGACAAAATGGAGGATTATAAACAAGTAGATCAGAAGTATGGCTCAGGAGGAGACAAAGTTGGAGAGGAGAGGTTGGGAATTATAATGAGATATATTTATATTTTGGACAAATGACACAGAATATGGATCCGCCAGGAAAAAGGAAAAGGGTTTGATTACAGGGAAGGTCCATGGATGGAGTGAAGCAGGAGATGCAGAGGGTTTGTGTCGCAGATAAGGATATTAGAGATGATCTGCTGTGTTGAAACCCTGAAACAAAAAAGAAGAAAAAGAAATAGCTAATAAAAATATTATTTTTTCATTAGGATCAAAGCTTTATTTTAGTATCAATACTTTACAGAAACATTATATTGTTGAGGCTATGGCCTTTACTGAACGAACTGTATCTCCCAGCATCCTTTCACTGAACGAACTGTATCTCCCAGCATCCTTCCACTGAACGAACTGCATCTCCCAGCACCCATTGCGCTGCCCTCGACCCAGTCTCATTGGTCTGTTGCCAGTGATGACATCACAGAGTTGATAAAAGCAGCGCGAATATTGAAATCTTGGTCTTTTGTTCCCCAAGCGGTGCCTGTGAGGACGATTAAATCCACTGCTAGCATTTTCCCTTTTTCTGTTCAAACCTGCTGGACCAGGAAGAACTTCCCTTTTATACTTCGAAGTGAATCGGCCGATCAAACAGACTCCCCGTCAGCGTAACCAGGGAGTCAGCTGGCCATCTGAGCTTTAATGAAAACAGGCCTGAGTCCCTCAGCGCCTAAACGTCGGAGGTCCGCTTTTTCTGACCTCGGATTTGCGTAAACCGCTCCTTTAAACTGGACACTTTCTACGTTCTTCGTCGTGGACTGTGGAGAGCTGCCCCCACCAAGTAGGATTAAACTTTGTTCTATTTTTGCATGCGTTAGAATAGATGGAAATTATGAATGAAATGTAATCTGTAAGGTGACCTATTTCATTAATAAATTCCCTTAAGTAACGAGAAGTTTCCTGTGCTATTTCAGTGTGTGCTGTGAAGTTTGTTTTTACCCCGCGGACGAACTCTACGCCTTTTCAGAGAGACTGACAGTCTGGTTTAATTAAAATTATCTCATTTATGAGATTGGTGCCCCGAAATCTTTAATAAACAGGTTAAACTCGAACGTCATCACTAATTATATTAAAATTAAATTATTGATTATAATTATTGATACTCTGAAAACCAGACAACAAATATTTATTATTAATAGTTACAACAATATTGATCTCATTAATGAGCTTGTCTGTTTGTTTTTTTTTCTTAACAGATGGGACCCCTGTAAAAAGAAGCAGAGGCTATGAACTTATTCCACCTGACAGTGAGTTTAACTTCTCAAAGTTTTAATTTCAAACTTCCATTTGAAGACCAGTCAGAGTTCTGTTAGTTTCTTCTGAACTGTAAAAATGTTTTTTGTCCTCTAATCAGTTTTGAAGCTGTCAATCATGTTAGCTTAATGAGATACGATGGTGAGAATCCTGGGCACCAGTTTCAAGTCTTGTCATGAATTCAGAGTTAAATTTAGGACAGGCTTTGATTGGGCCAATCCTACAAGGGGAGGGACTCATAAAAAAATCTATTATTATTCAGAAGACAGCAATGCAACCAGAAATCAGTGGGTGACATTTTATAATGCACAACACAATGACCAACAAATGCATCAGATGTTGGAGCTTCACTACCTCTTTTTAGTCCATGTAAATATCTTTCATTTGAAGTTTTATACGAATGTCGATGGTTGCAAATCTTTTGCATTAAAGTTGAAATAAATGTTGTAATTAACTTCTCCTTTCCCATGTCAGCAGGCATCTAAGTTTTATTTAACAGCTACACCCGCTGGTGACAAAGGGCAGAAGGTGCCCAAAAGGCCAAAAAAACCAAAAGCTTTTATTCTCACAGGAGTCTGTCTGCTTCTGGCCTCTTTGTCCTGGTCTGGGTTCTTGGTCTCTTGTGCAAAAAGGATAGTGATTTTTACAACACCCTCCCCAGATGATGCCTTCAGAACTGCTACCTGTTGTTATAAAATGTTCACCGCTGTTGAATATCCAGGTGTTGTGACACAGAGTGAGTTAGTTTTTGTCTGGTTTACATAACCATCAATAATTATGATCAATAATTTAATATTAATATAATAATTGATGAGGTTCAAGTTTAATTGATTAATATTAGGGGCACCACTTTGCTTTGGAAGATCAGGCATCCAGTCTCTTCTTAAAGGTGTAAATTCACACGCTGTGGACATTAATTGTATGCATTATTCCAAGTAATCCCAGACAACTTCTCTTTAAGCTAGGGGGAATTTATTAAGAAAATAGATCAACCTTACAGCCAAAACATTTTGTCAATAGTTCCCATCTATTCTAAAGCATGCAACTAACTAAATTTAAATAATTTTTTTCACTAATCTAATTTAAATGGCTTATAATTCCGGACCTGAGTCCCAATTTCATACCATCACATGTAACGTGAGATGGTATGACAATAAAAGTTCCTTGAATCCTTTAATCCTTGAATCCTTGAACTACTACAGATCTGAGAAAACAATATATGAAAATTAAACACAATTAACACAAAGTGGATCAGGGTTGAACAGCTGAGGTTTGTTTGAGAAAGGGACGTGACCCTCACTCTAGGGAGCTCAACTAAGATAGCCTGTGGGACAAAGGACCATAAGCTATCTCAGCTCTGTTCTATGGTGGAGGGCAGCACATGTAGGGAGACAAAGGGCCATAAAACTTAGCTCTGGCTATAGTGGACAGAGCACATGGGGTGAAGCATCCATGTGGAAGGCCTCTGCTTTAGCTACCAAACAAAGGAACAATGGAATTAACCTTTCAGCTAAGACCAGCTAACGCAGGTCGGACAGACTCCGACTGTACCAACCAGGTGATCAGAGAGCGAGAGACAGAGCGAGGAAAAGAGAGGAAGGAAAAAGAAAGAATGAGTGGGATCTGCTCAGAATAAAAAAAAACAGTTTCAAACACATCAAATACAGCTCAAACTTATGCATGTGGCGACGCCAAATGAGCCAACAGGTTCAGCGCTTAAAAATAAACCCTTTAAACCAACAATGAATGACATCTAACTCGTTAAGAAGTATATTTTCTCTATTTATCTCCGCCCAGACACAATATTAGTATAAATGAACCGGTTCAGTCCTACTTTGCCTTGAAGGAGGTCCAGTCCACTAGGAGAAGTGCAAATTGTGTCCGTAGTTGAGCAAGAAAAAGAGTTATAAAAAACCTTGAGCAGGATTTTAAGGACCGTGTGGCCCAAAGGCAGGCTGGGCCTGCAGGTCGACGTCTAACGAACTGTCTTGGAACAGTCCTTATAGCGCGCACCCTGGTTACGCAAATGGGGTGAGCACTTCGAAGCTTTGAAATGAGTTCTTCCCCGGTCCAGTGGGTCAAAAGAGAATCTTCACCAGTGAGATGTCCTCTGTTGAGCCTGAGTTTCTCTCTGAAACTTGAAAATGTTTAGACTCCAACTCCTATAGCCCCTTTGGCCGTGATCTCATCGCCGATGTCACCATGGGTGATCACGGACCAATAGAAGTGTGTTGGGGTCACTGCTAGGATTGCTGGGAAATGTGGTCTGCTCAGTCCATCTTTGAAACAACATCCCCCCTTAGTTCTGAAGCACTGAACCAATGTTCAGTCTTTGGAACTAGAAGTTGATTCATTTTCCATGTGAACCAGGAAACTTTGCTGTCCTTCTGCGGCAGGGAAGGTTTAACAGTTCAGTCCATTCGAACAACAACAAAAAAACAAACAAAAAAAAAATATATATATATTGGTCCCAGCATCTTCCCTTTAGATCTGAAGGATGGAATGACTTTACAGTCTTTAGAGGTTCACTGGGTCCATTAATTCAAGGTGTGTCTGGGCTGGGCTACCTGAGTCTGGGCACAGACTAACCTACCACTAATAAAAGTTTACAATTGTAAGGCATATATAAAAAAATAAAATAATAAATAAAAATTACCCACATTGTCAACATCATACTCGTGGTTTGATTCCTCATCAATTGCAAGGATGGAGATGGAAAGGACAGTAAAGGGCAGGAAAGAGTATGATATTTGGGGTAAAATTTTGATTAGCTAGCCCCATCCGGCACTGGATTCGGCTTGTTCCGTTAGCATGGGAGGAGCTACAAACAATCATATAACATATGTAACGAGTTAGTTCTAGCTTGTAATTGTCTGAATCGCCTGCAGGAGGTGTGCAACACTACTGCAGTGTCAACCATTCAATTACAGGAAGAACCACTGTGAAGGCCACAGTGAGACTTTGTACAATCTGCTTTCTTAGGGACTTTGAGAAAGTCAAATTAAATTCAATGGGTAAAAGACTGAATTATTTATTATTAACAAACCTTGAAATAGCTGTGTTCAAGCTATATGCCAGGTGGGTTTGTGCAAATAGCAGAGTTGTAGTGGTTTTCAGGATGTTTTATTCCCATCTAGAATGTGGATCCATCACTTAGTGAGGTAGTGTGCAGATAAATCAGCTACTCTAACAAAGTCTTGTGTTAAATGATACCTAGGTGTCACTTCACCACTCCCAAAAGAGAAACTGCAAACCTGAAAGGGTTATTTTAATGCACTTAGAATGTATTTACAGTTCTTACTGTAACCTGAAAGATGTTAATCTACATGTCTGCAGATTACTCTAAAACAAAACAAAAATGATGGATGCAATTAGTTGTTAGTGCATGCTAGAGGTGAGTTTTGAAACATGCACCCGTTCTGTTAGGACCATTTACTGGTCCCCCCCCCTTTCCACTGGTGTGGAGATAGGCTCTGCCTCCAAGGAGGAGAGCTTGAGGTAGAACTTACTTTGGTTAAGCAAAAGAGCAGCAGTCCTGACCGCTGTGTCATTCAGTTTAGGAGGGGCTTCATAACATCTGATGAAGCTGCATGTGACTGTCAGCAGGTGTTTGTTTTGTCCTGCTGGGTTCAGGTGCAGCCAAGGGAATATGACCCCACTTCGCTGAGAGCAATTCCTGCTGAGTAGCTGGTATGGATGGAGCTGACAGCAGGATAAGCATCCTTGGATGCAGGTCTCGATCATGTGAGCCTTTGAAAGCCAGGATGTCACCTGTTGGAAGATGTCACATGAGGCTCTGGGGCTCTTCTGGTCACATGCAAGGAAGTCATGGGTGGGGGTTAAGATGACCCCCCTTTGGTCTGTTAGGTCAGCCCATGGAGGCGGATCTCGCTCGTTGTGGGCATAGACCAATTGACCTGTCTTCAGCCTATGATCCGGAAGATCACCTGGTGGTGGCTGCATCATGTCTGGTGGTGAATGGTATATCACCAGCTTCTGGATGAGATGAAAGTTTGGATCTTGTTCCTGCATCTTCACCAAGTCAAAATGTTTAGGTTCATACCCGGGGTGTGCATTTTCCATTCCCATCTGTCGCCAGGAGAGGGCGCCGACGGGATGGACTTGTGAGAGAGGGAGCCATCGTTTCTGGAAATCCCACAGGATTCTTCTCTCTTGCTCTCTCTGTCAGATGTTTAGTTACTTCCCTGCCTCCTTTAGTGATAATGGTAACTGTAATAAATGTTATATTTTTGTAGCTTCGGAGGCGAGGGTATCAGAATTAGATGCACGGCTCTGCGCTGTTGAAACACCAGCAGATAGCCGAAGCTCATTAGCCAGCGCGGAGCCAACAAGGATAGAACCCCCTAGCCGTCCTCCGGTAGAGCCCGCGCAGCCGGGACCTCAGGCCGGCTGGGTGACTGTACGTAGGAAGCATAGTTCTAGGACCCAGCCCACGGGCCACCACCAATCCGTCCGCATTTCTAACAGATTTTCCCCACTCAGCGACACACCCGCTGAGAAGCCGACCCTGGTAATTGGCAACTCCATAGCCAGAAACGTGGCATTAGAGACACCATTGATCATAGTCAAATGTTTACCAGGGGCCAGAATGGGCGACATCAAATCCTACCTGAAACTGCTGGCTAAAGATAAGCGTAAATACAGTAAGATTGTTATTCACGCTGGCGGTAATGACACCCGGTTCCGCCAATCGGAGGTCATTAAAATTAGTGTTGCTTCGGTGTGTAAATTTGCCAAAACAATGTCCGACTCGGTAATCTTTTCTGGTCCCCTGCCTGATCAGACCAGTGACGACATGTTTAGCCGCATGCTGTCATTCCATCAATGGTTGTCTGGGTGGTGTCCTGCAAACGATGTGGGCTACATTGATAACTGGATAACATTTTGGGGAAAACCTGGTCTGATCCGGAGAGACGGCATCCATCCCACTTTGGATGGAGCAGCTCTTCTTTCTAGGAATATGGCCAAATTTATTAGTCCTCCAAAACACTGACAACCCAGGGTCCAGACCAGGAAGCAGAGTCGTAGTTTAACCCACCTCTCTGCTGCTTCTGTACTGTTACCCACCCATTACCCTATAGAAACAGTGTCTTGCCCACGGCCAAAATTAAATGGATTATAAGTTAAGCCAACAAAAGCAAATTATGGAAATCTCATAAAAATAAATAAAACTTTGACTGAACAGAAAAATAAATCTGTTAAATGTGGTTTATTAAACATAAGATCTCTCTCCTCAAAGACTTTGTTAGTAAGTGACTTGATTTGAGATAATCACATTGATTTCCTTTGTCTCACAGAAACCTGGTTGCAGCAGGAGGATTATGTCAGTATAAATGAGTCAACTCATTCCAGTCATTTAAATTTTCACATTCCTAGAAATACTGGGCGAGGGGGAGGAGTTGCAACCATTTTCCGTTCTGATTTACTAATTAGTCCCAGACCAATTGATAGATACAGATCTTTTGAACATCTAACCCTTAATTTTCCTCATCCAAGTTGCAAAACATTAAGACCATTTTTGTTTGTGGTTTTGTATCGTTTTTTCGAGCTCATCCTAGCACTGAAAAAGCACTGGTGAAGGTTACTAATGATATTCTCATGGCCTCAGATAATGGACCTGTGTCTGTTCTGGTTTTGTTAGATCTCAGTGCTGCTTTTGACACAGTCGATCATAATATTCTCTTAGAAAGGCTTGAACATGTTGCAGGGATCAAAGGAACAGCATTAGGCTGGTTTAAATCATATTTATCTGATAGATTCCAGTTTGTTCATCTAAATGATCAATCTTCTTCACTCTCAAGGGTTACTTGTGGAGTTCCACAGGGTTCTGTGCTTGGACCAATTCTGTTCACCATATATATGCTCCCAGTTGGTAGAATCATTAGACAGCATGGGATAAATTTAGACAGCTATGCAGATGATACACAACTATATTTATCCATAAATCCTGATGAACCCAGTCAGTTAGGTAGATTACAGGCATGTCTGGAAGACATAAAAACATGGATAACCCTAAACTTTTTGCTTTTAAATTCGGACAAAACAGAAGTTGCTGTCTTTAGACCAGAAGTTCTTAAACAGAAACTGATTAGTCAATCACTTCATCTGGATGGCATTAAATAGGCCCCCAGTAATAACGTAAAGAACCTCGGCGTTATTTTTGACCGAGACTTGACATTTAAACCCCATATTAAACAGGTTTATAGGATTTCTTTCTTTCACCTCCGGAATATTGCTAAAAATTAGAGACATCCTGTCCAGGAGTGATGCTGAGAAACTAGTCCATGCATTTGTTACCTCAAGGCTGGACTACTGTAATTCTTTACTATCAGGAAGTCAACAAAATGCCATTAAAAGCCTTCAGTTGATCCAAAATGCGACAGCAAGAGTTCTGATGAATATTAAAAAGAGAGATCACATTTCTCCTGTTTTAGCTTCCCTTCATTGGCTCCCTGTTAAATCCAGAATTTAATTTAAGATCCTTTTTCTTACATACAAAGCCCTTAATAATCAGGCTCCATCATACATCAGAGATCTAAGTGTTCCATATGTTCCTAACAGAGCACTTCGCTCTCAGACTGCAGGTTTACTTGTAGTTCCTAGGATTTCTAAAAGTAGAATGGGAGGCAGATCTTTTAGTTATCTGGCTCCTCTCCTGTGGAACCAGCTCCCAGCTTTAGTCCGTGAGGCAGACACTCTGTTTACTTTTAAGGCCAGGCTTAAAAATTGCCTTTTTGATAAAGCTTATAGTTCGAGTGGCTAAGTTCATCCTGAGCTATCTATGTAGTTATGCTGCTATAGGCTTATACTGCTGGAGGACAGACTTACCAATTTTCTTAACTCTGCTACTTCCTTTTCTCCTACAACTCTCCAGTTGTATTACAGTACATTCTGTTATTTCGACTGTTAACTTTGTTTTCTCTCAGTGTTTTTCTCTCCATAGAAGATATACCTGGTCTGGTATCCTGCTTGGCTGCAATGCCCTGTTGGACAGGGGGCATCGACTGGGATGATCCTCCCAGTAACTGAACATCCACTGTGTCCTGTTATCAACTTTTTACTTTCTGTAACATAGAGAGTTCTCTTATATCAGATCTTCTGTTCCTTCTGTGTCTCTGCTCTGTCTTCTCAAACCCGTAGATGGTCGTGGCAGATGGCCGCTCCTACTGAGCCTGGTTCTGTTGGAGGTTTCTTCCTGTTAAAAGGGAGTTTTTCCTCTCCACCGTCGCTACATGCTTGCTCAGTATGAGGGATTGCTGAAGGATTGCTGTGGTTGGAAAGTCTGCATCAACGGGGCCCAACCTCACGCCAATGACTGACGCAATCTGCTGGGATTTCTTAAATAGGAAACTTTTTAACTGATTGGAATGTTTGTATAAATGTATTGAAATGACTTCTTGTTAAGTGCCTTGAGATGACATCTGTTGTGAATTGGCGCTATATAAATAAACTGAATTAAATTGAATTGAACTGAAATTGAAACTGAATTGAATTGAATTGAATTCTGCGATCAGCTCCTGGTCTTGACCGGCTGCAGAGCACCAGGTCCCGTTCTTGGCTGTGGCTGGGGGTGCCTGAGTCACAGACCTTGAGCTGGAGTGGTTTCCCAGGAGACAGAATGGCTCTGGTTCCCTCCTCAGGCAAGGTTGAGCACATCAAGCTAATCTCTGACCCTGTGTCTAGGAGAGAATTAAATTTGACACACCCTCCTATAAAGATCTTACAGTGTAGGTGACATCCAAGTTTTGTGTGAAGTAAGTTGCATAAAAATATCAGACAACGTGTTTGTGGTATTTTTACTGGAAAGATCCCAAGGAGCGTTTGGGGTCTCTCAAAGGCAGTTCTACAGCTGACCAGGTCACCCGTGGCAGCTGTGAGAACTGGAACCACGCCTAGTCATACAGATGGAGGTTCAAAGTATGGATTACCTGGAGGATTGGATGCCTCTGATGATCTGGATGGACTCATCAAACGCTGGACTGCTTCAAACAAATACCTGCGACAAGCATCCTCAACATCTCCCTTCGTTATAATTTCAATCTGAACTCTACTATCGAACTTTTCTCTTTCATGGTAGTTATGGGATGTTTTCCTATCCGACCAATAATAATCTGGCTGCTTTGGTTACAATTTATGCCAGTTGTCACCCCCTTGGCTCTGTGATGCACACCTATGTTGTTTCCTAGGTCCATCTCCAGCCATGGTTGGAGTGGGAGGAGCTTCTTTGCCTTCTAGTGGGAGGCCCTGCTCCTCTGCTGTCTGAATGTGCAGCACTTTGGGTTCAGCATCTGCTTGGTTGGGGCGCGCCTGCGTTTCCCAGGCCAGCTGAGCGTATTTTCGGATTTCCTGCATCCTTAGTTTCCTTGCCCTGCTGTACATATTCACCTGGAAGTGAATAGATTAGTGCAAGTTATGAAGAAATAAAGATTTGAAAGTCTGATCTTCCTCTAAACCAGGAGCGCTGCGTCCTTGGAAATACGCAACTCTTTAGCGACGGTAAAATTCTCTCACCGGTTCATGTTTCTTCTGTTTCAGAGAGAAAGCAGCTCATGTTGCAGAGGCCTGATCTGTAAATATAGCATATTCTACCCTCATAGCTTGACAGAGGGTAGTTTAGCAGTCTCTGATCTCAGGGGTTAAGGTTTCCATGAAACTGTGTACACCCCTGGAGGTTGTTTTCCAAATAAGTTTTAATTTCTCTCGTGTTGACGGGTAGGGCAGGTCTAGGAGGCAATGTTCTACTTCTCTTAAATAATCGTCAACATTTGAGGTAGAATCACTTGGATCAAAGCGTTCTATGTCCTGTGCCAACGATTCCAGTTGTCTTATTCGCATGCCGTACTCATTGAGTTGGCCTGCCTCATCGGAATCAGGCTTGGGTTTCAGTGCGGGGCCCTCCCGGGGCTGGCAGAGGGAGAGCAGAACCCCAGGACTAGAACTAAGGTAGGAGCACTGGGTGATAAATAATGGGAATAAAACATGGGATTAAAAAGAAAAAAAAGAAATAAATAAAGCGTTTTTGCGTTCTAAGAGTGAGAAAACAGAGAAAGCTGATCCAGAATTAAGACGTAGTTTCTTTAAGAAACCCAGCTAAAGCACTAAACAGACAGATAATCTTGAAAATTAATTAGGATATGTTATGTTATGTGCTGGGCACTTGTTTTAAAAGGATACCTGACTGGTCATGTTAAAAATGTAGAGATTAGGTCTTTGCCACTCTTTTACTACTCTCCAGTTGTTCCTTCCTGTTAAAGGGGAGGTTTTCCTCTCCACCGTCGCTACATGCTTGCTCAGTATGAGGGATTGCTGAAGGATTGCTGTGGTTGGAAGTCTGCATCAACGGGACGCAACCTCAATTCAATGACTCGATGCAATCTACTGGGATTCCTGAAATAGATAACATTTTAATGGATAGGAATATTTTTATGATTGTATTGAAATTAATTTTGTCATAAATTGCCTTGAGATGACATCTGTTGTGAATCTGCGCTATAGAAATAAACTGAATTGAATTAAATAGCACAAAAAACTAACTCCAACCTGAGATTTCCAGTATTGCACATTTTGCCTTAATATTTGTTCATTAATGCTAATTATTCACTTTGATTCTTTGAACTATAAGGTAACTCTGAGTTTGTGTCATTTCAGTGTCTGAGCTCAGGGTGGTTCTGCTGGGAAGCAAATGGTCCCAGAGGAGTTCAGTGGGAAACTTCATACTGGGAGTGGAAGCTTTTAAATATGAAGCTCAGTTCTGTGTGAGAATCAGTGAAAAAGAGGAAAACAAGAAAATAACTGTCATCAACACTCCAGATCTTCAGTTCCGCACTGCAGACAAAATGACAGAGTTTATTAAAGACTGTGGGAGGGCTTCTGATCCTGGACCTCATGTGTTCCTGTTGGTTCTACAGCCTGAAGACTTCACTGAAGAAGAGAAAATCAGGATCTACAGAATCCTTCAATCCTTCAGTGATCGATCATTTGACCATTCACTGGTACTGACTCTGAAGCCCCGACCAAAGAAATTCTACAACCTTTTTGAAGAACCTATTAACGAGACTCTAATTAAGGAGCTGATCAGAAAATGTAGATATAGAGACTTAAAGATGGAGAACACTGAACGTCCAGAGGTGCTGACTCGTTTTGGTCACATTGTAAAAGAGAACAATGGAGAACATGTGAGCTATGAAGAGTTTGAAGAAGCAGAAGATTTTGACCAGAGCTGGAGAAAAAAGGAAGCAACAGGTTCTATTGTAGCTGCTGTTAAAGCTGCTGGTAAGTTCAGGAATGGTTCTGAGAATAATATCATTGGAAGTTTGAGACAAAGTATTTATTTTATACAGTAAAATATTCATTAATGTCCTTTTCTTAACAACTCAGTGGAAAAATGACACATCTGTCATATGAAGGTGAGTATATTTATTAGGGAGTTAATGATGTCATTTTCAGACTGCCTTTAGAGGTCGCTTTTCTGCTCTCTAGACACTCACAGCTAGGAATAATCTACTAATTGAGCTAAGGTGAGTGTTTGACTGCTGGCAGAAACCAGAACTCCCAGAAAAAACCCACACATGGACTGGTAGAACATGCTAACTACTCACTAAGAAGGTGGAAGAAATATCTGTGTAAACTCAAATAACAAGAGGAAACATGAGGTGTGATGATGTGTTTTGAAACAGAGGAGAGGTTCAGAAAGCTCAGACAGCAGACCCAGGTGTCCCTATTGGTCCATGGTTTTCCTCCAGGATAGATCTAAAACGGATAGAGATTGATACTTAGGAGCAGATCATTAAAAGCTCCAACCAAGCTGACCCAATGATGTTCTAGTTTTAACTACACAGTGCTGACCACAGCTCCAGTTTGTTGACCTTCCATAAATAAAAAACCCAATGCAATTTAGTGTATATAAATACTGAATAAAGTTTTCTGTGTTCATTTTGCTAAACAATGTTTTATGTAAATAAGGTTTCAACCTGAAGTTCAGTTCATCCTGATGCTGAACATGGCTGCATACACCCACCGTTTCCTACTGACACACAGTATTTCTGATAAAGAGCAGGACTTGGAAACTTTTCTCTAAATAAACATTAGTTGGACTTTATTTCTCTATAAAATGTAATTATTTACATTAAATGCTGAGACATTTGTTATTTAAACTGTCGTCTACATCTTTTATAAAAAGATGTGTGAATTATTGTGTCATTACAGCATCTGGTTTCAGGATTGTGATGTTGGGGAAAAGTGAGGAAAAACAGACAAAACTTCGTAACTTGATCGCTGGAGAGCAGGAACTTCATCATCCAATATTTCCTCAAACCAGAAACAGTGTGGCCTCCTGTGGAGAGTGGAGAGGAAAACCAGTAATAGTAGTGAAAACCCCTGACATGTTCAGTTTGTCTGAGGAGAAGATCCAGAGAGAAGTGAAGAACTGTGTTAGTCTCTGTCCTCCTGGTCCAGATGTTCTACTGCTGTTGGTGAAACCTTCAGAGTTCAACGACAACAACAGAGAAACTCTGAAGTTCATCCTGAGTTTGTTTGGTGAAGATTTCTTCAAACATTCAATAATCATCTTAACACATGACAGTGAAAATAGTTCCTCTGTTGATGAGCTCCTCAGGTTAGTTCAAGGAAGAAGCTACAAGATGACTGATAATGACCGCAGTCTGTTAATGATGCAGATTGAGACCATCATGGATCAGAACAAAGGAACAAATCTGACCTTCAGAGAAGAGACCATCAGACCTCAACATGAACAGAGGAAACCTTCATTAAACCTGGTTCTGTTTGGGAGGAGAGGAGCAGAGAAGGCGTCAGCAGCCAAGGCCATTCTAGGTCAGACAGATCTAGGTTCAGCCTCCAACTCATCAGAGTGTGTTAGAAAGCAGGGAGAGGTGTGTGGACGTTGGGTTTCTCTGGTGGAGCTGCCTGCCTTGGATGGAAAAGCTCAGCAGGAGGTGATGGAGGAATCCTTCAGGTGTATCTCCCTCTGTGATCCTGAGGGTGTCCACGCCTTCATCCTGGTCCTCCCTGTGGGTCCCCTCACTGATGAAGACAAGGGAGAGTTACAGACCATCCAGGACACATTCAGCTCTAGAGTCAATGACTTCACCATGATTCTGTTCACTGTGGACTCAGATCCTACAGCTCCACCTGTTGGTAACTTTATTAAGGAGAACAAGGACATCCAGGAGCTCTGTCAGAGCTTTGGAGGGAGATATTTTGTTCTGAACATGAAGGACAGACAGCAGATCCCAGAACTGATGGAGAGGGTGGAGAAAAGCGTTTCTGACAGGGAGAATGTGTCCTGTTATACAACTAAAACATTAGCATGGGGCCAAATGGAGGAAAAATTACAGCTCCAGGCTGAACTGAAGAAGTTCAACATAGACATTGTTCTCAAAGGTAAAAACATCTTTCACTGAATTTGAAAGTTTTGTTTTTTTCAATAAATTATATAACTGAACTTTTTTATGAATTCTTTTGCTTTTCTTAAAGCTACATTGTGTATTTCTTTGAGTTAATTCTTAGCAAAAAAACCCTTTGTTCTTTCAAAAATATGTGCTCATAGTGTAATTACTTCCACCTACTAATGAAAGTATTCTCGTAAGTGTAGTATCTGCTATTCAGAATACATACACGCGAGTCACGTGAATGGCTGAATCCATGTTGAGCCTCCATCTTGGAAATACATTCGCCAACGAGGGGCATTCCTGGAAATTCTAGCTCCGCCTTTTGCGCTTTGGCTACACTCAGTTGCACTGTGACCAATGCCAGAGGGAGATTGTCTACTCGGAAGACGTCTGACTATATAACTAAATGAAATGTAGTTTTCTAAAGTAACCTCATCACTGGAAGGAACACTGGACGAAGTCGTAGTACTGGAAGCCATGTTAACCTTGGCCTGAAACGGCCACCGTAGGAGTAAAAACGCGCTCGGAATGGGGGGGTGGGAGGTGGGGCTAGAACGTAATATTCAGTTGGTTGTTTCAGCGCTAGATCATATCAAATCAAATCAAATCAAACTTTATTTATAAAGCGCTTTTCAAACCACAACAGAGCTTCTCAAAGTGCTTTACAGATTAAAAATGACCCACAACCCCTCCCCCCCTTCCCAAAACCCAAAAGTAAAAAACATCACCACAGCTATACAAAATTTTAAAATTAAAACAATTATAAGATATGATCAAATAAAAATGCAAAGCAGATAAACAATAATTGATAAATAGCCAGCTAAAAGCTAAACTAAAAAGAATTCAATAAAATAAAACATGCAGAGCAATTAAACTGATTTTAATAATTAATAATCAGTTAAGTTATGTTAAAAAGGTGAGTCTTGAGCCTGCTCTTAAAAACATGAACGTTCTCTGTGGCCCTGAGGTCCTCTGGCAGCCTGTTCTAGAGGTGAAGGCCATAATGCTGGAAAGACGCCTCACCATGAGTGTGTGTCCTGACTTTGGGGGTGACAAGGAGATGGCTGCCAGAGGAGCGCAGAGACCGCGAAGGTTCATATGGTAAAATAAATTCCGAAAGATAAGAAGGCCCAAGACCATTCAGACACTTAAAAATTATTAAAAGAATCTTTAAATCGATCCTTAAACATACGGGGAGTCAATGCAGTGATTCAAAGACTGGTGTAATGTGTTCTCGCCTCCTGGTCTTAGTCAGGACACGTGCTGCTGAATTCTGTAAAAGCTGTAAACTTGAGGTAGTCTTTTTGGGAAGACCAGAAAGCAGGGCATTACAGTAATCAATCCTACTGGTGATAAAAGCATGCATCAGCGTCTCCGTGTTGGCCAGAGAGAGAATGGGGCGGACTCTGGCGATGTTCTTTAAGTGATAAAAACCTATTTTAGTAATATTTTTTATGTGAGGAATAAAAGTCAGCTCAGAGTCAAAAATCACGCACAAGTTCTTCACTTGAAGAGAAGGATTAAAAGACAGTGATTGTAGTTTTGGTAAAAGTTTCTCTCTCTGAGCTTCAGGACCGAAGACTAAAACTTCAGTTTTGTCCTGGTTGAGTTGGAGAAAGTTTTCTGCCATCAAGGATTTAATGTCTAAAATGCAGTCAAAAAGTGAATCCATTGGTCGTTTGTCATCGGGGGAAATGGAGATGTACAACTGTGTATCATCAGCATAACTGTGAAAGTTAACTCCATGTCTTCTGATGACGCTGCCAAGAGGGAGCATGTAAAGGTTAAAAAGCACTGGGCCTAAAATTGAACCCTGGGGCACACCACTTGTGATCTTGTGGACCGTAGAGGAGCAGGTATCTAAACTTATCATAAAAGTCCTGTCTGTAAGATATGATGTGAACCATTTATGAACAGCACCAGAGAGGCAGATCTGTTTTAAACGGGTTAAAAGAATAGTGTGGTCTACTGTATCAAAGGCAGCGCTTAGATCCAGTAGAACCAACACTGTCACCTTCTGAGCATCATAATTTAATCTAAAATCATTTAAAATCTTTAAATCTTTAAATCTTCAAAATGATTTTATTTCTGTGCTGTTGTTCACCCTATAACCAGACTGAAATTTATCTAGGACATTATGAGCGTTAATAAAATCATTAAGTTCAATTAAAACAAGTTTTTCTAAAAAGTTAGATACCGGTCGGAAGTTGTTTAAATAATTAAAATCTAAATTGCTCTTCTTAGGCAGGGGCCTCACTACCGCCCCTTTAAAGGCGGCAGGAAAGACCCCCGTCTGAAGGGAGCTATTCATCATGGTTAAATGAAATAGATGGGAGAAGTTCTTACACAATGTAGCTTTAAGAAATTGGTGATATAATTAAATTAGTTTCAAGACATTTGGCATATTTGAAATTAAATGCATGTCTTGATAAAATTATTCAAATACTTTCACATCCTTGTAGTTAATATTGCTCTTTGAAATGTAAATAGTTAAGCCTAAGATGTATTTTTACCCCTAGTAGATTTTGATTTGATTTTAATAAGAAATGACATCTCTGAGATAGTAATAAAACAATTATAAGGGAGGATCAAAAAAGTTCCTGTATTAGGCAAGGCAAGGCAAGGCAATTTTATTTGTATAGCACACTTTCAACAGCAGGGTAATTAAAGGTGCTTTACATGATTTGATGATTTAAAAAACACACACAAAAAAACACATGGACACAACAAAGCAAGAGAAAGATCAAAAAAGCAAGAGAGCATGAAAACATTTCATACATATGACATGAATCATTTACTCGAATGCAATTCTAAACAAATGGGTTTTTAGTCTCGATTTAAAGCAGTTCAGAGTTTCAGCAGCTCTACACTCGTCAGGAAGTCTGTTCCAGATAAGGGGAGCATAGAAACTGAAAGCTGCTTCTCCATGTTTAGTTCTGAGTCTAGGGATGTTTAGTAGGCTAGAGTTGGAGGACCTGAGTGGTCTTGGTGGTTGGTACCATGACAACAGGTCTTCAACATATTTTGGTGCTAAGCCATGTAATGATTTACAAACTAGTAGGAGTATTTTGAAGTCTATTCTCTGAGCTACAGGGAGCCAGTGTAAGGACTTTAGAACTGGGGTGATGTGCTCTACTTTCCTGGTTCTAGTGAGGAACACGAGCAGCAGCGTTCTGGATCAGCTGCAGCTGTCTGATTGACTTTTTAGGCAGACCTGTGAAGATGCTGTTGCAGTAATCAATCCGACTAAAGATAAACGCATGCATGAGTTTTTCTAGGTCCTGTTGCGACATCAGTCGTTTAATCCTAGAAATGTTCTTCAGGTGATAGAAGGCTGACCTTGTTATTGCCTTTATGTGACCCTGGAGGTTCAGGTCTGAGTCCATTACTACACCTAGGTTTCGAGCCTGATCTGTAGTTTCTAGCTGTATTAACTGAAGCTGTGTGCTGACTCTTGATCGTTCCTCCTTGGGTCCAAAAATAATTACTTCAGTTTTGTTTCTATTCAGCTGGAGAAGGTTATGGCACATCCATCCATTTATTTGGTCAATGCATTGATTTAGGGTTTGAATGGGTTCAGAGTCACCTGGTGACATTGTAATGTAGAGCTTAGTGTCTTCCGCGTAGTTAAGGTAGCTAATGTTATTGGTTGCTATAATCTTGCCTAGTGGGAGCATGTAGATATTAAATTAGAGGGACCCCAGGATGAAGCCCTGGGGCACCCCACATGTGATTTCTGTTCGTTCTGATGAAAAGTTTCCTATTGAAACATAGAAGTCCCTGTTCCTTAGGTAAGACTCGAACCAGCCAAGTACTGTACCAGAGAGTCCGACCCAGCTCTCCAGTCAATTAAACAGCTATTTAACCATAACTGTAACTAGGACTGTTGTAGCGTTAACTAATCATTCTTATTTTGAATTTGTTCTTCCTCTTCTCCTTCTTCTTCTCAGACATTAAAGAGAAGAAGAGTCCTGAGCGTCTCAGGATTGTTCTGATCGGGAAAACTGGCAGCGGGAAAAGCGCATCAGGAAACACCATCCTGGGAAAACAGGAGTTTGTTTCCAATTCATTTCAAGAATCAGTTACGAAAAATAGTCAGAAAGCCCAGATTGAGGTGGATGGTCGTCCTGTTGCTGTAGTTGACACTCCTGGTCTGTTTGACAGCTCTTTGTCCCATGAAGACGTTAATGAAGAGCTGGTGAAATGTATGAGTCTCCTGGCTCCAGGTCCACATGTCTTCCTGCTGGTGTTACCAATCGGTAGATTCACACCAGAGGAGAAGGAGACGTTAAAACTGATCAAGAAAGTTTTTGGAAAAGATTCTGAGAAGTTCACCATCATCCTGTTTACTGGAGGAGACAAGCTGGAAGGTGAGAAAACATCCCCTAGTGAGTTCATTGCACGTTGTAATGATTCCTGTAAGAAGTTGATCGCTGACTGTGGAGGAAGATACCACGTGTTTAATAACTATGATAAACAGAATCATGTTCAGGTCAGTGAGCTGATCAGAAAGATCGACACCATGGTGGAGGAGAATGGAGGCAGCTGCTTCACCAATGAGATGCTGCAGGAGGCTGAAGCTGCCATACAGAAGGAAATGAAGAGAATCCTAAAGGAGAAAGAAGAAGAGATGGAGAGAATAAAGGAGGAACTTGAACAAAGACACAAGGAAGAAAAAGAAGAAATCAGAAGAAGAATGGAGGACCAGAGAACAGAAATGGAAAAAGAGAGAAAACAGAAAGCTAAACTGCTTAAAGAAATGGAAGCAAACATCAGAAAGGAACGAGAACAGAGAGAGAAAACACAAAAAAGAAGAGAACGAGAAAAAAAGAAAAGAAAACAGGAGGAAGATCAACAGCAACAAAAGTGGGAACAAGAACGAAAAGCTCTGGAAAGGAAAATATTTTCAGAATCTCAAGAAAAGGAGACAATCGACAGAAAACTGGAGCAGATGAGAAAAGACATGAAAAAAAAACGAGACACCTGGGAGAGGGAGAGAAGAGAGGGGTGGGAGAAAAGACGCAGAGAGGATGAAGAAAGACAAATGGAAGAACAACAAAAACTGAAAAAGCTTCAAGAGGAATTTGAGGCAGAAAGAGAAGAATATGAGAGGAAAAGAAAAGAAAATGAGAAGAAGATACGGGCTGAAGAAGAGAAGCAGAGAAAAGAATTAGAGGAAAACTATAAGAAAAAAATGGAGGCCATGAAGAGTAAATATGAAGAAGAAGCCAGAAAACAAGCAGAAGATTTTAATGAATTCAAAGAGAAATACGAGAAGGAGCTTTTTGCTCTTATGGAGAAACATGATGAAGAATTAAAGTCAGTAAAGAAGAAGCATGAGAAAGAAATTCAGGAAAAGCAGGAGAGCCACACCAAAGAGTACAAACTCCTACATAATCTCTCTAGACAGAAAGAAAAAGACCTGAAAGATTATCTGGAAACAAAAGAGAAACATCTCAAAGGTACAAAAAAAGAATATAAAGAGAGACAAAAAAGAATTCAAGAATTAGACGAGTTAAAGAAAAAACAACAGGAAGAATTAGACTCTTTGAAAGATAAGTTTGTTGGGAAGTATTGTTCTCTAATGTGACCTGGTTCAAACATAGAGATGTGATATTAAATCACATTTATGTACATTTGTGTTTGTATTTCTCCATATTTGCTTTGGTCATTTGGCAAATGAAACATTTGTACTTTATAAAAATAACCAAATTTAACTCCAGGCAGAAGGAAGAGGAATCCAAACTATATAACTAAAAATACTAAAGCCTGAATACTGACCAGACAACGAATCCAATATCCAAACAAGGAAAAGCAGGGAATGAGAAAGTATATGTAGATGGGATCAGAAGCCTGGAAAAATAAATGAAGAAGAAGTTAGTTTGTAGAATATGCAAGAAATGTGAAGATAAAATTACAGCTAGAGATAATGAGCAGAAATACAACAGTAAAAGGTAACAACAGCCAACAGAAGATGATGTGAACTGTCCATCCATCAGTCCATTATTTTTTCCCCCTAAGCCACAACCAGGTCACAGATGGAGCAGAGAAACCCAGTTACTCTTTTCTTTTCATCCTCAGGAGCTTTTTTTTTTTTTTTTTTAAGGTTTTTGGGCCTTAGTGGCCTTTATTGACAGTGGACAGAGTTTTTTGAATGGGGAGAGAGGTGGGGGAAGACATATGGCAAAGGTCGCCCGGGACGGGACTGGAACCGGGGACGGCCGCGATGAAGACAGAGGCCTCTGCACATGGGGTGTCTCTATTTTTATTGTTTAACTAGTTGCCAGCTGTATTCTAAAAGCACGTGGGAACAGATCAGAATTTAATTCAATTTTAAAAAGTACTGATAGATTCCAAAGGGAAATTAAATATTGATGTAACTCATACTGAACAAGGTTCTTCAAAGAGTTGTGGATGCTGACGGTCGTGGGCAGGATGGGTTTCCTGTAGTGGTAGTTATTCTTTACGGGCACAAATGTAATCGAGAGCTTTTTTAGCTTATAGCCACCTGCCTTCTATTAAGCACAATTGTTTACTTTAATCCTGTAAATATCTTTTTTATTGACCTGGAGGCTGGTATGTGTTATGGTGTTTTCTAGTTTCTAGACATGGTCAAGAAAACTAGAGCATATTTCTCTGATTCATAATTATCAAATTTATTTTAGGAAGCAAATCATGTTTATTCTTTTAAGTTTCTAAGTTCCTCAGCTCAACTTGATCAAACTGCAATACTTTTACACACCACCTCAATCTGTTTGGTCAGATTAGTGACTTTAAAGTATCTTCAAAATCTTATTTTTCCCCCCAGCTTTTAATGACTGTGCCTTTTTATATGTATATTATATATGTATATTAATATATACATTTAGCTTTGTTGTTGTGTTTGTCTACCTCTGTTAATGGTAGACAATGTTTTTAATATGTCAATCTATTGTCACAACCTTTTTAAATGAAATAGTTAATAAATGTGATATATTCAATATTTTGTTCAGTTTTTTGTGTTTTGTTAAAAACCTGAAAAAATGACGTAGGCCGTTATTTTAAGAGGGTAACAATATGCTATATACTGTAAATAAAGTAGTATGGTCAAATTTGGGAATACTCAACCGTCCTTTATTTACCAACACAAAGTAAATTTGGAATTTTTTTTGGAGACAATAGACAAATGTTCACTAATCCACATCCAAATATTTTTATATTACACTTGGATTTATTATTTATTTATTGTCCAATAAATTACTATATAGATGAAAAATACAAAATAACACTTTTTCTGCAAATTAGAAAATACTTAAATTCTGTACCACAATGTAAACATAGAAAAGAGCCCCACTCTTTGGAAAAAGGGCTTTTTAAGATCCATTTACAGAAAAATATTTCTTTTATTTATAACAATTTGCTTTCATTAAGGGGCTCAAAACTTTGAGCAGTAAACAATTTTGGTAACAGAATTTCCATATTAAAATAACAGATGAACAATGGAAAGGAATTATGCTCAACTCCCAAAATTTTTTTGCAGTTATAAATCTCATGAAATTGTATTCAAGATCATACATACATTGCAAACTATCCAATCCAATCCAATCCAATCCACCTTTATTTATATGGCACTTTAACACAACCCAGTTGACCAAAGTGCTGTACAGACACAACAAATTTACATCAATCAAAATAGGATAAAAATAGAATAAAAGAAAATACAAGAAATGGAAGTAAAATCCCAATGCATCAAACAGAATTTAAAGCCAGAGAAAAGAAATAAAACCGGAAGCGAGTCTGCTCGCCTAATCTGGAGGGGCGAAGCATTCCAAAGCTTTGGGGCGACAACGGAAAAGGCACGGTCCCCTCTTGTCTTCCTATTCGTTTTAGGAATAGAGTTGTGTGCGAAAGTCAGGGCACCCCTTTAAAAACAGCATATTTTATATATTTAAAAATGTATATTCATATTTACTGACTCTCTGGTATATGGGAAAAAAAGACAATATTGTCAGGAAACATTAATGCATAGTTACATTTTATTTTATAAATTGAACAAAATTACAAAAATTAAAAACATAATTTTGGCATGTGCAAAAGTTGGGGCACCCTGAGAGTTTCAAAGTTTCAGATTCTTTTTACAAGCTCAGACCTCTACCAGCTCATTGGTCCTGAAGCATGTGTCAACAATTGTCATTAGGGAGTGCCAGCTGGTGCCAATTTGAGGGTTTCTTAAATACGGCGACTCCACAAACCTTGTACAAACACTCAGCAACCATGGGTTCCTCTAAGAAGCTGTGTAAGACAGAAAAAATGAAAGTAATTGATGCCCACAATGCCGGGGAGGGCTACAAGAAGATAGCAAAGCGTTTTCAGCTTGCAGTTTCCACAGTGCGAGGCATAATTAAGAGATGGCAGGTGAGGGGAACTGTGGAGGTCAAGAAGAGATCTGGAAGACCAAGGACACTCTCGGAGAGAACAGCTCGTAGTCTGATCAGAAAGGTAAACCAAAACCCACATTTGACTTCAAAAGACCTCCAGGAAGATTTAGCAGACTCAGGAGTGGTGGTGCACCCTTCCACTGTGCGCCGATACTTGCACAAACAAGACCTTCATGGAAGAGTCTGCAGAAAAAAACCTTATCTACGACCTCATCATAAAATACAACGTCAAAAATATGCAACAGAACATCTACAGAAGCCTGATGACTTTTGGAAACAAGTGCTGTGGACTGATGAAGTTAAAATAGAACTCTTTGGCCACAATAAGCAAAGGTATGTTTGGAGAAAAAAAGGAGCAGCATTTCATGAAAAGAACACCTTGCCAACTGTTAAATATGGGGGTGGATCCATCATGCTTTGGGGTTGTGTTGCAGCCAGTGGGACAGGAAACATTGCTCGGGTGGAGGGAAGAATGGATTCAATTAAATACCAGCAAATTCTGGAGGCAAATATCACAGCATCTGTAAAAAAGCTAAAGCTGAAAAGAGGATGGCTTCTACAACAGGATAATGATCCTAAACATACCTCCAAATCCACCATGGACTACCTCAAGAAACGCAAGCTGAAGGTTTTGGAATGGCCTTCACAGTCTCCCGACTTAAACATCATCGAAAATCTGTGGGTAGATCTTAAAAGAGCTGTGCATGCAAGACGTCCTAAGAATATTGCAGAACTGGAAGCCTTTTGCAAGGAAGAATGGGGAAAAATCCCAAATAATAGAATCCAGAAACTTGTTGTTGGCTATAAAAAGCGTTTACAAGCTGTGATATCTGCCAGAGGGGGTGTTACTAAGTACTGAAGGTACTGATGCTGTAGAGTGCCCCGACTTTTGCACATGCCAAAATTATGTTTTTAATTTTTGTAATTTTGTTCAATTTATAAAATAAAATGTAACTATGCATTAATGTTTCCTGACAATATTGTCTTTTTTTCCCATATACCAGAGAGACAGTAAATATGAATATACATTTTTAAATATATAAAATATGCTGTTTTTAAGGGGTGCCCTGACTTTCGCACACAACTGTAGATAAGAATAACTGATCTGCAGATCTCAAAGAGCGTGACGGAGCATACAGCCTCAGAAGGTCAGACAGATACAGGGCGCAAGGCTATGGAGAGATTTAAATACAAATACAATAATTTTAAAATCTATTCTAAAATGGTTTGGGAGCCAGTAAAGAGATGCCAACACCAGGGGGATATGTTCCCCTTTAAGGGTCCCGGTTAAAAGTCGGGCACCGGCATTCTGGAACATCTGCAGTCGTGAGAGCGACTTCTGACTGAGCCCAACATAAAGCGCATTATAATAGTCAAGGTGAGTTGTGACAAATGGATGAATTAGAATCTCAAAGTCATGTAAAGAAAAAAGAGATTTAGCCTTCGCCAGTTGTCTTAGATGAAAACAACTAGCCTTGACAGTGGAGTTAACCTGAGCATCGAATTTAAGGCCAGAATCCAGCCTGACCTCCAGATTAGTAGCCTGGGGAGTAACATACTGGCTTAGGGAATCAAGGGGAGGATAAAACTTAAAGTGCTTGCTAGGCCCGAATAACAAGACCTCCGTCTTGTTTTCTATAAAATGTAAAAAGTTCAGGACCAACCAGGCCTTGATTTTTTTCAATACACTCAAGTAGATGGCTAGCAGAGTAGCCATTTTGCTGCTTCAATGGAACATAAATATGACTGTCACCAGCATAGAAATGAAAGGCAATATTATGCTTTCTCAAGATGGAGCCAATTGGAAGAAGGTATAAAGAGAAAAGAAGAGGTCCCAGAATCAAGCCCTGAGGTACTCCACACGAGAGGCGCTGGAGAAGACTCGGTGGCTTCAATCCAGACACTAAAGCTTCTGTCTGTTAAATAAGACCTAAACCACTTTAGAGCTGTGTCCCTTATACCAACCCAGGTCTCCAAGCGAGACAGAAGAATCTGGTGATCCACTGTGTCGAAGGCAGCTGTTAGGTTGAACAGAACCAAAATTACACAGTGGCCATTATCTGTTGCTAAAAAAACATAATTCAAGACTCTCGGTAATGCTGACTCCGTGCTATGACAATTCTTTAAACCAGATTGAAATACTTCAAATATACTATGTCCATCTAACAACTGCTTAAGTTGGGAACTACTTTCTCCATTACCTTTGACAAAAAAGGACGTTTAGAAATAGGCCTGAAATTGTCAGTCTTAGAGGGATCCAGACCAGGCTTTTTCAGTAGTGGTGCCACAACAGCATGCTTAAAACTGCCAGGGACAATCCCCGGACAAGGATTTAGGATAGAGGCACATGTAGCATCATTTACCCAAGGCTCGGCTCAGGATTTAAGAGCCTTGGTCTTCAAAGGAGCCACCAGATCTAAGGCCCGATGACACATCAGATCAAGTGGGTGGAGAGTTGCCCAACACAACGATTAGAGTCAATAGGGTCCATTATAACCAGTAGTCGAGTTGAGGGGGAGTTGAGGGGGAGCGGAGGGGACGCCGCTCCTCTTAGAAATCCGACATATAACGTTCCACCAGTAAAAGTCCCATCCTCCATCTCCATCCCTTCCATTTTACAGTAAATATTGTATGGAAATATAAATCATAAATAGGCTTAGCCTATATGAAATAATTTCATCAGAAAATGTTAGGTCTCCGCATGTTGAGCGAAAATAAACAGTCTAATAAAATCCGGGGACAGGGGCACGAAACGCAATGATGCAACATTGTTTTTGCCTGAGAGTCGGCCAGGTGAACCCAGTTTTCGTTTTATCTTGTTCCGACCTCTGGCATCTACAAAAACTGTTTACTTCATTAAATCTAAACGTTTGCACTGAGTTCAAAAGTAAAAGTTCTCCTTCTGTAATAGCACAGTTTGTTAATGATCTATGTGTTAATTCGGGACTAGTTTGTTTTCACCGTAGTGAGAAAGGAGTGATACGGCTGCTACGTACCCGTTTTAGACCAAGACATGGATTTAACATGAAATCCATGTCTTGTTCATGTTTCATGGAAGTTAAATGTGTGTAACACATTTTACAAAGGCCTACATGCTTTTACTCGGATTTGTAAAAGTTTTAAAGAAGTTTTCATCATGACCTTAGCTATCTCCATATCCGCATACGTCACCACATCGGTTAAACTCTGCCACCGCATTGGTCTAAAACGGGTACGCAGCAGCCGTATCACTCCTTTCTCACTACGGTGAAAACAAACTAGTCCCGAATTAAAACATCGATCATAAAAAAAACTGCGCTATTACAGAAGGAGAACTTTTACTTTTGAACTAATTGCGAACGTATTTATTTTATGAAGTAAACAGTTTGTAGAGTTTGCTAGAGGTCGGAATGAGATTCATTTCTAAAGACTTTTTCGGGGTTCACCTTATGGCCTAGAGAGCGGCAAAAGCTGCATTACAGAAGTGCATACATGCCCAAACAACCGACTGGTCAGCGGGATGTCCGGGATTTTTTTTTAAAGAAAAAATTTACAGGTGAGCTATTATTCTCAATAATTAACCTAGCCTGGTTTTTGTTATCTAAAGACCAGCCGACTGGCCACAGGTGTACGCACAGATCCCAGGGTGCGACCTCCAAACTAGCTAAGATGAACGGGAGACCCCCCACATCTCTCTTGTTAATTAGCTTGCTAAAATACATGACTTGTCATTCAGTCAAGACACGCATGCGGCTTGCTGAATCTGCACTTGATGTCGACTCTTTTTACAAATCCACCCATAATCGGCCCAGGAAAAATTATCACCTTGTCAGAGCTCATCTGACAGTGCCGACATTTAGCCATAATCAGGACGAATGTGAACAAGAGCAAGAAAAACTGTAGAAAAAAAACATGATTAGGAAAGTGTTTGGAAACTGGTTTGAGCATGTGGATTAAGTGAGGGTTGTAATGAACAAAATAGAAATGACTCATTTTGTTTGCTCTTTCATGTTAAATTAATCCAATCCTTTGTTTTGTATAGGCCTAGTTTGAACGAAAAAACTTCTTCTGCACTGCAATTATCTGCTAAGGCTTCTTTGCAAGGTGCTGGTATCAGCTTTGCTTCACAGATATATAAAGCCTCCATTTCACCCAATCTTGTTTAATTCTAATGCAGGCTATTCAGTTGTAGTCCCCTAACATTCCGGCCAATTCGGCGATACAAAATACTCTATAGGTACCACCTTTTTTAAAATTAAAATCCAGATTTTTTTAATAGACGAAAAAAAAACTCCATCCCTCCTGAAATTTTTTTACAACTCGACTACTGATTACAACAGAGTTAAAAGCAGCAGAAAATTGAGCAGTAGTAGAAGGATTAATAATGCAACACTGATGTGCAGAAACGCAATGTTTAACTTTGGAGAAAAAGGGGGGGCAGATCAAAACTTATCGGCATATTATCAGAAAAACACAGCGTCGCCCACTTCAAGATTCATAACATTAAAACCATAAGTCAAAACACGATCAAGAGTATGTCAGCGTTCTTGCATTGGACCCGACACAAGCTGAACAAGGTTAAATGAATCAATGAGATCATAAAAGTCCTTCACCATAGGTTTCTCGGGACAACACATATGGATATTAAAGTCTCCCATAATTAGTATGCATTCAAACAAAAGAAAAATTCTAATCAGTAGGTCAGCAAAATCCATTAGAAAGTCTTTATTGTATTTAGGAGGCCTATAAATGACGGCACACAGCACCTAAGGGGCAAAACCATTTCAAACAGCAGAGATTCAAAACAAAAATAGGCCCAGTATATTGCATATTGTACAATATACAATCTACAATCTTCCAATAGTTCTGCTCATTGACTACTTTCAATTCAATTCAGTTTATTTATGTGGCGACAATTCACAACAGATGTCATCTCAAGGCTCTTAACAAGAAGTCATTTCAATACATTTATACAAACATTCCAATCAGTTAAAAAGTTTCCTTTTTAAGGAATCCCAGCAGATTGCGTCAGTCATTGGCGTGAGGTTGGGCAGATTTTCCAACCACAGTAATCCTTCAGCAATCCCTCATACTGAGCAAGCATGTAGCGACGGTGGAGAGGGAAAACTCCCCTTTAACAGGAAGAAACCTCCAACAGAACCAGGCTCAGTAGGAGCGGCCATCTGCCACGACCATCTGGGGGTTTGAGAAGACAGAGCAGAGACACAGAAGGAACAGAAGATCTGATATAAGAGAACTCTCTATGTTACAGAAAGTAAAACGTTGATAACAGGACACAGTGGATGTTCAGTTACTGGGAGGATCATCCCAGTCGATGCCCCCCGTCCAACAGGGCATTGCAGCCAAGCAGGATACCAGACCAGGTATATCTTCTATGGAGAGAAAAACACTGAGAGAACACAAATTTAACAGTCGAAATAGCAGAATGTACTGTAATACAACTGGAGAGTAGTAGGAGAAAAGGAAGTAGCAGAGTGAAGAAAAGTGGTCAGTCTGTCCTCCAGCAGTCTAAGCCTATAGCAGCATAACTACAGAGATAGCTCAGGATGACCTAAGCCACTCTAACTATAAGCTTTATCAAAAAGGAAAGTTTTAAGCCTGGCCTTAAAAGTAAACAGAGTGTCTGCCTCACGGACTAAAGCTGGGAGCTGGTTCCACAGGAGAGGAGCCTGATAACTAAAAGATCTGCCTCCCATTCTACTTTTAGAAATCCTAGGAACTACAAGTAAACCTGCAGTCTGAGAGCAAAGTGCTCTGTTGGGAACATATGGAACAATTAGATATCTGATGTATGATGGAGCTGATTATTAAGGGCTTTGTATGTAAGAAGAAGGATCTTAAATTCTATTCTGGATTTAACAGGGAGCCAATGAAGGGAAGCTAAAACAGGAGAAATGTGATCTCTCTTTTAAATATTCATCAGAACTCTTGCTGCCGCATTTTGGATCAACTGAAGGCTTTTAATGGCATTTTGTGGACTACCTGATAGTAAAGAATTACAGTAGTCCAGCCTTGAGGTAACAAATGCATGGACTAGTTTCTCAGCATCACTCCTGGACAGGATGTTTCTAATTTTAGCAATATTTCGGAGGTGAAAGAAGGAAATCCTAGAAACCTGTTTAATATGGGATTTAAATGTCAAATCTTGGTCAAAAATAACGCCGAGGTTCTTTACGTTGTTACTGGGGGCCAATTTAATGCCATCCAAATAAAGTGATTGACTAATCAGTTTCTTTTTTAGAACTTCTGGTCCAAAGACAGCAACTTCTGTCTTGTCATAATTTTAAAGCAAAAAGTTTAGACTAATCCATGTCTTTATGTCTTCCAGACATGCCTGTAGTTTACCTAAATGACTGGGTTCATCAGGATTTATGGATAAATATAGATTCGTATCATCGGCATAGCTGTGGAAATGTATCCCATGCTGTCTAATGATTCTACCAATTGGAAGCATATATATGGTGAAAGAATTGGTCCAAGCACAGAACCCTGTGGGACTCCACAAGTAACCCTTGAGAGTGAATAAGATTGATCATTTAGATGAACAAACTGGAATCTGTCAGACAAATATGATTTAAACCAGCCTAGTGCTGTTCCTTTGATCCCTGCGACATGTTCAAGCCTTTCTAAGAGAATGTTGTGATCGACTTTGTCAAAACATCTAACAAAACCAGAACAGACACCAGTCCATTATCCGAGGCCATGAGAATATCATTAGTAACCTTCACCAGTGCTGTTTCAGTGCTGTTTCAGTGCTATGATGAGCTCTAAAACCTGACTGAAACTCTTCAAACAGCTCGTTACTGTTTAGATGCTCACAGACTTGATTAGCAACAATTTTCTCAAGGACTTTGGATAAGAAAGGAAGGTTAGATATAGGTCTGTAATTCACTAAGTCATCTTGATCAAGGGAAGGTTTCTTGAGTAAAGGTTTAATTACAGCTATTTTAAATTCTTGTGGTACGTATCCGTTTACTACGGATAGATTCATCATATCCAAAATGGGGCCAGGAACCAAATGGAACACTTCTTTAAATAATTTTGTTGGGATTGGGTCCAACATACAAGTTGAAGGTTTAGATGAGGCTAATATTTTTGATAATTCCGAAAGCTCGACTGAATCAAAACACCCTAAGCACAAATGAGGTTCTACAGTTCTTTCCGATGCTGCCTCATTTACTGAGGAAGAAGTAATCATGTTTGGGAGGATGCCAATGATTTTATTTTTAATAGAATTAATTTTATTTATGAAGAATCCCATAAAATCATCACTGCTAAGAGCTGGGGGAATAGTTGTCTCAACAGAGCTATGACTCTGTGTAAGTTTGGCAACAATACTAAAAAGAAACCTAGGATTGTTTTTATTCGCCTCTATTAATGATGAAAAATATGCTGTTCTAGCTTGTCGAAGGGTCTTTTTATACAGCAGTAGACTGTTATTCCAGGTTAAATATGAATCCTCTAGATGTGTAGAATGCCATTTTCTCTCCAACTTCCTATTACTCTGCTTTAAAGTATGCAACTCTGCGTTAAACCAAGGAGTCAGCCTCCCATGGCTAGCCAGTTTCTTTTTTAAGGGGGCTACACTATCTAATGCCAAACGCAATGAGGTCGTAACGCTGTGAACCAGACCATCAATTTCTGAAGGGTTAGAGATGGAATTGCTGCCATCCACTGTGTTACTCTGAGACACTGAGGAAAGTAAGAATGGAACAGATTCTTTAAAAATTGTTAAACCAGTCTGATAAAGCTCTACAATAGTGAAATTTTCTTTCAGTTTTAAGATGGTCAGTTAAAGTAAATTCAAAAGGTATTAAGAAATGGTCAGACAGGACCAGGTTATGTGGGTGGACTGTTATTTCCTCACACTCAATACCGTATGTCAGTACAAGGTCCAAAGTGTGTTTACCCAAGTGGGTCGATCCCTGTACTTTTTGAGTAAAGCCAATTGAGTCTAACATAGCACTAAAGGCTGCATTTAGGCTTTCACTTTCAATATCCAGATGAATATTGAAGTCCCCCACTATAATGACCCTATCAGTATTTAATACTAAATCAGATAAAAAATGTGAGATCTAATCCAAGAATTGAGAGTAAGGGCCTGGTGGACGATACAAACCCACAAACAAAAATGGTCTTAATGTTTTGCAACATGGATGAGGAAAATTAAGGGTTAGATGTTCAAAAGAACTATCAATTGGTCTGGGACTAATTAGTAAATCAGAACGAAAAATGGTTGCAACTCCTCCTCCTCGCCCAGTATTTCTAGGAATGTGAAAATTTAAATGACTGGAAGGAGTTGACTCATTTATACTGACATAATCCTCCTGCTGCAACCAGGTTTCTGTGAGACAAAAGAAATCAATGTGATTATCACAAATCAAGTCATTTACTAACAAAGTCTTTGAGGAGAGAGATCTTATGTTTAATAAACCACATTTAATAGATTTATTTTTCTGTTCAGTCAAAGTCGTATTTATCTTTATGAGATTTCCATAATTTGCTTTTGTTGTCTTAATTTATAATCCATTTAATTTTGGCCGTGGGCAAGACACTGTTTCTATAGGGTAATGGGTGGGTAACAGTACAGAAGCAGCAAGGAGGTGGGTTAAACTACGACTCTGCTTCCTGGTCTGGACCCTGGGTTGTCAGTGTTTTGGAGGACTAATAAATTTGGCCATATTCCTAAAAAGAAGAGCTGCTCCATCCAAAGTGGGATGGATGCCGTCTCTCTGGATCAGACCAGGTTTTCCCCAAAATGTTCGCCAGTTATCAATGTAGCCTACATCGTTTGCAGGACACCACCTATTACTACTTTGCATAATACATTGAAATATTATGATGTGCTTAAACTGAAACAATCATACATAATCATAAAAATCTGAGTTTAATACAAGTTGATGACAAATGTAATTCCACTAGCACTAGTATGAATTTAATATTAAGCAACCTCCAAATAAGAACAGTTTTTCTAAACAAATCGTTCTATTTGACATTTTGAAAAAGTTTCTTTTTAACAGAATTATTTCTAGAAATATTTTCATCTACACAAAAGACACAGAAATAATCCAAAAACAATAAATGAAATAGTTTAGCAACATCATGATGTTAATCTACAGCTTAGAACTGACATCAACGAATGCTTTGTACAGAATAAATATGCAAAGGTTAAAATCTAATTTCATGTCAGATGTTTGAATGATGTCATCCTTAAAATTAATATGAAAATACATTTTTCTTCCCCAGAATTACATCTTTAAAAAAAAAAAATTTCACACTATATTTCATATTACATTAATTACAAGGTGACAATATCTTGAATTCTGGATGCCGTGATAGACTGAGAGACCTGCACCAGACCTAAACCTTCATAATCTGTTTAGAGGTGCCTATAATCAATAATCACTGGAACAAAGATTAATTATAGTCTGGATTACAACGTTATATTACTTCTCTTTATTTTGCCACTGCAATCTAAATATTCTTTTTTGTGTGTTTATTGTGTTTTTATCATGTAAAGTACTTTAAACTGCCTTGTTGCTGAACTGTTTTATACATAGAAACTGGACTTGACAATACTGACTTTAGATAAGAACACAACTCTTCAGTCTATTATCTTGTAGGATTGTTTCATGTATTATTTCATAAGATTAAAAATTGTAAGTTACTTTTTCCTTAGAATCATGATTTCTACATCTGTTTCATGATGACAGAAATACATTTTGTGAAACAAACTTGTTTGTGTGTGATAACCAAGCTGTGTGACACAAACCTGTTAATCTGGGCAGATCTGAGAGCAGAGCTAACAGGAACAGACTGGTGAAGAGAAAAAGAGAGAAGAAGAAGAGATAGAAGAGAGAGTCAAGAAATAGAACAAGGGAGGAACTGAAAGGGAGATAAAGATTTAGAAGAGAAATCTTTTCCAGATAAGAAGGAAGAAACCTCCTCAGCCTGATAGTTTAGTATATCCTTATTTATATTTTAGTATAATAATTTCCCCTTACTGTTAACATAACCAGAAACATCATTTTTCCAAGAGCCACGCCTACTGACCAGAAACTGATCTGTGATTCTGAACTTATTTAATGTTTTGGTCATTTTGGCCCTGATTTCCGTTCAGAGCTTTATGTGAGATCCAGAACTCATGTCTACGTTGTTCTGGATACTGAAAGCTCACACCACTGCAGCCTCCTGAGATCTGATGTCATGGACAGAGATCTGATCCTTCCTACACTGAGACAGGAGTCCTGCTGTGACCACCATGATGAACTGGAGCTGCCAAGAAGATCCAGCTGGTGGTTTCAGAGGCACTTCCTGTGTACAATGCTAGGACCGCATTCACACATCCACATCTGCTGGAAGGTGGAGAGTGAAGCCAGGATGGAGCCGCCGATCCAGACTGAGTACTTCCTCTCTGGAGGAGCACTGATCTGGTGGAGGCAAAAAAAGAAGAAACAAAGCTGCTGCTAAACATTCAAGCCTGTTGATTTACAGTAGAAGTTAAAGAGAAAAATTACTAAAATCATAAAATATTTCACCCAGTTTGACAAATTTCTAAAGTATTAAAGAAACATTGAAAGATTTAAACTCAAATTTATTTAGGTATTAGAATAGAAATACTATTTGTTGTCCCACTGTGGAGAAATTAAGGATCATAGTTAGATTTGAATAAAAATTCATCTTCAATATTGCAAGACTTGCCTAAATATAAATATATAATCCACTGCAATACACAACTTTAAAAGAGTAGAAATAAGCTTTAATTTGACTAGTTTGTAATTCTTCTACTTCCTCAACACAGCCAGTATATTTCCCACAAATGCCTGGTGATGAATATTCTACACAAATCAGTAATTGGATTGGAAACACTTTGTTGCTATCAAGCAGTAAGGAATATGATTATGTCCAAGGTTGTAATTTTCCCTTCTAAATACCTAAATGCAAAAATGTCTTTTTTCTATTCATTACATTTACTATCTACCTCCATTTATAATTTGCTCCACAGCAAAAACCTGTTATGGAAAATTAATGATTAAGAATGATTTGTTCTGTGTATTTCATGAACTGATAGTTACTGTGTGCCAGCTCCTTGTAATATGGTGACCAATCTGATTATTTGACACTGTATGAATTTGGGTCAGGACCAATCTACTGATTTAGGCTCTCACATCCTGGGTTGGCATAGCAACCCTCTTTTACATCTAAGGACGTCCTGACATACATTGATTGCGCTTTCGCTATCAAGTCCCTGAAGCCTGCGAGTCTAATGTTCTTATACTGAATTTTTTTTTCTGATGTCATGTTGATAGGAGTCAGGATTACTGAACCTATATAATTCAATGTCTTGTTTTGGAAGGCAGGTCAGTATTGCATATTTTCTGTTAACGCTGTACCTCCTTGCTTGATAAACCAAGTTTGTATTAAAACCTGCGAATATCTGAAATAATCTCTCGCATCTCTTTTATTTAATAACTTCACTCACAAACCTTAATGATTCATTGGTTTTCAGACAGTAAGGGGTGAAAACATCATCGTTGCTCCTTTTGTTAACCTTGATTGTTACGGTGGGCGGGGCCAAGGCAGTCAACTCCTTATGCAAGCGGTCTTTTAGAACATGGGTGGAACAGGGAACATGGTGGATCCTCCACTCAGCACGATGTTTTCATACATGGCTCCATGGATATCTTTGTCACTCTTCATGGTTCTGTTGTTGGTGAATACATGGAGTCCAGCTGACTCCATTCCTAAAATGCACAGATTTTATTACTTGTTTGTTCTATAGAAGCTCTCCTGTAAAATTGTTGAATAAAATTTAAGTAGGGGAGTCTGGGGCTGGTTGTGTCTCTTTTTACTCTAGTATATATTGCTCCTCATCCAAATATATTTCAAGAGACATTTGTTGATTAAATACGGCCTAGAATGTTAGCTTGAATCACCTTTTCTTTTTTATAATTTATTGTGATAAAAGGTTATGTGATGGAAAATTTTAATATTGCTCGTTTAAGAATCTAAGGTCATGAACTATGAAAGCAGAAGTGAGCTGTCTAAAGATAATGAACTGTCAAACAGAAAGTGGACTGCGTGACTTTTGGATCACTGCTCACAACAACTTGAGTGAAAAAGAGGATGTGCACGCCAGCCAACGCTGTCTAAGATGGAGAGAAAAACAACCAAATGTAGAAGCTTAAGTGTCTGGACAAAAGGACATGAGTGGGATGTTTGACCTGTTTACCAGAGAAGATGATCATGTTTGCGAAACTTAAGGTTTGTTAAAGTGTATAAATACTCATGTACACTTGGACTCGGGGCTCTGCTCTCTGACTTGTCAGTGACAGAGTCTTCGAACGCTGTTTGCCTTCGAATAAATAGAAGACAAAGGATCAATCTTTTCTCTAAGTGATTTTATCAACATTGTCTCATGCCAGAATTCCATAACAGTTATTACTAATAAAAGACACTCTGACCCACTGTGAAAACCTGCCCCATGTTGGGGTTGGTTGTCCCTATTCATTTTAATGGGTTTTTGCTTTAAAATTTGGATGAAATATAGTGAGTACAGTCTTAAGGCACTGGGGATGAAAGGTTTTTCAAAGCCACAAAATCTTACTGCTCACCATAAAAGAGGAAAGTTGAATAAATAATTTTTAGTCCGCTCTCTGCTGATAATAACAGGTATGAATGAGGTAGAACAAGGTCCAAGTCCAGTATGTGAGTTACTGTTAAAATCAGGGGTGAGTTCATAGGAGCAGGGACCATTTGGACATCAGGATAAGGCGGAGGAATCAGAGAGGGCAGGGGCAGCTGTGGCCAGTGTAGTTGACGGGGGCTGCGTGGACATGCCAGGCTCAATGTCAGTGTACGAGTGCCTTGTCTATTTAGATGGAGCCCATCTGGTCCAAACAGGTGCTTCCTGTCCCATAAAATGTTAAAATTGTCTATAAAACCAATATTGTGAACGGTGGTGATGGAGGAGAGCCAAGTATTAAGGGCTAAATGTCTGCTAAAACGGCCAATTCCTCTGCCGATAGTGGGAGTGGGGCCAGAAATAAAAACAGAGACGTGTGTTTTCTATTAGATTAAAAAGGTGAATAAAATCATGCTTCAGGAGCTCAGACTGCTGTTTATAAATGTCATTGGTGCCAGCATGAATCACAACTTTACTCACAGATTTGTGATGATCAATGAGCTGCTGGATCTGTTCGGTAATGTCTGTGACAGTGGCTCCAGGGAAACACAGTGTAAGGGCTCCTCACATCCTCACGTTTCTGATGATAGAGTCTCCGATGATGAGTGTGGTGGGCGGCGGGTCTGCAGGCGGATGTTTGCGCTGGGCAGAGGATCGTTCACCATCCAGGACTTGCTGTATGCCAGGTGGAGAAGCTTCCCCAGGACTGCAGCAATGTTTAATTGGTGCCGAGGGCTCGTTCCGTGGGTTCGGGGTGAAGTGGAGCACTCCTCGGCGAGATCTGGCTGCAGCCCGGGGTTTGGCGCAACGTGGGGGGCTGCGGGAGTCCGGCTGTTGCTCATGCTGCTGGGAGGGATTAGGCGGTGCTCCTACGGAGCTACGGCGACCAGGGGCTGTCAAAGGAGGGAAATCCGCATCCAGGGCGATGAAACAGTTTGATAGAGGCAGGCAGGTTGGAGGAGAGCGGTGGCGGCTGCTCCAAGCACCTCCACCGCGGCCTGGCCCAACCGTTAACCGGGCACCCTGGAGCACCGGAGTGGAGCTGATAGGGGCTTTTGGTTTAGCCCCCTGCTGGATCCAGCGGTCCTCCTCTGCTGCAGATGTTACGCAGGCGTTTGGCACCCCAAGTCCACCTGGAGGCCCAGCGATGGATCCTCCCCCCACAGCTTCGCCGGGCTGGCAGGAAATGGTGTCCGCCAGCTGTGCACTGCTGGCGGCGGCGAAAGTCCGGCCGAAGATGATGTCCACGTCGCGCTCATGGTCCTGATTTGGTGGAGTGTTGAGATCCTCTACTCCAGCTCCAGAACCCTCTGGCTAAGTTTTGCGCAGCCATCACACCCAGGACTGCAGGTGAGTGGAGGCATGGTGGTGGAGAAGTAATCCGCGCTTCCCACCAATTAAAACGATCCGGTAAAAAACGTCCTGGTTATTAATAAGTCAGGGGTGTTTAAATATCCGTTAAAACCAGTCTTTAAAAATGTTTAAAACCAGGTAAAAACCATGCTTGATAGGGAGCTGGTCTTGGCAGGCTGACAGATTCTGACGACGCTGACAGACGCTGACGCATGCGCACCAAGATGCAAGGCTGGCACTCCTCTCTCTGTCTCAGGAAACACAATCTATAACCTTCTAAGGTCCACAGGATTACATGTGGAGTACCCCAGGGTTCGGTTTTAGGCCCAGTGCTTTTTAACCTTTATATGATCCCTTTGGGCAGCGTCATCAGAAGACATGGAGTTAACTTTCACAGCTATGCTGATGATACACAGTTGTACATCTCCATGTCTCCTGATGACACACGGCCAATGGATTCACTTTTTAACTGCATTTTATACATCAAATCCTGGATGGCAGAAAACTTTCTCCAGCTCAACCAGGACAAAACTGAAGTTTTAGTCATTGGTCCTGAGGCTCAGAGAGAGAAACTTTTACCAAAACTACAATCAAAGTCTTTTAATCCCTCTTTACAAGTGAAGAACCTGGGCGTGATTTTTGACTCTGAGCTGACTTTTATTCCTCACATAAGAAATATTACTAAAATAGGTTTTTATCAACTAAAGAACATCGCCAGACTCTGCCCCATTCTCACTCAGGCCAATACGGAGACACTGATGTTTTATCACCAGTAGGATTGATTACTGTAATGACCCGCTTTCTGGTCTTCCCAAAAAGAGTATATCAGGTTTACAGGTTCTACAAAATTCAGCAGCGCGTATCCTGATGAAGACCAGGAAGCGGGAACACATTACACCTGTGTTAAACTCATTGCATTGGCTCCCCGTATGTTTTAGGATTGATTCTAAGGTTCTTTTAATGGTTTTTAAGTGTCTTAATGGTCTTGGGCCTTTTTATCTTTCAGAACAGCTTTTACCATATGAACCTTGGCAGTCTCTGCCCTCCTCTGGCAGCCGTCTCGTTGTCATCCCAAAAGTCAGGACACACACTCATGGCGAGGCATCTTCCATTAATTATGGCCCTCACCTCTGGAACAGGCTGCTGGAGAACCTCAGGGCCGCAGAGAACGTTCATGTTTTTAAGAGCAGGCTCAAGACTCGTCTTTTTAGCTGAGCTTTTAACTGATTATTATTTATTATAGTCTGTTTAATTGCTCTGCATGTTTTACTTGCTTATATTTTATCAGTGTTTTGCTTTTTAGTCTTATAATTGTGATCATGCTTTTAAATCTGTGGGGTAGGGATGGGAACGTGGTTTATGTGGGGTCATTTTAATCTGTAAAGCACTTTGAGTTGCAATCTTTGTATGAAAAGTGATTTATAAATAAGGTTTGATTGATTGATTAGGAGGCAAACAGCATTCAAATGCAAAAAAGATTTTATTGAAAGAAAGACAAATAAAATAAAACAGTGTTACTGAAGAACAATTGATCAATTTTAGGTTCTATGATAGTTTCATTTATAGAGTAAATTAGTGAGCATGTTCCGCTCTTTTACTATGACTACTGTGACTTATAGTAACACAGGTAGACTGGGATTGCATGAGAACATGAACATTCAACAGAATCATGAACATGATCATCAACACCTTAGTTCAGGTCTTTGTAGATGACCTTGACCCCTTTAGCCTCAAACACCTCCAGAAGCTCCTTGTTGTGGACCAGAGTGATGCCCTGGATAGGTTGGAGGTTCGGGATGTTCTTCTTGTACCACAGGAACACCTCATTTCCAGAATTTCCCTTGTTGAGATTCATGTTTAGTAAAGTGAACCCCTGTGCTTGAAAGCTCAAATAACAATTTTTTTAAATTGAGATCTGAAGCTTCACAAGACCTTCCTCCTTCTTGTTGGTCAGACGGTACCAGAGGAAGACGGGGGCCCCTTTTGTACCTCTGTTGGGGTTTTCATCCACACGGTTGAAACCATCACGGAAGTTGTCTTCATCTTGGTTGAATGAATAGGAGGCTCTGATGTCACAGAAGTAGGTTTTCTCCTCTCTCTCCAACCACATGCAGACCCACCTTCCTCCAGCGCACAAGTTCAAGTTGCAGGCCAGCCTCTGCCACCCTCTCTTAAACTTTTGGGCTTCATCCTTTGCAGACACATCGATTTTGTTAATGGGAAAATCATACTGGGTTTCACCTCTGTAGTACCACAGGTTGATTTCATCTCCCTTGTTTTCATTATTAAGGTTTCCTTCAACCTTGACAAACCCCATAGGGATCAAGCATTTTTTTCATTTCATCGCTGAAGGAAAACTGAATCCTGGTGATTGGCTTGATTCCTTCTTCTTTGGTGTCTTCTTTGTACCAGAGAAGGACGTTGTCTCCCGTGGTTCCCTCATTCAGATTAACATCTATCAGCTGAAACCCTTGTCCTCTGAGTTGTTTCTCCTGTGAGCTACGCACAGACACTTGGATATCAGTGATGAATTTCCCCATTTTCAGTTTCTGAGGTAAAACAAGTCAGAGGGTTTATTAGTAAACACATGGATAAGTCATGAAACATGAGATCACACATGTAGTCACTTCATATTAAAGCAGAAAACTAACGCTAACATGTAAGAGTCACAGGAGCAATTGTACTATAAATAATGAAAAGGTGGTTAGATATTGAATGGCATTTCCAGGAAAAAACAGTAGGAGAAGATAAAAAGGGGAAGACTTACTTGTCTGCAGACAGTGATTGGCTGGTTGAAGTCTTCTAAGTGGCTAAAGGATGCTGTACCTGAAGACTTATATCTGTCCTTTATATACGCAACTGAGAGATGAGCTCTGGTGGGAAAGCTACACCTCCACCTGAGGAGGAATGTTCTCAGGAAACAACTATGAAAAGAAATGAACTGACTTGATCATTTCACCCACTCATCTGCTTTCATTAACCTGTTCTACAGAATCTCTCATTGGTTCATCATCTTAATTGACAGTTGAACTGCTGACAAGAATGTAATGACTGGGGGGGATCAGCAGCATCATGGTAGCTACTAACTAACAAAGCAATCACATTGCAGCATCAAGGCAGTTCAAAGTGCTTCCAATGATTAAAGGGGAAATAAAACAACACATAAACATATTGCAGTGGCAATGTAAAAAAAAAAAAAGTTGAAAAAAAGTCAAATGTATTATGTCTCAATTATCAAAGGCAGCTCTAAGCAGTTTTTAGACTTAAATTAAAGGAACTCAGTGTTTAAGCAGTTTTGCAGCATTCTGGAAGTTTAGTTGAGATTAGTGGAGCATGAAAACTGAGTGCTGCTTCTCTATGTTTGGTTCTGATTCTAGAGATGCAGCATAGCCTTGAAACAGAAGACCTGAGTGGTCTGGAAGGTTGATAAGACAACAGATCTTTAATGCATTTTGGTGCTAAGTCATTGCGTGATTTATAAACTAATAGAAGTATTTTGAAGTCTATTCTCTGAGCTACAGGGAGCCAGTGTAAGGACTTTAGAACTGGGGTGATGTGCTCTACTTTCCTGAATCTAGTGAGGAACACGAGCAGCAGCGTTCTGGATCAGCTGCTGCTGTCTGATTGACTTTTTAGGCAGACCTGTGAGGACGCTTTTGCAGTAATCAATCCCACTAAAGATAAACGCATGGATGAGTTTTTTAGGTCCTGTTGCGACATCAGTCCTTTAATCCTAGAAATGTTCTTCAGGTGATAGAAGGCTGACCTTCTTATTGCCTTTATGTGACCCTGGAGGTTCAGGTCTGAGTCCATTACTACACCTAGATTTCAGGCCTAATCAGTAGATTCTAGCTTTATTAAGTGAAGCTGTGTGCTGACTGTTCATCGTTCCTCTTTAGGTCCAAAAATAATTACTTCAGTTTTGTTTTAATTCAGCAGGAAAACATTATGGCACATCCATCCATGGATTTGCTCATTGCTTGAATAGGTTCATAGCAACCTGGCGACATTGTAATGTAGAGCTGTGTGTTAGTCGCATAGTTATGGTAACTAACATTACTCGTTATAATCTGAACTGGCAGGAGCATTTAGATGTTAAATTGAAGGGACCCTTTGACAAGAACAGTCTCAGTGCTTTGGTGAGCACGGAAACCAGACTGAAAGACATCAAAGCAGTTAGTCATTGTTGGGAAGTTATTTAACTGTTTAAAGACAGCTTTTTCAATAACTGACAACACGTATAGAGCACTTTTAACCAGTTATACTGACCACTCAAAGTGCTTTACACTAGGGCCACATTCACCCATTCACACTTATAAACAAGCACGCATCTCTACAACCGTACGTAGATCGGGAGGCAAATTGGGATGAAGTGCCTTGCCCTGGGGAACATCAACATGTGACAGGAAAAAGCTGGAACTCACCTTCCGAGTACAAAACAACTACTCCAATCACTGAGCCACAGTTGTCTAAAAAAGATTTACAGACAGGGTGAACAAAACAACTACTGATACTGCCCGAGCTCTCACATGGATACCACCACACCAGAAACGCAACCTCCCTACAACCTCACCCCAGAGTCTCCAAGGCCATCCCCACACCAGCAACCCCCTTCCATCAGTGTCCCTAATTTGTTCTAGGGAAATACATCTGCATAAATGGGAATGGCATTATGAGTGTTTGTATACATGTCTATGGTGCATTAGAATTGGGGTTGGAGGTGGCATGTGGGGCAATCCTCTTCTTGCAGTCAGCAGATGCCTGTCCACCTCAGCCCCAAAGCCATATGCATCTAAAGAGCATTAACATTGAGGTGTAGGATATCGGAATGTGCTTTGAAGCTTTGATATACACAAAATTCATTTTTCCATAAGATGTGAAAATGATTTTCCACTATTAAACATGTAGCTCTGAAACAGACCAAACACTTATCCAAGAGTAACTGTATGAATGAATGAATGAATGAATGTATGAATGAATGAATGAATGAATACTTTATTTCAAACATGTGAATAACATATTACACTTTAAGCACTAATCGATAAAAAACCTTTTTATGTTTGAAATGGAGTTGGAAGAAGCATTAGCTTATTAATACCTACCCCTTCTTCACCTAGTACCTAGTACTATAGGTTATCTTACTTCCTGTATCCCGTTTTTTTGTTTGCTGTCTACACATTAGTTCCTGTAATTATATCGTCTTGTTATGGTCAGATTGTTTCTCCCGACCTACACCAGGCCATGTTCTCGATCAAAATATCTGGAGGAAAATATATCTGATCAGGTTTAACTAAGTTCCTGGTTCCTTTTTATTTCTTGTTTCATTAGGTTTATGCGAGCCGCAGGATACAGGAATGGAACTGAGGAAGATTTTTAAAACAGGTAGAGAGGATTAAGGGACATGGATAAGACATGTTGAGAAGGTTTGCTGTGCTATGTGGCCTTGTTCAGTGGACACAAGCAGACATAAATTTTTATAGCCAAGAAAGCAGAGGTGGGACAAAGTCTTTGTTTTGCAAGTCACATTGTTTTGCAAGTCTTTGTCCTCGAGACCCGAGTCAAGTCAAGTCAAAGATGAGGCAAGTCCCGAGTAGAGTCTAAAGTCAAAGCCAACAAGTCTCAAGTCGAGTCAAAAGTCCTACCATTTTAGTTTCGAGTCATTTATACTTGAATATAGCCACTATTAAATAGATCCAGATCTGTAACATATGAGTATGTTGTCATACGTGTTTCAGAAATGTCAGACCGGAGACACTGTTATGTCTTCCATGTTGGTAGGCGGAGCTTCAACGTTTTTCCAAACACTAACACTAACAACGTTTTCACACGAGAAGGCCTAAATGTTTTGTCCTCAGCAGACTGTTTGTGGTTTTAACCTTTAGAAAAGTTGTCATGTTCCTGAACACCCACACATGTCCATTATTTCAGTTTTCATGGACCAACATTCCTGGCTTGAAGATTCACTGAACCAGGCTGTGAGCTTCAGGCAATAACCATCTTTAATTTCTTGGTCTGTGGGAGGATTCTAAGTTTCAGATGACATTTAGGTTTCGGGTTTATGAAGACGGTTTCATTCAGAAATAGGCCCTATGATGAACCCGGTTTTTGTTTCATCTTCTTCCGACTTCTGGCATCTAAATACTGTTTGCTCCATTAAATAAAAAGTTTGTACTGAGTTTAAAAGTACAATTTCTTCTTTTGTAATAGCACATTTCTTTTAATGATCAATGTTTTGACCATAATAAGAAAGTAGTAAAACGGCTACACATCAACGTTTTCAACCAATATGGTGGCCGCATTTAGCAAAAGAAATCCAACATGGCGGCGTACTTGGATTTGGAGAGCAGGAGCGATGATGAGGAAAAAGACCTCTGAAACTTTTACTATACCAAGTAAACATGTATGTAGAAAGTGCTACATGCATTTAACATCCATGAAACATGAACAGGAACTTACACACTTACAGTGGCTTGCAAAAGTATTCGGCCCCCTTGAACTTTTCCACATTTTGTCACAATTGTATAGGAAGAAAATACTTCAAGGTACCAAAAATAAAATAAGACTGAGTCCCAGAAGCCGTTTAAGTACGGGTCCTTCTCAAAAAATTAGCATATTGTGATAAAGTTCATTCTTTTCCATAATGTAATGATAAAAATTAAACTTACACAGTCCTGGGGAAGCTTCTCCACCTGGCATAAAGCAAGAGGGTAAGACACAGAAAGAAATTTCTGAACGAATAGGCTGTTCCCAGAGTGCTGTATCAAGGCACCTCAGTGGGAAGTCTGTAGGAAGGAAAAAGCGTGGCAGAAAACGCGGCACAACGAGAAGAGGTGGCCGGACCCTGAGGAAGATTGTGGAGAAGGACCGATTCCAGACCTTGGGGGACCTGCGGAAGCAGTGGACTGAGTCTGGAGTAGAAACATCCAGAGCCACTGTGCACAGGCGTGTGCAGGAAATGGGCTACAAGCCACTTTTGAACCAGAAACAGCTGCAGGGAGCGCCTGACCTGGGCTACAGAGAAGCAGCACTGGGCTGTTGCTCAGTGGTCCAAAGTACTTGCATGTCATTCGGAAATCAAGGTGCCAGAGTCTGGAGGAAGACTGGGGAGAAGGAAATGCCAAAATGCCTGAAGTCCAGTGTCAAGTACCCACAGTCAGTGATGGTCTGGGGTGCCATGTCAGCTGCTGGTGTTGGTCCACTGTTTTTTATCAAGGACAGGGTCAATGCAGCTAGCTATCAGGAGATTTTGGAGCACTTCATGCTTCCATCTGCTGAAAAGCTTTATGGAGATGAAGACGACCTGGCACCTGCTCACAGTGCCAAAACCACTGGTCAATGGTTTACTGACCATGGTATTACTGTGCTCAGTTGGCCTGCCAACTCTCCTGACCTGAACCCCATAGAGAATCTGTGGGATATTGTGAAGAGGAAGTTGAGAGACGCAAGACCCAACACTCTGGATGAGCTTAAGGCCGCTATCGAAGCATCCTGGGCCTCCATAACACCTCAGCAGTGCCACAGGCTGATTGCCTCCATGCCACGCCGCATTGAAGCAGTCATTTCTGCAAAAGGATTCCCGACCAAGTATTGAGTGCATAACTGAACATAATTATTTGAAGGTTGACTTTTTTTGTATTAAAAACACTTTTCTTTTATTGGTCGGATGAAATATGCTAATTTTTTGAGATAGGAATTTGGGGTTTTCATGAGCTGTATGCCAAAATCATCAGTTTTAAAACAATAAAAGACCTGAAATATTTCAGTTGGTGTGCAATGAATCTAAAATATATGAAAGTTAAATTTTTATCATTACATTATGGAAAAGAATGAACTTTATCACAATATGCTAATTTTTTGAGAAGGACCTGTATTTAATTCAAACATGTGTGTCCAGAACACGGAGGGGACAGAGATTACTCATGCATCGCCCTACCCAACCTTTCTGAGTAACAGTTTAAAAGTATTCAGCAATCACTGTTTATCTCTGCAGCACGTCTTCTCCAATCCTCAGCTTCTGGAGAACTAGTTCATACCAGTCTGATACTAAAGCATGAACCAGCACATCCCATATCAGACTGTCCCTAGTTATATTGCTGCCCCGGCGTCTGTCTCTTTGGCGATCTGACACATTTTTATCAGAAACATTAAGCTTGCTTCCCCTAACCTTGTCATCTTGCCCTAGATACATTCACTAGACAGAGAATATATACTTAAATCCTAATTACATTGGAATATTCCCACCATATATTACTGAAAAAAGTAGACATCCATCATAGACCATAAAAGAAATATCCTTCATTGTCCCTCAGTGAGGAAATACAGGACTGCCAGCAGCAAAGTCCTCGACAGATGGAAGCTTGCACACAAAGGTCAAGAGAGAGGTAAAATATAATAAGACAAGGTTAAATTATAATAAGACAAAGATAAAATATAATAAGACATCAAAGCTGCATGCAGCCTCCAACGCCCCTCGCAGCTTAGCACTGTTCCGACCTGTGTCCCGATAGCAGGACTCATGCACCGTCGACTCAATGCGACCTCAACTCTTCCCCTGAGCCTGTATTTCCCCATCCACACATGCTTCCCTAAAGCTCTGCATCATCCAGACAGCAAAAAACACGCAAGCTCATGTAAGCTCGCTCCTGGCCAGTAAGCGGAGGTTTGCTTTTCCCCTAAGCAGCATCAGAACTTTCTAAAAAAAGCTCTGAAGAATGTTCATTCGTGTTTTATTATGTGTGCAGCAGTATTTGCTTGTTCTGCCATGCAGATAGAGCTTTGCTCCCACCTCTGAGGCACAATCTGCTAAGCTGTACACACCACAGTGAAACACTGAGACTGAGCAGCTTCATAGACTTCAGCTATGGAGAGATTTGTTTTGCAGCAGAACAAACAAAATAAAAGTTAGTGAGTGTCATATTTAAAATAGTCATAGGTATTGAATATACATTGTGAATGTATTGCAGCTACGGTAGCGCACATGCATTTAAAAGACAATATGTCATTAACGACTTCTAGCTTTCACTGCAGTGATCAGGTCGTTTCTTTTATTCTGTATTCTTTTCTAAATTTTATCTAAATATTTCTTGAGTAATAAAAACTGTATTTTTTTATGTTAGCTATGTTGATGTAAAATTTTTTTTGGTGTATTTCACAGCTAACAGCAACTTCCAAAATGTTAATGACTCCAAGCTAATTTAACAAACAAACTATATTGTTTTGTTTATTTTAGTTTACATATTTTAGGCTATTTATTTGATTATTTTCCATTTTGGATATTTACAAGGTAGTGGAGTCTGTAGTAATTTTTCCCTTCTGTAAACGGACTCAGATATCATCTGACGATTCAGTGTCAGTTCAGACATTCAGAGGACACAGGCACAGAGAGGCAGAGGTGTGTCACATGTGGGTGAAGCAGGGCAAGCTGCCCAAGAGGAAGCAGCAGCATTTCCCCAAACCAGTCAGGCTGCCACAGAGAACTGGCGCCGTCCCCCACACAACGTTTAGAGGGAAAAGGAGAAACGCTACGACTTCTCCAAGATCGCCGTTTTCAAGAAAAGACGTGAAACACAGAGCGTTATATCTTATACAGTGGCTTGCAAAAGTTTTCGGCCCCCTTGAACTTTTCCACATTTTGTCACCTTACAGCCACAAACATGAATCAATTTTATTGGAATTCCACATGAAAGAGCAATACAAAGTGGTGTACACGTGAGAAGTGGAATCAAAATCATACATGATTCCAAACATTTTTGACAAATAAATAAGTGAAAAGTGGGGTGTGCGTAATTATTCAGCCCCCTGAGTCAATACTTTGTAGAACCACCTTTTGCTGCACTTCCAGCTGCCAGTCTTTTAGGGTATGTCTCTACCAGCTTTGCACATCTAGAGACTGAAATTCTTGCCCATTCTTCTATGCAAAACAGCTCCAGCTCAGTCAGATTAGATGGACAGCGTTTGTGAACAGCAGTTATCAGATCTTGCCACAGATTCTCGATTGGATTTAGATCTGGACTTTGACTGGGCCATTCTAACACATGGATATGTTTTGTTTTAAACCATTCCATTGTTGCCCTGGCTTTATGTTTAGGGTCGTTGTCCTGCTGGAAGGTGAACCTCCGCCCCAGTCTCAAGTCTTTTGCAGACTCTAAGAGGTTTTCTTCCAAGATTGCCCTGTATTTGGCTCCATCCATCTTCCCATCAACTCTGACCAGCTTCCCTATCCCTGCTGAAGAGAAGCACCCCCAGAGCATGATGGTGCCACCACCATACTTGACAGTGGGGATGGTGTGTTCAGAGTGATGTGCAGTGTTAGTTTTCCGCCACACATAGCGTTTTGCATTTTGGTCTCATCTGACCAGAGCACCTTCTTCCACATGTTTGCTGTGTCCCCCACATGGCTTGTGGCAAACTGCAAACGGGACTTCTTATGGTTTTCTTTTAACAATGGCTTTCTTCTTGCCACTCTTCCATAAAGGCCAACTTTGTGCAGTGCACAACTAATAGTTGTCCTATGGACAGATTCCCCCACCCGAGCTGTAGATCTCTGCAGCTCGTCCAGAGTCACCATGGGCCTCTTGGCTGCATTTCTGATCAGCGCTCTCCTTGTTCGGCCTGTGAGTTTAGGTGGACGGCCTTGTCTTGGTAGGTTTACAGTTGTGCCATACTCCTTCCATTTCTGAATGATCGCTTGAACAGCGCTCCGTGGGATGTTCAAGGCTTGGGAAATCTTTTTGTAGCCTAAACCTGCTTTAAATTTCTCAATAACTTTATCCCTGACCTGTCTGGTGTTTTCTTTGGACTTCATGGTGTTGTTGCTCCCAACATTCTCTTAGACAACCTCTGAGGCCGTCACAGGGCAGCTGTATTTGTACTGACATTAGATTACACACAGGTGCCTCTATTTAGTCATTAGCACTCATCAGACAATGTCTATGGGCAACTGACTGCACTCAGACCAAAGGGGGCTGAATAATTACGCACACCCCACTTTTCACTTATTTATTTGTAAAAAATGTTTGGAATCATGTATGATTTTCGTTCCACTTCTCACGTGTACACCACTTTGTATTGGTCTTTCACCTGGAATTCCAATAAAATTGATTCATGTTTATGGCTGTAATGTGACAAAATGTGGAAAAGTTCAAGGGGGCCGAATACTTTTGCAAGCCACTGTATGTATGTCCCTGAACAGCTACCGTATTTCAAGATGGCAAATGACTATGGAGAGTCGACCACAGTTTATGTATATGAAAATGTAAAATTTCAATTCAATATGAATACATAGAATAGGCTTTGGTGAGAAATATTAATAAAAAAGGACATGTTTGTGAACGGGATACACAAAATTTGAAAGTAAACAAGTGAAAAACTTACACGTTGTACCTTGAATAATACTTTTATGTAAGTTTAAAGCACTTCATTAAGACTGCTGAACAGGGGTGAGTCCAGGAGGTTTTTAAAGAAGGCTAAATGGGGGCCAGAGATGGTCTTGGGGTGTCACACCAAAATAAAAGCATGGTTGTAATACAACAGGGATGGGACCTAAACAGAGTGACAGACATCAGACTCATAAAAAGAATGTCAAAAATTTATGTAACCATAAATACATCAAAAACATAAATTATTCTGACTAATTGAAGCTATTTCTCTTCTTCCTAAATGTATTTTTCCATAAAAAAATTGGATCCACATCAGACTGTCTCTTCAGGGGGCTTAGTGGGGGTGACCTCATCTGAGCGGGTCTACATGTTACATTTTTGACTCATCAAAATGACATTTTTGTGTCATTTTAATTTGTCGGAGTTAGTGATTTTAATTCAGCCCTGCTTTCTGCTGCAGCTCCTTCTGATCTCGATTCATGAAGATGCCACATTATCACAAACTAATCAATGACTCGTTTATCATTTTGACTGATCAATTGACCAAATAATTATTAGCTGCAGCTCTAGAATGTAAAACATAGTGAACTATCTAGATTTAAGGAGAATTATTTGGACTAAAGTTGTTAATAATTGAAGTAGCGAAAATTTGAGGACCTATATGTTCAGTAGGAAACACATTATACATGTAAGACAATTTATACTTGCACATAGCCACTATTAAATAGATACAGATCTGTAACATGTGAGTATGTTGTCATACGTGTTTCAGAAATGTCTGACCGGAGACACTGCCACGTCTTCCATGTTGGTAGGCGAGCTTCAACGTTTTTGCGAACACTAACAAAGTCTTCACACGAGAAGGCCTAAATGTTTTGTCCTCAGCAGACTGTTTGTGGTTTTAACCTTTAGAAAAGTTGGCAGGTTCCTGAACACCCACGCGTATCCATTATTTCAGTCTTCATGAACCAACATTCCTGGCTTGAAGATGCGCTGAACCAGGCTGTGAGCCTCGGGCAATAACCTTCTTTAATTTCTTGGTCTGTGGGAGGATTCTAGGTTTCAGATGACATTTAGGTTTCGGGTTTATGAACATGGTTTCACTCAGATTAGTTTGCTTAACAGAATGTGGAAAATTTCGAAGGGTTTGAATATTTAAGCACTACTCTAGGGATAGTGGGGATCCATCCATCCATCCATCCATCCATCTTCTTCTGCTTATCCGGGTTCAGGTTGAGGGGGTAGTAGCTTAAGCAAGGAGACCCAGACTTCCCTCTCCTCACTTGGTCCAGCTCCTCGGGGGGAATCCTAAGGCATTCCCAGACCAGCTGAGAAACATAGTCCCTGCAGTGTGTCCTGAATCGTTCTCTGAGCCTACTCCCGGGGTGGGATGTGCCCAGAACTCCTTACTAGGGAGACGTCCAGGCAGAAAGATCGATACAGAATAACCAGAGGTGGGTAGAGAACCCAAAAATTATACTCAAGTAAGAGTAACAGTACTTCAACATATTTCTACTCAAGTAAAAGTAAAAAGTAGCTATCCATAAAATTACTCATGCAAGAGTAAAATATATTTGGTAAAAAGGCTAATGGAGTACTGAGTAACATCAGATTTAATATTTTCTAAAAGATGTCATCAGACTCACAAAAATATAACATTATAAATAAATTACTTAATCACAAAATGACAAATTTTAGGCAGATGAACAAGGTACAAAGTACCTTTAGTGACAATTTATGGCGTTTACTGTATAGTCACAATCTCAAAATGCTCAAGAAATTGAAAATTACATTTGAAAAAAAAAAGTTTGTATAGAAACAGGTGGTCTTCTTTAATAAATTACAGGTGTTTGGTGTAATTTTTGTTAAAATATGTTTGTTCTTAATTCAGTGAATTTACTCACAGTGGGAAGAGTATCCAGAGATTTGAGTCAAGTAAAACGTACACTGTAGTAAAACTACTCTTAAAAGTTTTTTTTTTTCTCCAAAATGTTACTCAAGTAAATGTAACTGAATAAATGTAAGTAGTTACTACCCACCTCTAAGAATAAGGCAAGGCAAGACTATTTTATTTCAACAACAAGGTAATTCAAGGTGCTTTACATGATTAGGGGATAAAGTAAAAACTGCAATAAAGCATAAAACAAACACAAAAATTATTACACATCAAAGCATTACTCAAAGGCAGCTCTACACAGATATGTTTTTAGCCGTGATTTAAAAGAACTCAGTGTTTCAGCAGCTTTCCAGTTGTCTGGAAGTTTGTTCCAGATTAGAGGAGCATAGAAGCTGAAAGCTGCTTCTCCAGGTTTGGTTCTGATTCTAGGGATTTTGAGTAGACTGGAATTAGAGGACCTGAGTGGTCTGTGGGGGGGGGGGGGGAGTATTTTGAAGTCTATTCTCTGAGGTACAGGGGGCCAGTGTAAGGACTTTAGAACTGCGTTGCGTGGGATCAGGACTTGGGAGCTGGTACAACTTGGTGTCCAGGTGCTGTTTGAGCTCGGCCTGGGGATGCCGTCCATCCGCTGTGGCTATCGGTGGGGCGCCCAGACGTGCGGCAGGGGTGTGGCGCTAGGATGTTGGTGGTGGGAATTGGCCCAGGGTGGCGGTGGTGCGTGGCGGCCGGCCGCAGTCCCTGTGGTGGCGGGGGTCCCTTGTCGTGTCCCTGCTGGGGGGTGGGGCGCCCCTGGTCCCCGGCTCTCCCGGTCCATGCCGGCAGGGCCCGTGGGCTTGCACTGCGGCCCCCCCGGGCCCCTGCATTGTAGCTGATGGACGTTCCCCCGGGGTTCTCCTCTGCTCCTCTCTTTGGGGATGCGTCGGCCCCGCCCTGGTCTGCCTGGGGCTCTGGGGGTCCTTTGGACATCTTAGCTCCGATCTCCTTCATGTCTGGATCGATTCCTGGGAGACGGATTGATGCCTGCTCACACCAGCCATCGAACACTCTTATGGAGAAACCTCATATGCACCAGCATGCTCACACACACACATAGGTGTGGGGTCTACGGTGTTTATAGATATATTCTTGGGCTGAGGTTATCATTACTAGATCTTGATTCATCAGTACCATGAGCTTTTCTGTGACATTGTTGTTGTATTTTTATATCCATTTTTGTGTGAAATGGTTGTGTAGTTCTTAGTTCACAATGTTTGGTTTGTTTTGTCGATGTTCCTTTTTCGTTTTTTATGTTTTTTCCCCTCTCTCTGCCGTCTTGAGGGTATGGAGGCAGACTTCGATGTTTTCCTGTGTTTTCTTTGTTCCCTTTCCTCTCTTGTATTTTCAACTTACCCTCTCTCTTGACTTTTTGTTTCATACCTCTCTTCTTCATCTTCTTTATTTCTTCCCCTTTATTTTCCTTCTCTGTGTTCATAACATCAGGAAATAAAATCCAAAACAATTCATAATAAAGATTTTTCACACATATATATCAAGTGGAGTACTATAGCAAAAGCTGTAGTGCTCCGCTTGTGAAAGTAAATCTGTTGGGCTTCTACTTGGTACTCAGACACCAATTCTGAGCTCCACATTGCCAAACAGGACACGTAAAAAAAAAAAAAAAGAACTGGGGTGATGTGCTCCACTTTCCTGGTTCTAGTGAGGAACACGAGCAGCACCGTTCTGGATCAGCTGCAGCTGTCTAAATGACTTTTTAGGCAGACCTGTGAAGATGCTGTTGCAGTAATCAATCCAACTGAAGATAACTCATGGATGAGGTTTTCCAGGTCCTGTTGCGACATCAGTCCTTTAATCCTAGAAATGTTCTTCAAGTGATAGAAGGCTGACCTTGTTATTGCCTTTATGTGACCCTGGAGTTTCAGGTCTGAGTCCATCACTACACCTAGAGTTCAGGCCTGATCTGTAGTTTCTATCTGTATTAATTGAAGCTGTGTGCTGACTGTTGATCGTTCCTCTTTAGGTCCAAAAGTAATTACTTCTGTTTTGTTTCTGTTCAGCTGGAGAAAGTTATGCCACATCCATCCATTGATTTGCTCGTTGCATTTACTTAGGGTTTGGATGGGTTCAAAGTCACCTGGTGACATCGTAATGTAGAGCTGAGTATCATCTGCATAGTTATGGTAGCTAATCTTATTGGTTGTTATAATCTGGGCTAGTGGGAGCATGTAGATATTTAATAAGAGGGGCCCCAGGATGGAGCCCTGGGGCACCCCACATGTGATTTCTGTTTGTTCTGATGAAAAGTTTCCTATTGAAACAAAGAAGTCCCTGTTCTTTAGGTAAGACTCAAACCAGCCAAGTACTGTACTAGAGAGTCCGACCCAGCTCTCCAGTAATTCCAGTAGTATATCATGATCAACAGTGTCAAATGCTGCACTGAGGTCCAACAGAACCAGCACTGTGGTTCCATAACACTCTGTATTTATGCAGATGTAAATGAATACTTTGACAAGGGCAGTCTCATAATCTACAATATACAATATAATGTTTCTTTATTATAGAAAACAATATGATTTTACATCTGTATGTGGTAAACATGAAGGTAGTTTTTCTTCTTGTGACTTTAACTGATGAAATAGGTTAAAGCTTATGGTGCCCTCTGTTGTTTGAACACATATATTGCCTAAACACCTGGTAGACCGTGTTCAGCACAGAAGATATTGTTGTAGTTGAGTCCTTGATCAAACACTAAAGACATATATCTTAAGAGACAGTTTGATCACATTTCCATAAGTTTAAACTCAGAGTAACCAAGGACAGAGGAAACTAAATCCTTCATATTACAAAGACCTGAAGCAGGTTATGGTCCTACTCTCTGTGTTTGCAGAAACATGCTGTAGAGCTTTACTAGTAAGTGGTGAGCAATATGTGAAGGCAAATTAACAGATATTTAATAAAGTTAAAGATCAATCTAACTTCATTAACTTCTGGCTGTGTCAGTCAGTACATCAAAGTTTAATCATTCGGGAGCAATAACCTTCTGAAAAGCTGTAATTTTTTTAAAAATAGACAAAAAATAATAATTTTAAGATGATATAATTTTGGCTGTAGCGAATTGGTAGCACTGTTGCAGTGTAACAAGAAGTCTGGGGACGTTCTTCGTGGAGTTTGCATGTTCTCCCTGTGGATGCAAGAGTACTCTCTAGGTACTCTGCCTTCTTCCCAAAGTCCAAAAACATAACCTTTAGTTTAACTCTTATTTAATTGTTTAGCAATTTTAAATACTTAGGTTGTTTACTTTGGTGATAAAAAGTCCATTATTAGGATCTATTCTACCGTGCTTGTGAAATTATATATTTATTGTAATATTTATTTTTGATTTTTAAATTCCTGACTTTTGATAGTGAATGTTATTTGTAAGATTTTAGAATATATTCTGGTTTTATAATTTTATTGGTACTGTCAGTACTATCTGAAATGTGACTGCTCTGTGGGTTTGTATCACATGCGATATCATATTGTTGTCATCTCTTGGCTGGGTCACCCTTGTAAAAGAGGTCATGATCTCATTGGGTTTTATCTGGTTAAATAAAGGAAAAACAAACAAACAAACTGATCTCTCTAAGTTTCTTTCAAGTGTGTCCATGCTTGTCTGTCCTGAGTGTTTCTGTGTTGCCCTCTTTTCTCTGCCATTCTTCCCTTCCAGCTACTTATGATTATGTGCTGATGTTACCTAATTCCAGAATTGCGCCGCTCAATGTTGGAGTAGCTCTGTTACTTTAATTCTGTTTGTTTTTATTTTTAAAAACCTTTATTCCTCCATTTCTGGCAGAAATTTTTTTTGGGACAACTGTTCTCCCTGGTTTTGAATGCTATGCAGCTGGAAGGATTTTTGCTGATATTGTTTTATTTTTGGGCATTTTTTATGATGCATAACCATAGCAACAATTTGGTTTACAACTGGGAGCAGATGAGTAACATCACAAAAGCTCAAATAATACCTTAACTACAGCTACAAAATCATGATGAGTTGAAAAGGAGACCCCACGGATACAGAGCAGGAGAAAAGAGGAGAGAGAAGAGGAGGAAGTTCAAACCATCTCCATTAATCACACTGGGCAATGTGAGATCATTGGCAAACAGGTTTGATACTGAGGACCCTCCGGAGATTAGTGTGCAAAAAAGGATTCTACATAAAATGAACATCATGGACAACCCTGAGCATCCTCTACATCAGACTGTCATACAACTACAGAGCGTCTTCAGTCAGAGGCTTCATCAGATCTCCAGAGTGTTACAGGAGATCATCCATACACACAGCCATTAGCATCTAAAACAAATATTTAAAGCATCTTGGACAATGAGTTACAACACTTAATATCCAAAGTGCTTTACAGATTAAAATGACTCCACATAACCCCCAAAAAACATAATCACAGTTATACCAGTAAGACACTTAAAATTTTTTAAAATAACCTTAAAATTGATCCTAAAACATACAGGGAGTCAATGCAATGATTTTAAAACAGGTGTGATGTGCTCCTGCCTCCTGGTCTTCATCAGGACACGTCCTGCTGAATTTTGTAGACGTTGTAAACCTTATATACTCTTTTTGGGAAGGCCAGAAAGCAGGGCATTAAAGTAATATTCCTACTGGTGATAAAAGCATCAGTGTCTCCATGTTGGCCCGAGAGAGAATGGGGCGGACTCTGGTAATGTTCTTTAGTTGATATAAACCTATTTTAGAAATGCTTTTAATATGAGGGATAAAAGTCAGCTCAGAGTCAAAAATCACGCCCAGGTTCTTTACTTGTAAAGAATAATTAATTAATAGTTATTGTTTTGGTAAAAGTTTCTCTCTATGAGCCTCAGGACCGATGACTAAAACTTCAGTTTTGTCCTGGTTGAGCTGGAGAAAGTTTTCTGCCATCCAGGATTTGATGTCTAAAATGCAGTTAAAAAGTGCATCCATTGGCCGTGTGTCGTCGTGAGACATGGAGATGTACAACTGTGTATCATCAGCATAACTGTGAAGGTTAACTCCATTTCTTCTGATGACACTGCCAAGAGGGAGCATATAAAGGTTAAAAAGCACTGGGCCTAAAATTGAACCCTGGGGCACACCACATGTAATCTTACTGTGCAACAGTAGATTACTTTGAGGCTTAGTGTGATAATGGTTCAAGAGAGGATTTCACATGTAGTTTCATAGTTGAGCAGGGGTAAACTGGGACTAAAAAACCTTCCAGACATTAAACAATAGACCCATGCACAACCTGGATGTGCAAACAGCTCCTAACAGGGTTGTCCTGATATCTGATCCTATGTGACTATATTAAACCTTCTGATGCGCAAATAAAATAAGCTTCTGCACACATGCATGTTTCTAGTCCTTCATTCCACTCATGACAGGACGAGTCTCACTGTGTGAAACAAAATCTGCAATACAGCGTCAGACACCCTTCACAACAACTGAGCCATGGTGCTATTTTTACAATGAAAGCTGTTGATGTTGTTGAGGCTAGAAAGTAAGAAAATCTACAATGTGACTGTTGATCTGGACAGTTTATCATATTGTAACATGGAGCTATCATCTTGGTCCTTCCCTGACCTCTGTCTGTTGTTTTGTCCTCTGCAACTATCAACCTACCTCATGACCAAAAGTGAAAAAACAACATTATTCTCTATCTTGATTGATTCTGTCCAATTTCTAATAGAATATTTATGCTTTACCTAGAGTCACAGAATCAGTTTGCTCCAGACATTGTGCTGGAACCCTTGGAGGGCCTCTGATGAGCGGTGTTGGAGCTGGAGGAGCCCTTGGAGGAGTTTGGGACCAGGAGACGGAGGCAAGCAGACAAAGGATCACCTTGTTGGAGATCTCTGGAATAGAGACATGAGGTGGGTTATCCTCGCCCCTGAGAGAACCATTGTAACCATTGAAATCCATGGGGGCAATTCGGGATTAGTTAGTTAGTTAGTTTAATTAAGTGCACACACACACATGGGTCCATAGCAAAAAAATAAATAATAAAAAAATAAAGAAAAAGAAGAGAGTTCAGGATAAAATCCACAGTGTCACACATTTACATAGAGACTTAAATGCCAATGATATCATAACTTTGAATAAAACACAAGTGAACTTTGTGATAGCCAGTCAGAGATAGAATTATAGTTTGTAGAATCCTTTAGCCTGAATGAGATTGCACAATACAGCATGACATGTGGGTACTCCAATATTAACAAAGATTTGGCTTGTACTGCACCATCTTGGCATCATGAGCCGTCATTGTATGTTACAGTGAGTTTTTGCAAACTGGCTTCTTTCAGTGTGTAGATGTGTGCTAATTTATGTGGTTTATTTAATATTGAATTAATATTAAATTAATAACATAAAATACAATCCATAGTATTGATAAACGTCAGATTGTATGTATGCATCACAGAAGAATTAGTTGCTGCTATTAGGTGTTGTGTTGCTGTGCCCAACCTAACTTATAATGCCAGAGGCACCACTGCTTCTTGTGTCAGAGTATAGCAACACCACCGGGAATTCTCCAATGAACCACCCTGGAGCTAGATCAGTGGTAGATTCGCCAAATTCATGAAAGTTTTCATGCAAACAGTTCAGTTTTTCCGGATCCTGCTTTGGTAAAAAAATTAAAAAAGTTTCTTGGACACACAGGATTACACAGGACGCCAAGACCAGCTGATCATTAAAGATTCAGTTACTGTTTTGGGTGGAAATTAGGAAATGTCCTTTTTTTCTTATTTTAGATGATTTATATTCATTTTATCCGCTTGTCCTATAATAATTATTTGCCTTGTTTCAGGTATATCCCAATAAATTAGATTAATATTGATAATGTTGAGACACAGAGTGAGCAAGTTTTGTCTGGTTTACATAACCATCAATAATTATGATCAATAATTTAATATTAATATAATTATTGATGAGATACAAGTTTTATCAATTAATATTTGGGGCACCACTTCGCTTTGGAAGACCAGACATCCAGTCTCTTCTTGAAGGTGTAAATTCACACGCTCTGGACATTAATTGTACGCATTACTCCAAGTAATCCCAGACAGCTTCTCTTTAAGCTAAGGGGAATTTATTAAGAAAATAGATCAATCTTACAGCCAAAACATTTTGTCAACAGTTCCCATCTATTCTAAAGCATGCAACTAACTACTACAGATCTTAGAAAACAATATATAAAAATTAAACACAATTAACACAAAGTGGATCAGGGATGAACAGCTGAGGTTTGGTTCAGAAAGGGAGGGGGGCCTCACTCCAGGGGGTCAAGCAGAGATAGCCTGTGGGACAAAGGGCCATAAAACTTAGCTCTGGCTATAGTGGACAGAGCACATGGGGTGAAGCGCCAATGTGGAAGGCCTCTGCTTTAGCTAACAGACTAAGGAACAATGGAGTTAACCTTTCAGCTAAGACGAGTTAATGCAGGTCGGACCGAGTTTGACTCTGCCGACCAGGTGATCAGACAGCAAAGGCACTTCGAAGCTTTAAAATGAGGGTTCTTCCCGGTCCAGCGGGTCAGAAAAAAAGAAAATCTTCGCCTGTGAGATGTCCTCTGTATAGCAAGAGTTTCTGTTGAGAACTTCTGCTGAGAACAATTTGAAAATGGCCACCACTACCATTCTCATAGGCATTTGGCCGTGATGTTTTGTCGTTAATGTCACCATTGGTGGCCACGGACCAATAGGAGTGTGTTGGGGGTCACCGCTAGGATTGCTAGGAAATGTCGTCTGCTCAGTCCATCTAGGAAAAATGGCTTTCAGCCGTCCAACAGTCTGTTCAGTTCATTAGACGAAAATGGCGTCCCAACAATAATTTAAGTTTACAGGCCCAATAAAAAAGTTTATTCTCGGTTAACTGAAAATTATGTCTATGCACTCTACAGTAAATGCATTTAGTAGTTATTTTTGCATTAATTACTCCATCTTGCTGTGGTTCATTGAAGTCCCAATGCCGTAGAAATGGCTTTGTGATCCTCTCCAGACGTACTTCACAGCAAAAAGCAGAAGAAAATGTCAGGACCATATTTAGAGGCCTGCTTCATGCCAGTCTATAGGAATTATTATGGCAGAAGCTTATGAATGACTTCAAACTTCAGAAAGCATTTTGTTGAGATGGAATTCATCAAGAGAAATGTATCCAAACAATTGTGGGATGTATGGATACATATGAGCGTGTATGTATACATTTGAACTTGAAAATCACTGCAGCTGTATGTTGAAGGCTCATTTCAAGCTATAAAAAACCTCAACTAAACCATTTAAAGCCTTAGATTGATGAGAGTTATGTCCATAAGGTGTTTATCTTCTCACTATAGCCCCCATTTCAGTAAAATGTTCCTCCATAGATCACATCACACCTTGCTTTACCAAAAGTCTGACCTGTTTCATGTTGGTGTATGTGTTTAAAAGCACCATTTTCAATTTGTTTATACCAAAAATGGTTAAAGATCATTTGTTCATCTTTGCTCACACATTAACATGAATCAAACAATCCTGTATGATGCTCATTTTTCTCATATTGTTGTTCTCCCATCCTGTGGTTTGGTGGTGCTGCTTTAACCCAGACTGCTTCTTTAATGTGAGGCTACAGACGAGTCCCAGAGATCTGTGACCTTGTTCTGAAATAGAAGCAGAGTCACCTGGATGTGACTGTGTGACTGACTCTACATCTTGTATTAATTTAATGCTTCACATCCTGCTGAGACAAACCAAAGTCAAGAAAGCCGATCACTAGGACACAACCAGAATCATGAGATGTTATGGTGATCATGGGGACTGGCTTCTGAAGGTTTTAGCAAATACCTACCTTGGCCTGACATTTTCTATTTCAGCTGTGTGTAACTGTTGGTTTTTGCTTCTTCTCTCTATCTGATTCTGATCTCAACAAGAAAAATTAGGAGGTGGTTAAACACAGAATGTTCTCAAGTCAGGTGTCTGAAAAACATTTTATTCACACAAGGCCACGTTGGTAACTTTTTGGCCTTGGTCAGAAGAAAGTGTTTTTTTTTTATTTACACAGGTTGTCCTTGTCCAGTATGTGTGTAACCAGCAGAGAGCACTGTAGGTTGGGGAAGCTAGAGAATGTCAGCAATGTTTGGAACAATAAAGTTGGAGCACATCAGAAGGTATTGTTCTGTCATTATTTTAACAAAAACAACACAATCATATGCTCTAAAAGCCCAAAACATCTACATGCACTGTAAACATCATTTGTTAACACATACAGTTATGCGTAAAAACTGGAGTTTGCTTAACAAATTACATTTCATATTATATTGTTGTTCAAACAAAGGCTGATATTCATAAAACAACTGAATTATTTTATCTGTGATTATCTTGCTTTTCTTTTATAACAACCTGGATCTCCAAATATCCCACAACCCTGAAATACTGTATGTGCAGCCTATATAAAAAAAAAAACTCAAATATTTCAGAGCCTCCTGAGCAAATCTAGAAGAGGTTGGTGGTCGACTCCAGCGAGACTCAGAATGTCCTTCAATCTGAACTTTAAATCATTCAGGTGTATCCTAAATAAATGAATCAGTCATGCCTCTGTGACACAGAAGGCATGTGGACTTCTGAAAGAGGACCAAGAAATGATTGGATCCACAAACACCTGAGCTGAAAGTGATAATCTGTGTTAAGTGATCCCCAAGGTTGACTCAAAGGACACTGGGTCATTATTCCCCAGACTGGAGAGATGGAGGTGAGAGGATGGAGCATTCTGCCAGTCTGTGACCCCTGGATGAAGGAGAGCTCGGCGTCTTTAGCCACACAAGTGGGATTGTTGATGTTATTGTCTACATTACGTTTCAGAGACTATAATCCCACTATTATGGACCTCTACACCTCGATTTACCTGGCTTCTATTCCCCTGAGAGAGAGCTGGATAGATAAGGAGCTAGGAGGAGGAGACCTTTCCATAGAGGGTTGAGGAGAAGACTGAGGACGACTTAAACCTCTACAGCTTGAATTGGGTGACTTGAAGTTAATTTATGAGTATCAGTGGATACCACAGGTACTTACTGGCAAGGATTTATTGTAGCTCATATTGGCTAATAATAATAAATGTACACTTTGATAACAGTAACAGCTGCTGGTGAATTGTGTCGTAGGCCTTGAAACCGCAAGGAGATGGTTAAAAAAGAAAAGTTTCCACCATGATTTTTCATAGTTGGAGTGTGTGAGGGAGAACACCATAGGTTGTGTACTCAGTGTGGGACCAGACGTCCTTACTTTTATTGACAACATTTTAGGATTTGGCCAAACTGTTGAAGCATTACTCAGGATTTCAGGCTTCAGCTGCTGCTGTGAATTTTGTTTTTTTCTTCAGCAAGGAAAGTTGCATTGTGCAGATGCGCAAAAAAGACAAAATACTGTAGTAAAATAACTTCTAATGTCTTCAAAGTAATCAATTTTAGCTTAGAATGAAATAAGCAGGTGACACCAGGCCTTCTGGCTATGGAGCTCTAGTGATCTTCAATCAATCAAACTTTATTTACAAAGCACTTTTCATACAAAGACAGCAACTCAAAGTGCTTTACAGATTAAAATGACATCACATAAACCACATTCCCATCCCTCCCCCACAGATTTAAATGCATGATCACATTTATACCCCCAACCCAACCCCAATGTGCACACACTTTCAAGAGCAACAATAAAAGGACATTGGGCTGAGTACAGATCAGCCAGGTAAGGAAATGTCATCAAAGGAGCCATCTGCACCTGCAGCAGCACATCAACTGCAGCAGCCAAGGCACAGATACAGGGCGCCCAGAGGATGGGGAGGTTGATCTTTGCTGCTGAGGCAAAAACTGCACAAAACCTCAGAAGGAAGCTTCTACCTCAACCTTTATACAAGAAGCTCCTCCTACAGGAAATACAATTCAATTCAAATTCAAAATTACTTTATTAATCCCAAAGGGAAATTAAATGTTGTTTTAACTCATTATGCAAGTTTCTTCAAATATTTGTTGTAGATGCTGATGGCTGTGGGTAGGGATGATCTCTTGTAGTGCTCTGCAGATCTGAAGAAGCCTCTGACTGAAGACGCTCTGTAGTTGTATGACAGTCTGATGTAGAGGATACTCTGGATCTATGGCGTCTTCTTTTCAACTCATCAGGGTTTTGTGGCTGTAGTTGAGGTATGATTTGAGCTTTTGTGATGTTAATCAGCTGCTGCCAGTTGTAAACCACCTTGTTGCCATGGTTATGCATCATAACAAATACCACTGTTAATTGGTTTTCAGTCATAATTGCAAATTACTAACAGTAAAAACTCCACATAATATTTTCCTCTACCTAATTTAATAACCAAAACCAAAACCATAACATTATCATATTATCAAGTTTCATTCACCTGCTTTTGTTTTCTTCTTAAGAATGGTGTGACAAACACCCAGAGGCAGACCATTAGAAGTAGAACATCCCATAATCAGCCTCTCCATATGAGGCTTTGGGGGCATTCAGCTCTAGTTTGACAGAGTAGCTTATAAAAGAAGATAAGATGGAAACAACACTTCATATCTAATAAACTTTCTCATTAAGATCAATAAACTAACAGCTGATCATAAATCCTTACCATCACCATAACAACATAAATCAACCAGCACTATTTTGTAAACCAGCCAGATGTAACAAAACAAAAAAAAGTGCAACTATTGGTTGTTTGTCCACAAACATGCAAGTTATTCATCTGTCAGCGTGGGTCAGCCCATAACAACCATGATCTGGTTCAGTCATGTGATCAGACAGCCATGTTGGCTTCAAAGTCTCCTCTGTAGCTTCCTGCTTTCCCTCATGTTGCATTTAGCCGAGGCCTCGATGCATCATAAAATGTCATTAAATGCATTAAGAGACATATTAACAACTGGGGGAAAAGATGCGTTAAGTACATGCTTTTCTTAAACAGAAATCTCTCCAGATTTTCCCTCAGAAAGTTATTCTGATCCGGAGTTAACCTTTACAAAATCATATAATTTCTAATTCTTTTATTCTACTGCTTTTCAGATTTTTCGATTGTTAAAGACACAACAGACCCTTCTTAGCTTGGTAGAGCGACTAAAAGAAAGTTTAGGGAAGAGGCCACAATGTAGAGACGTTTAAAAGCATTTATGGTGGACAGTAGTGGGCGGGGCCAGGCTTCTCATACTCCTGTTTTCTGATTCATATCTCCTGGAGAGAGGAGAGGGAGGCCAAGATGGAGCCTCCATGCCAGGCAGAGAGATTTCTCAGTGGTGGAGACTAGATCAAAGCAGTGAAGCTTCATTTCAATAACTTTCATTTTATATGAACTGCTCAAAAATGACACTGAAAATGTTTAAAATAGACAACCGTTTCTGTTCTTTATGTCAGGCAAATAAAAAATAGCTTGTCAGTAACAAGGCTTTACAAAAACCAAACTAATCATTAGATTTATTGTGACATGATTGTTTAAACATTTATTGATCCCAACTTCTTCAGCCATGGTTAGTTTATGCCTTAGTTAAAAATACATATTTATTAATTAGATTTATGTAATGGCAAAATTTTCCTCAGTCCTCTTTGAACCTCAATTTAAACACAATATAGGTTATTTTGGCTATTGCTTTTCCTCTACATTCACTCATGGCAAGCTACATTGTAGCACACAACTGAGACAGACAGAGCAGGATTTGAACCAGCAACCCTCCAGTTACGAGGCTAACTTCTAACTCCTGAGCCACAGTCACCACTAGTACAAATCTAAGCCAGTTCTGGCCCCAAAGGGTGAGGAGCAAATAGGGGGACAGCTCATTGTTATCCCTGATAGGAGTATATGTGTGCTGGTTGTGATAAATACTGTAAATATAGTACTAGCTGTAGTTATAGTAGTTGTAGTAGTTGTACTAGTTTATTCAATTTCAGTTACCATGGTACACTAAACCTTCACAATACTGACCAGACTGTCAATAGAAAAATAAAGACACAGAAGAAGAATCTAACTGCTTATCTAATAATTATTGTTAATGTTTGTGGTTTTGATATTTTTTTTAAATACAAGTTTTGCCAAAACACAAATGGACAGTTTGGGTTGAGCTTAGATGGGATTTCAGTCTAAAGTTGCTCTCAGGGTTTGTGATTTCTTTTCAATAAAAATTGAAGCTGTTACAGTTTTTTCTTCCCTCACATGCAATGAAAGAATAAACTGGAGCACCTTGATTTTCCTGGTAGACGGGACCAGAGCAGAGATCTCTCCCTGCAGGGGGTCATCAAATCCAGGGAACATGGTGGAACCTCTAGACAGAAGGATGTTTGAATACAGTTCTTTCTGGATATCTAGATCACACTTTCATGATGCTGTTGTAAGTGCTCTCTTCTCCTGAACGATACAAAACATAATCAACAGTTATCAATTTTTATATATATAAATATATATATAGAAAAAAATATATAGAAATATATATGAAGAAATTGTGGAACATTAATTTTTTGGGTAAAATTTGAATCATCACCTTAGAATAAATGAAGTGATGAAATAATGATAAAAAAAAGAAAGAATATTTTGTTCAAATTGCTACAAACCAATGAAATATGATTGGAAGAGGAGCTCTGGACAGCTGGACCTCTAGTTGTAGATCATAGGTTCTCGTCCATCAGAAAGCTCACAGATCTTCTCCAGTGAGGATGAGGAAGATGTCGTGAGATTAAGAGTGAAACACAGAGGACACAAAAAATCCGGATGTGTATCTATTCTGCTCTAAACAGAAGGTTTAAATAAATTCTGTCCCTCAGAGATAATAACTGGTATATAAAAAAGAAAGAAACAAATAGTGGGTTTTATACCGCTGGTTGTAAAATAATGGCCTCTCTCTGTGAGAATCCTGATCTGGTACTCCATCAGGCCTCTTCCAGACACTGGTGTGCAGCAGACGGCGTGGGACAAACTATAGCCTTGATATGTTGGGACAGAGTGGCTGACACCGTCACCAGATTCTACTACAATACCTGTAAGACAATAAATATTAATAGGTTACTGTACACCCCAGAAACACTAGAGAGTAGAGAAACCTACTGAAATTCACCGCAGTAGCATCATTTTAAAACCTTTTTTTTTAAATATGTTACAGAACTTGAGGAGCCTTCAGGTTCTTATGGACATTTTTGAAGCTTTCCAGTATCACTAACCTGTGGTACGAGCAGAACTATTGAGAGACAGGACAGACTTATTGGCCAGGTACAACGCAGGAACGATGAAGGTCTCAAACAGGATCTGAACCAAACAAAAACACCGGAACATTTCTAAACGTTAAGTCCACAGCATAATATTAGGCTTCCCTTTCAATACAGAGTAGTTAGAGGTGTCAGAACTTCAGTTTTATTAATAGTTCTGTACAACTGATTAAAACTAACCTGTCTTTATTCTCTCTGCAGCCTCTGACAGCAGGAGTGGATGATCTTCAGGAGTAATACACAGTTTAGTTTAAACGGCGCGATGAGGATTTCTTTTTATTTAACAATCTGTTTATTTATCTGTGAATTTTAATGTTGCACAATTAAACCCAGTAAAAATGAATGAGATCTATTTTGGTGTTAAACATCATCAACAGGTAAATGCAGGACTAAAAGTTCATAACATTCTCTGTCACATCTTTCATTCCTTAATAATGAAAGTATATCCTTTATTTAGAAGAATAGGCCTTAGATAATATAAAATCAGGGAACAGCTGTTCAAGATACTTTTAGCAGATTATTTTTTTGTAACTCAAATGTGAGTTTGTTCTCCTCCAAAACCACGAAGCTGAGCTTTTTTCTCTGATTTAGAACTTTTAAACACTTGCTAGTTATTTGGAAACCTGAGAGAATAACCAATGTTACTGTATAACCTCAGAAAATGTTTTTTTAACGATCCTCTTGAACCATTTACCTGATTAGAACATCAACATTATGAGTAGAGCTCATTTATGCATGAGTTGATAGGTTTATTCTTAGCCTGGATTACAACCCATGTTCTTTGGGGTTAGAGCAAAACTGTCTGGTCTAGAAACGGTCTGAGCTTAGAGAAGAAGAATTACAATTCAGAAGATCCACCAGACTAAACTATGCAAACATTTCAGAAAGTGTAAACCAAACGTATTCTGTGTTATGAACTAAATGCTTATTGTTTTGGGATGCTGCAGTAATAATATAAATAAAAAATGCTTTTTTATGTGCGTGAAACATAGAGAGGATATCAACAAATATAACAAGATATTTACAGATTTAAGCTACATTGTGCTGACAGATGGAAAAAGACATTTGTAGCAAAACATTTGTTAATCAAACTTCACCTGAATATAATCTGCAAGCGAGTTCAGGTCTTTGCCAAAATTAAATAAGAAAAAATATAGTAAAAAGTTTGTTGCAACAATATTAAAGCTGAGTATGTGTTGAGTGTGTTCTGCACTTAAACATTTTATAAGAAACACCTGGCAAGTTGTTAGTGAGCTCAGTTGGAAAAGCACTTAACGTTGACCAATCAGGTTTGGATTTTGAGACAGGCTCCGATCACTTCTTCATCTGAGAGCTTATTCTTGCAGCTCAGTTTCTGCTAAAACAGCATTAGATTTATGCTTTGGTTTATGGTTACTGAACCTCATCTTGGAAAAAATGAAGCAGAAATCAGAGACAATGACAGAGAGAAAAGGTTCACATGTTAGAACGCTGAACATCTGAAAACTGGATAAACAATAATAAAGGAGCCTCAGGGTTTCTGCATTTTGTTGATTTGTAAATTATATTTCAGATTTTGCAGCAAATAATCCAACGGATCAAGTTCTACATTAAAACCACTGACAGAAGTAACAGAAGCTGTGGTGGGGAAAACATTTTGTGCATCCATCTCTGTGAATGCTTGGTTGACGTGAACGGCCTCCTGAAGGTTGTTGATGAACCGGTAGAACTGGTGATGAAAGCTGCTCTCCCTGAGGGCTGCTGCTGCTTCCTGCTCTCATGTCTCAGTTATAAAATATTTACAGTTTGAGTTCATAAAAAATCTCAAGGTGTGTTTAACTTTTATTTGGTGAAATAAAAGGGAAAATCTCTAAAGGTTTAATGTCTAAGACAAAAGTTATAAACAGGAAACATGTAGAAACTCAGAAATTAAAAAGAAAAACATTCTAAACATTTTTTTTTCACAGTTCTCGTATCACTTTAAATGATTTGATGCTAATCCTGACAGGTATAAAGGGACAGGGGGGGATTTCTACCTCGCCTCCAGCAAATAACAGCAGAGATTATAATCCTGGGCCCAACGACCCTGAACAGAACTGACTGGTTGGAGAAAATGGTTGGCTGGATTTTTGGAATCTTAAATTGGGTTCAGTTTGAACTCTGCAGATTTCTTGCTTAAGGAAGTCTCAGTCAGAGCTTCAGTTGGTGCTGGTATGAGGAAGAGCATGTCACACACTGCAGGGATTTCACTGAAAACTTCCTGGAGTCAAACGTCAGAAAGGCAGCAGTACTGAATACAAGGCAGAGGAGATTAGATTATTAAACTGAAGTTTAACTTTATTTCTTCCTTTTAGATTACTTTTAAGTTGATGGAAACATCTGGTTCTGCTTTAAAATGAATGCTGAGCTTCCTTGATGTCTAACTCCACAGGGATGAGCGAACTTCAGCAGGTGAGTCACATTAAACTAAATAGTTCTCAGACTTTATATACAGCTTACTTTGAGATATGATGATGAGAATATTATGAGCTTTATGACACATATTCAAAGTTACCATGCCAACTATCACTCTAAATAAAATAGGGTCTAGACATGTTCCTGTAAAAGTCCATCAAACTGATTCTGACTTGATTTATTTTTTGTTCCCTTCAGAGAAAAGTTTGTTTAGTTCAAACTTTCATCACATGAAGACATCCACTCAAACACACACATTTATATTTCTATCATTTTAGAGCTTTCATTGATTCATGTAATTACATTTGTACATAATGCTGATACTTACCCTAATCTTTACCATCACAGATGAGTTTAATCCAGATGTCTACATGGACCTTATAAAAAGACATATTTTTCTTATTTTTCTCTCTGTCTGACATCAATTCAGAATTAATCTTCTCTGCTTTAGATCAGTTAGGATAAAAAAATATCTATGTTTGCTAAATGTGAGAATAATGAATAATACATAACAAAATGTATAACTCTGCAAAATTAAAATTTTGTACAGATTTTCTCAGTGGTGGTATTGCATTTAAACTGGATAACTTATGGCAACCATTTTGGGTTTCCTTTCACCAGTTTCCTTTGACCCATTCAGATCCAGAGTTACAGAGTCAGGTTTTTAGGCCATTTTCCTCTTCCAGACTTTTGCAGTTCTGCTCTTTCCTCCAGACAAGACTGATTAGAGCTTGTTCTCTCCCTACCTAGACCTTAGGCTTCGTCCACACAGGAACGCTTTTGTTTACCGAAGAAACGTTTCCAGAAATGTTTTCATCCACACAGAGACACAAAGAAACTATATTTTTACTCCCTTAGACCCTTGAGTGCCGCTAAACATGGAGTATGTGTCATGGACATAAAGTCCAGATAAACCTCCACACGAGGTTAGCGGTAAACACGACAAGAAACAAGAATGATTAACAACAAGGCAAGGCAATTTTATCAGTATAGCACAATTTCAACAACTCGGTAATTCAAGGTGCTTTACATGATTAAGGGGTAAAATAAAAACAGAACATAGAATAAAACGTTGGAAATTAAAAGTAGCAATTTAGCATGGAACACACACAACACATGATGCATAATAAAGCATGAGAAACAGTAATCGAGCAATAAAGCATGAACACAAATGATACATATGATATTCATCATTTTCTCAAAGGCACTTTTAAACAGATGAGTTTAGAAGAACGAATTAAATCTTTTATATGGAGTGATTAAGTCCAGCTTGTTCTCCATGACACGTTCGATTATAAAAACTAATACGTACAGCACGTAATCCGTTGTTGATATGTATGACATATTTAGTGATCAGTAGTTTCTAGCTGTATTAACTGAAGCTGTGTGCTGACTCTTCGTTCCTCTTTAGGTCCAAAAATAATTACTTCAGTTTTGTTTCTGTTGAACTGGAGAAAGTTATGGCACATCCATCCATGGATTTGCTCAATGCATTTATTTAGGGTTTGAATGGGTTCAAAATCACCTGGTAACATTACAAATCACCCCACATGTGATTTCTGTTTGTTCTGATGAAAAGTTTCCTATTGACACAAAGAAGTTCCTGTTCTTAAGTCAAGACTCAAACCAGCCAAGTACTGTACCAGAGAGACCGACCCAGCTCTCCAGTCGTTCTAATAGTATATCATGATCAACAGTGTCAGTACAGATAATGGATGGATGGACACTGGACACAACCACAAAAGCTAACAGCTCTTAGGGGTTCAGCCAATCATCGCCAAGGAAGTTAAATGCCTCTCCTGGATTGGTTGCTTTGTAAACACCAGCTAACAGCGTGTCCAGTAGCATTGCACCTACGTATTTCAGCTCCCAGAATGCATTTTGTTTAGAATATTTTAGATAAGGTCTAAGGAAAAAAATCCCAGAATAGGAAGATTTTCTGCGAATACATTGGAGTTACATTCCACAGAAAAATCCACAAATAGAACCATGAAAAGGTGAAGTTCCACTGTAACACTTCATTACATATTTGTGTAAAAACCAACAAATGTATTCAAATATCAGCAACTGAATGTTTTTATATCGTAGTGGACACCGTGATCTGAAACTCTTATACATAATAACAAAACTGAACAAAACATGCTATTATACTCCATGTTCAACAACTGAACTCTGTGTGTTTGTGTCACGTCAACCATCAGGATGACAGTAGAGACAGATGATTGGCTCTCCAGGTGTTCAGGTGACCCAAAGGCTACAGGTCATGCTCTGAACCCGAGGTTCTTATGGCTTCAAACGATTGAAGCGTTTCATGAACACAATACAGATGTTTTCATCAGCACAAAAAGTGGATCCTTCATGTTTCTTGTGCCTCCCTTTCTTTGAGAAACTTATTTTGTCTTTCACCTTGAATCATGATTCAGTCATTTTGGCTGTTTGTTTCCTTTACCTTCCTGTGGAAGAATATTTTTCTTGGTCAAGCTTTGGTAAGGGTGGCTCATCTTTTAGGTCAAAGGTCATGGTGGTCTGTGGTGTTTCAGCACAGCTTGATGAGAACTATGTTCAGAAGGAGGATCAAATATAACGAAGCAGTGTCTAAACAAAGGGTTCATTGTTTCTGTCATTCGTTTACTTCCTTCTCCATCTGAGAGTTCTTGTTGAACCAGTTTTTTGTCTTCTTGAATCCAGTCATCAGATCTTAAAGTAAAACTTTACATCGTTAAAATGTTTTCAACAGTAAAGGTTTCTGGCTGATTTGGTTTTCCAACATTTTGGCTGTTTGGAGCCGATTAACTGATTTAGATTCTTGCAGCGGCTGAAAGGATTTTGCTCAACATTTCTTTTTAATATTCTGGGCCTGGACTTGAAGAGCGATCACAGATAAACCGATTAAACAGATGAACTGTTATTCACCTGACTTAAACTGAACCAAATATTCAGTGACACAGTCATTAGGTTCACATCTTGAATCTTGAAGAATCTAAAAACTAAAACAGACTAAAACAGTTTAATTTTGTTTGAACTGAGAGATATCTACATGCAGGGCCGTGCAGAGACCTTTAGAGGAGCAGGTGCCCAAAGTTAAAAAGGAGCACATAGAGTAAGATTTTAAAACACCTTACAACAATATAATTTATATTACATCATCTTGATTAACAACAACTGAAATTCATCAAGAATCTGATAGGGAATCACAACATCATAAATCAACATCATCAGATGGGGACCATGAAAAGCAAATGTAGCCTGTTTTTTTTTTATCTGATGATGAACAATGTTGCTGCTGTGTTGATCTGAGTCTGCAGACACTGAAAAGACCAAAGGAGAGCTGGTAGCTGATTAAACTAGTATTATAAAGTACATTATGGAATAATTAAACTTGCTGCTGTGTCTCACTAAATAAACCCTAATATCTGACTGGTTAACCTCCACAACAACTCCCCTGCAGACAGCTTTAAAGATCGAAACAGTTCAGAGAGGCTAGCTCTACTTTCTATAGTAGTGTTAGCACCTCTGAGAGATTTTGATTTGTAAGGTGGAGAGATCAAATAAAAAATAATATTGATGATAATCCAAAAAGCGCACTAGTGGCAGCATAGAGGAAAGGGTCAGGTGCCAAAGCCCCCCCCCCCCCGCCCCACATCACCCCCACCCCCTCTACACGTGCCTGTTTACATGGGATCATTCCACTGATCAGCCACAGCATTAAAACCACTGAGAGATAGAAGATTGTTCTCTGTGCTGGAGAACATTTTGTGCAGCCATCTTTCTGAATGCTTCGTTGACATGAAGCCCCACCTGAAGATTGTTGATGAACCGGTAGAGCTGCTTCTGCTTCCTGCTCTCATGTCTCCGTGGAAACAACTGTCGTCTCAGTTGGAGCTCATTATTAATGTTTACTGGGTAAAATCGACATTATTTTCCCTTGTTTATTCTAGCCATAAAAAGCTGCGAAAAATGTGATCATAATTTATGATGTTTGGTTTTGAAGAAAATAAATGCAAAATATAGTGAAAACAAGCCTTAAATTGAATAAGCTTAGCTTTTTTCCCTGTCATTGTAAATTTATTATCAAGAAAGATTCTGAGAAACATTATATAGTTCCTGTTGGAACACCAGCTCTGAGTATAGATACAATTTAAATATTTAATGACACAAAGAAAAAAACTTTTTTCAAGAGAGGTTTTACACTTTAGGTCAGTTTAATTTGTGTGTGTGTGTGTGTGTGTGTGTGTTTGTGTGTGTGTGGGTGTGTGTGTGTGTGTGTTTGTGTGTGTGTGTGTGTGTGTTCGTGTGTGTGTGTGTGTGTGTGGGTGTGTGTGTGTGTGTGTTTGTGTGTGTGTGTGTGTGTGTTCGTGTGTGTGTGTGTGTGTGGGTGTGTGTGTGTGTGTGTGTCTCTCTGTGTGTGTGTGTGTGTGTGTGTGTGTATAGAGACATTTAAGGACCATCATAAGTACTCCCTGATTACTCGTGATGATACTTCTAAATGTATTGATTTAAACTTTGACCTGTTTTCTTCTTTCTTCTTTGAGACCAAAGGATAAACTATCTGTCAGGTCAACATGTTTCCTGGGAGCTGCTGTGATAAAAGTTTAACCTGTGAGACACGGATTTGAATAAATCTGGTTTCTACTTACAGATCTCACTGCATCAGCATTCTGTAGTGCTAATAAAAAAACTCTAGGAGAACTGTATTATGGGATATCATCAATGTATTAGGTTATTTTTTCATTATCTGTTATAATATTTTAAGACCGTTCTTCTTTTTGTAGGTTTGTGGTCCAGATTTTGCCAATAGCCTAGAAGGTTCCAGTCCATCTGATGTAACACAGAGACATCATGACAACTGGTGAGTTCAGATCCTGTTCAGTTAAAATAGCATCAGTACCATGAAGACAACCTGGAAGACTTTTTATTCACATTTTAACCTTTTTTAGAAATGTGTTATTAACATTTCTCTTCTGGTATGAATGTGTCATCTTTAAATCTGAGATGTTTGGAAATGAGCTGATTGTCTTTTTAATCTCTGCTGCCTACTTTGAAACTGCTAATTCAAAATACTTTTGTACATCACACCTGTTTTGGCAAAGCTGCATTGGCTTCCCGTTCGTCTCAGAGTAGAATTCAAGAGTTTGTTGTTTGTATTCAAATCTTTCAATTGTCTAGCTCCTGCTTATTTATCTGAACTCATCCGCCCTTATATTCCGGTACGATCCCACAGATCAGCTGACCGCCATCTTTTACTTGTCCCTACCACCCGCTGTAAGTCCCAGGGCGAGCGTGCCTTTTCTGTATGTGCACTGCAGCTTTGGAATCACTTGCCCCTGCCGATTAGACAGTCCCCCTCCCTCACGCTTTTTAAGTCTCGCTTAAAAACTCACTTGTACTCTTTGGCTTTTAGCTCAGCTTAACTTATTTCTCTTTTTATTGCTTGTGTCTTTGATTTTTATTCCTTTCCTATTAACCTACCCTACTTCATTTTATATCTATCTTAATAAAACTGTTTTATTTTAGAGTGTTTCTGTAGAGCACTTTGGTCGGCTCTCATGCCATGTGTAAATGTGCTATATAAATAAACTTGGTATGGTATGTTATGTACAAGTCTCTATGCAGAAAAAGTTAAATATAAATAAAATGTAATTTAGGCTTCAGAATAATCAATTATGTAAATGCTTTTTTGTTTGAAGCTTTGAATGTGAAACGGTTCAGAATGTATTATTTCTGATTTAGTTTCCTCACAGCATGTCTTGTTTTCCATCTTTAGTGTCTGAGCTGAGGGTGGTTCTGCTCGGTGGCAGCTTGTCCCAGAGGAGATCAGTGGGCAACTTCATACTGGGAGATGATGGTTTCAGCAGATCACCAAACATCTTTAGAAAGATCACTGGTCGATGGGAAAACAAACAAATAACTGTCATCAACACTCCAGATCTGCAGTTTCCCACAGCAGACAAACTGACAGAGTTCAACAAAGAATGTGCGAAGGTCTCTGATCCTGGACCTCATGTGTTCCTGTTGGTTCTACAGCCTGAAGACTTCACTGAGGAAGAGAAAAACAGAATCTCCAAAGTTCTTTATAACTTCAATGATGAATCATTTGACCACTCACTGGTGTTCATTTTGACGCCCAGACAGGAAAGTTTAGGTTTGATAGAAAAATACATGAAAAATCCTCCTATAATGGAGTTGATCAGAAAGTGTAGAAATCGATACGTTTTACAGATGATGGTTGAAGCTCCAGACTTGCTGGCTTGCTTTGATCAAATAGTAAAAAAGAACAATAGAGAACATGTGAGCTATGATGAGTTTGAGGAAGAAGCAACATCCTTTTCAGCTGATTATCAGAGCTGGAGTCAAACAAGAACTCCAGGTGTTTCTATGGCTGCTGATGAGGATAAAGGTAAGTACAAATGTTCACAGAAGAAACTCTTGAATTTTAAACACTAAGCTGCTAATTTACTTTGTATTTTCACAGGTTTTTGTCAAACAAATGAACAAATTCCTCTGCAGCTCTCTAAAGACAGTAAGTTAATTCATTAATATGTTTAGAAATCATGAATTTTTATTCAGACTAGTCAAACAAAACAAATCCTGTCCAACTTAGATTTTTACTAACATTTCAAACCTTAAATCAGTGAGTAGTAGCATTAATCTAGAACTATTGATGTTCACCAGATAAACTTTATCAAACAAACCTCCAATTATACTGTCCAATAACTAAATGACAGAAACTACTGAATTTGGTTGTCATGTTGTAGTGAAGGAGAAGAGGAGGTTCAGACCCAGAATTGGGGCCCAGGTTCAGGCTGCGTATTTCTCCACCTCTACCTAAATCTGGGGGTGGTGACTGATTCCTAACAGATGCCACCTCAAGGCGCTTTGATAGAAAAGTCATTTCAGTTCAATTATACATACATTCCAACTAGATTAAAGTTTTCTATTTAAGGAATCCCAGCAGATTGCGTCAATCATTGACGTGAGGTTGGGCCCCGTTGATGCAGACTCCAACCACAGCAATCCCTCAGCAATCCCTCATACTGAGCAAGCATGTAGCGACGATGGAGAGGAAAAACTCCCCTTTAACAGGAAGAAACCTCCAACAGAACCAGGCTCAGTAGGAGCGGCCATCTGCCACGACCGTCTGGGGGTTTGAGAAGACAGAGCAGAGACACAGAAGGAACAGAAGATCTGATATAAGAGAACTTTCTATGTTACAGAAAGTAAAAAGTTGATAACAGGACACAGTGGATGTTCAGTTACTGAGAGGATCATCCCAGTCGATGCCCCCCGTCCAACAGGGCATTGCAGCCAAGCAGGATACCAGACCAGGTATATCTTCTATGGAGAGAAAAACACTGAGAGAAAACAAAGTTAACAGTCGAAATAACAGCAAATAATACAACTGGAGAGTAGTAGGAGAGAAAAGTAGCAGAGTGAAGAAAGTCTGTCCTCCAGCAGTCTAAGCCTATAGCAGCATAACTACAGAGATAGCTCAGGATGACCTTAGCCACTCTAACTATAAGCTTTATCAAAAAGGAAAGTTTTAAGCCTGGCCTTAAAAGTAAACAGAGTGTCTGCCTCACGGACTAAAGCTGGGAGCTGGTTCCACAGGAGAGGAGCCTGATAACTAAAAGATCTGCCTCCCATTCTAAAAGTAAACAGAGTGTCTGCCTCACGATTCAACAACTCTGTTTTAGTCCAACTTGTTGAATCTTGTGGGCTTTTTTGTTCTCATGTAAAACTATTGAATTTATTCGGTTTATGGATATTACAACACAAACAAGCACCTTGTCTGCCTTAATTTAAATGAGTTGAGACACAAAGTGATTTCAATCTGTTTAAGGTTTGTTCAGCATGTTGTCTGTCTGCATCACTGTAGGAACATTTCATTGTTCTCTGTGTTGTGTTCCAGGTTCTGCATTTAGGATTGTGCTACTTGGAGAAGACGAGTTCAAAAAGAGTGAACTTGTTAACCAGATGATCAGAGATCCCGAACTCATCATCCAAAAACCTCCTTCCGACTGTGAGGCCTCCTGTGGAAAGTGGAGAGGAAAACCAGTAACAGTGGTGAAATTTCCTCACATATTCAGTCTGACTGAGGAGAAAATGAGAGCAGAAGTGAAGAGTTGTAAGACTCTCTGCTATCCTGGACCAAATGTTCTGCTGCTGTTAGTGAACCCTTCAGATTTCTACAAGAAGCACAGAAACAAAATGAATTCCCTCCTGAGTCTGTTTGGTCAAGAGGCCCTCAAACATTCAATAGTCGTCATAACACATGAGGCTGGACTGAGATTTCCTTTCACTGAAGACCTTATTTACGACTGTGGAGGAAGATGCCATAAAATGTTGAACAAAACTATTTAGAGTTAATGATGAAGATTCAGGATCTTATGAAGGAAAACAAAGAAACATTCTCCACCTCCACTGATGTGTTCACTAGAGTGAAACAAATAGGAGGTAAAATGGTCAAATCTCCAGTTCTGGAAGAACAACAACGTAAACCTCCATTAAACCTGGTTTTGTTTGGGTGGAGAGCAGCAGGGAAGACGTCAGCAGCCAAGGCCATTCTAGGTCAGACAGATCTAGGTTCAGCCTCCAACCCATCAGAGTGTGTTAGAAAGCAGGGAGAGGTGTGTGGACGATGGGTTTCTCTGGTGGAGCTGCCTGCCTTGGATGGAAAAGCTCAGCAGGAGGTGATGGAGGAATCCTTCAGGTGTATCTCTCTCTGTGATCCTGAGGGTGTCCACGCCTTCATCCTGGTCCTCCCTGTGGGTCCCCTCACTGATGAAGACAAGGGAGAGTTACAGACCATCCAGGACACATTCAGCTCTAGAGTCAATGACTTCACCATGATTCTGTTCACTGTGGACTCAGATCCTACAGCTCCAGATGTTGTTGAGTTTATTGAGCAAGACAAGGATATTCAGGAGCTCTGTCAGAGATGTGGAGGAAGATATGTTGTTCTGAACATGGAGGACAGACGGCAGATCCCAGAACTGATGGAGATGGTGGAGAGATCTGTTTCTGACAGGAAGGATCTGTCCTCTTATACAACTAAAACTTTAGCATGGGGCCACATAGAGGAAAAACTACAGCTACAGGCTGAACTGAAGGAGATGAAAACAAAGACTCCTGACTCAGGTAAGGCAAGGCCATTTTATTTGTAAAGCACACTTTGAACAACTCTGTAATTCAAGGTGCTTTACATGATTTGGTGATAAAGAAAAAACAAAACATAGAAGATAACATTGGAAATTAAATGTAGCAGTTTAGCATGAAACACACACAACACATGATACACAATAAAGCATGAGAAACAGCAATAAAGCAATAAAGCATGAACACATATGATACATATGACATCAAGCATTTACTCAAAGGCAATTCTAAACAGATGGTTTTTAGTCTTGATTTAAAGCAGTTCAGAGTTTCAGCAGCTCTACACTCGTCAGGAAGTCTGGTCCAGATAAGGGGAGCATAGAAACTGAAAGCTGCTTCTCCATGTTTAGTTCTGAGTCTAGGAATGTTTAGTAGGCTAGAGTTGGAGGACCTGAGTGGTCTTGGTGGTGAAGACGCTGTTGCAGTAATCAATCCGACTAAAGATAAACGCATGGATGAGTTTTTCTAGGTCGTGTTGCGACATCAGTCCTTTAATCCTAGCAATGTTCTTCAGGTGATAGAAGGCTGACCTTGTTATTGACCTTTATGTGACCCTGGAGGTTCAGGTCTGAGTCCATTACTACACCTAGATTTCAGGCCTGATCAGTAGTTTCTAGCTGGATTAACTGAAGCTGTGTGCTGACTGTTGATCGTTCCTCTTCAGGTCCAAAAATAATTACTTCAGTTTTAATCCTGGCACATCCATCCATTTATTTGGTCGATGCATTTATTTAGGGTTTGAATGGGTTCAGTTATATGGGTAGAGTTATATTTTTGATAATGTTCTCTATTCTCTTCACTTTCCTTATTTAAGTTGGTTCTACTTTTCCTCCCATCTATGTTGATCTAATTCAGATGAGAATGCCACTCAGTCAAAACCAAGCAGTGAAGAGAGATGTGATGTCCAGAACTCACCAGACCTGTTGGGGGCTGAGGGAAAAAGTCTTTCTGAAGGTGAGAATTAAAACTCTGACATGAATAAATCAAGATCCATTTTTATGAGCTGGCATTTAACTAGGGGGACTAAGTATTTTGTTATACTGTTCAATGTTTTGTATTTTTCTATCATTTTGGTTTATTGTTGTTTTTAATCTGTTTTCCCTACCGTGGGAAGCACCTTGGTCAGCAGTTGCTGCTGTAAATCTGCTATATAAATACATTTGACATTGATATGTGGCCAAAAACATAAAAACAATCATTCTCAGGTAAACATTGAATAATGTTTTACAAATTCTAAGTGAATATTTTAAACATTGTGGTTGGTTCTCATTCTGACACCTCTGATGGTCAAACGTATTAAATGAAACACAAATGTTATTCTCAGTAATCCATGTTAAGCACCAATTAATTACACAAAACAATGATGGAAACAAACTGATTTAACTCAAAGTTTAGTTTAAACAGAACAATACAATCTACAGTATATCTATCTCATCACCTTTTACTGACCTTTTTAGTCCCGTTTTATATATTTTCAATATCAGATGTAGAGAAAACAATTAGCATAATCTTCCATTTGTTACCAACATCTGGCCCTAATGGTACAATCTGCACAAACAGGCATGTAGAAAGGTTCCCTTGTGTATGCTTGTAGTTCTTCATGATTGATGATCATAGAACTGGTGAACCAGGTGGTTTGGCTAACCCCAGTGTAAGTAGTGATTATGTTACACTGTTCAGTGTAGTCGGTCAATGCCTACGTTGAACATCCAGCCACCAACATCTGTTTAAATGCCAAATACTGATGTTAAAACAAGAATCTGAACCAACACATGAAGAACAGAACACAGAGACATAAAACTAAAGAATGAACTATATTCAAAATACAGTAATAATATAGCTAAAAACTAAACATAAAACACACATGAATCACATGACACATGTGGCTGATATGTTCCCTTTGATGAAGTAAAGCCACAGTTTAAAAGTCGTGTTTTCCATCTGTGCAACTGGAATTAAATAGAATAAAACGTTGTAGCGGCTGCTTTTAGCCTTCCACTTTTACAATGCTTCAAATTCAGTGACACTTTTCTGGATAAAACTGGTTGTTTTCTTGCAAAACCCTCTGGGGAAAATTGTTCTGGTCCATTAAAAGGTAATTTTATTTTTTGACCACAAGTCCAAAGTTACCCTTGGCACCAGAACAACATTTCACATAGTGAAAAACAACCAAATTTACAGTGAAACATGGTGGTGGCAGCATCATGGTCGAGTTACTTTTCATTAGATGTTTAATTCTTACTTAAAACCTTCTGGTGTCTGCTAGAAAGCTGAAATTAGAAATTTATTTTTCTGTCATGTTTCTGTTTAGGCTTCTGAATCACATGCAGGATTCTCACAGGAGACAGAGGAATGTAACAAGTTTACTGAGTACAGTTAATATGAATGATTTAAGGGTCTCTGTCTGAGGTTCTGGAGTGCAGAAGACAGTAAGGGAGAGGGACAGAGATGAACCAGGGGAATAAACGGTGAATGTTGTAGCTGGAGAAAAGGTTGAAGGTGAATGATGAAGAGCAGGGAGGAATGAGCAGAGTCGAGGAGTTGTTGGTCAGCCTGGTGCTGTGGATGTAAATGGAGCGAATGTGGAAGCAGGGGTAACGAGTTATCGATGGAGGGCAGACAGGTTTGGTTCAGAGGCTGGTTATGGTGATGATGATGAAGATGATGATGAAGGTTGCTGGTCATGGTGGTAAATCCAGTAAATATTGAAAGGTTGAGAAAAGATTCTCTGGCAAACAAACAGGCGACCTTTAAAGGGAGACGAGGAGAACTACAGAGGACTAGAGGTTCTGCAGAGGATAACACTCAGGTGGCAAAGGACCGACAAACAACTCCTCTTATCCAGAGATTAATGAGACTTGATGATCTTCAGGTGTGCAGAAGCACCATGAGAACCTCCCTACAGGAAAGGAAGCTGCAGCTCCAGGCTCAGCTCTGCCCCCTGGTGGAAACATGCAGCTCAGCAACAGTCACACAGACACAACAACCTTAAACTCTGACATTTTCAGCATCATTTCAGTCCAAATTTAATTATGGAATCACAGAAGAGCTCCAAAGACTCCACAGCTGATGTTTTAGGTATAATTATAAGAATAAACCAGCAACAACATGGTCTGGTTTTAAATATCTGACACAACATGAGGAGATAATATTAGTTAAACCTGATCTGGTTTTTAAAAACCTTAAAAACTAACAAGGAGAATTTCTGTCTGATCAACATTGACACAGAGCTAATATTAACTCCTCAGTAGACAGATACATGTACTGTGATGTTTTCATTGTTACAAGTATTAAAATCATCCTTCAAACCTATTTCACTTCCTCTTTCAGCTCCACATCAGAAACTTTAATGAGACAGAGACACTTCCTGTTCTTGTTTAGAGCAAATATTACAACTTGAAGTTTAAACTTGATGTATTTTGTTAGAATCAAATAATCCTAATAATAAAAGGTTCTCAGTTTATTTATGATTTTTTCCAGGTATTCCAGAGGGGCAGAGCGTTGAGTGTCTCCGGATTGTTCTGGTCGGGAAGACTGGAGGTGGGAAGAGTTCATCAGGAAACACCATCCTGGGGAGGAAAGAGTTTATAGCTGCCGCCTCTCCACAGTCAGTGACTAAGAAGTGTGAAAAAGCTCAGGGGGAGGTAGACGGTCGTTCTGTTGTAGTTGTCGACACTCCTGGTCTGTTTGACAACAACATGTCATCTGAGGATCTGAATGAAGAGCTGTTGAGGTGCTTCAGTCTTGTGGCTCCAGGTCCACATGTCTTCCTACTGATCACACAGATCGGCAGATTTACTGAAGAAGACGGAGACACATTCCGACTTATTGAGGAAGTTTTGGGAGAAAATTATAAAAAGTTTACCATCATCCTTTTTACCAAAGGAGATTATCTGGAACAGGAGGAGATGTCAGTTAAAGATTACATTGAAGAAGATGGTGTGGATGCCTGTAAGAAACTGATCAATGAATGTGGAGGAAGATACCATGTGTTTAATAACTATGATAAAAAGAATCACTCACAGATTTCAGAGCTGATCAGACTGATCAACACCATGGTGAAAGACAATAAAGGCAGCTGCTACACCAGAAAGACCTTATCTGTACAAAATGAGCGTTTGAAACCAAATTAAAATCTTTTGTGGTGGAATAGAAGAATGAGGAAACAACTGAGTTAGCTACTCAGAACAAAAGAGACTCTAAATCCCAGAACGCTACTAAAATATGAGATCAGAGTAAACATTTTAGTTAACATAAAAAAAAATCAAACTGTACAAATCATTTTCAAGCATTTGTCAGTTATTTTGTTTACTGCAATAATCCAGTAAAGAACATCAGGTCAATGTCATGTAGCTAAACGACTATAATTTTCACATCAGGAAGCAAGAAAATGAACCAACATGGAGGAACTGTTAGCAACCAGCCCACAGTTTAACTGTGTTGAAATTCAATGATGAATGTAGTTGTTTTTTTTTCTGTTTATTTTAGTTTTTTTAGATCTTTTTTTGATTGTGTTTTATTTTGTGTTTTTATTATAAAATAGTGGTTTGTGATCATTTGTTTTTTTAAATAAAAAATATAAACATTTTGTCTATTATACTCAATTTGTTTTCCATTTGACTCTGATATTTACTGGATTAACTGATTTTATATTTTCCAGGCAATTTGTTGTTTGTTGCTTTTCAAAAACAAAAAATTATAAAACAACCTAAGATATATTTTTCTATTCAGAATCAGGAATGGAGGAAATGATGAAAAAAGTGCCCGGTTCTGTTTTCTCTTCTCAAACTTCATTGATAACACAGGTTGTTAGCATAGATATTATCTATAGATTCTTAGAGAAATTGAGTTAGCTAAAGAATTGTTTGACTTACTTTGGTTATATTTTATGTATTATCAATATAATGCTCTGCTTACAATTTTAAAATTACATTTAATTTTGTTTGGTTTAGAATTTTGAACTTTCATTAAATTATTATTTATATTTAAACATCATAAATTGCAATGACCACATCAATTTCAATCTATGTTTTTAGTAAAATTCAAACACAAAGAAACACATTTATATTTCTCTCTTATTTGACGAGTCAGGTACTCCTTTGTTGCCTTTACTCTGATACCAATCAATCAATCAATCAATCAATCAATCAATCAATCAATCAATCAATCAATCAATCAATCAATCAATCAATCAATCAATCAATCAATCAATCAAACTTTATTTATATAGCACATTTCTAACAACCAAGGTTGACCAAAGTGCTTCACAGTGTTAAAATAGATTAAGCTAAACACACACTTTAAGAACGGCAAATGAACACATTAAAACTAAAGTAATTAAAAAGTTCAAAAATGAAAGCTTGGGAGTAATAAAATAATAAAAAGGGGTGCATGAACCTTAAGTGCTAAATCCATCTGAAATAAGTAGATCTTTAGTTTTGATTTAAACCGGGGCAGATCAATGATGCTATGACGCTCCAGAGTGTGTGTTCCATAGTTTCGGACCAGCAGCTGCAAAAGAGCGTTCACCCCATGTTTTTAACCCCCTCCGAGGGACCTCTAACAGATGCTGTCCACCAGAGCGCAAGACCCTGCTTGGTTGATGACAGTTTAAAATATCACATAGATGAGATGGAGCAAGACCATGTGTTGCACTAAAAACAAATATTAAAGGTTCAATGAATTGTAAATGTAAATGAATCCTGTATTGCACTGGGAGCTAGTGTAGAGAATGCAGGACGGGTGTGATGTCCCCATGTCTCCGGGTGTTCGTCAGCAGGTAAGCAGCGGCATTCTGGACAAGCTGCAGGCGATTTCGTTGTGGTTTATTTATTCCAGAATAGAGGACATTACAGTAATCAAGGCTGGAGCTAATGAAGGCATGAATGACCTTCTCCAGGTCACCACAGCTCAAAGAAGGGTTTGACCTTAGAGAGAAGTCCAAGTTGGAAGAAGCTTGCTCTGACGACGGAGTCAACCTGTTAATCAAATTTAAGTTGGGGGGGTTGCTATAGTAACAGTAGATCTTCAACATATTTTGGTACTAAGCCATTCAGTGATTCATAAACTAGTAAAAGTATTTAGAAGTCTATTCTCTGAGCTACAGGGAGCCAGTGTAAGGACTTTAGAACTGGGGTGATGTGTTCTACTTTCCTGGTTCTAGTGAGGAACACGAGCAGCAGCGTTCTGGATCAGCTGCAGCTGTCTGATTTACTTTTTAGGCAGACCTGTGAAGACGCTGTTGCAGTAATCAATCCGACTAAAGATAAAAGCATGGATGAGTTTTTCTAGATCCTGTTGCGACATCAGTCCTTTAATCCTAAAAATGTTCTTCAGGTGATAGAAGGCTGACCTTGTTATTGCCTTTATGTGACCCTGGAGGTTCAGGTCTGAGTCCATTACTACACCTAGAGTTCAGGCCTGATCAGTAGTTTCTAGCTGGATTAACTGAAGCTGTGTGCTGACTGTTGATCATTCCTCTTCAGGTCCAAAAGTAATTACTTCTGTTTTGTTTCTGTTCAGCTGGAGAAAGTTATGACACATCCATCCATTGATTTGCTCGATGCATTTACTTAGGGTTTGGATGGGTTCAAAGTCACCTGGTGACATCGTAATTTAGAGCTGAGAATCATCTGCATAGTTATGGTAGCTAATCTTATTGGTTGTTATAATCTTGCCTAGTGAGAGCATGTAGATATTAGATAAGAGGGGCCCCAGGATGGAGCCCTGGGGCACCCCACATGTGCAGCCAAGTAGTGTACCAGAGAGTCTGACCCAGCTCTCTAGACTGTCCCTGAGAAAACGCTTTTTTACAGTTATCTCACTGTGGCTAGATATTGTAGCAGAGATGGTACTTTCTAAGAAAAAAACACAGAAATGGTCAGATAATGCAATATCAATTACTGAGATGTCAGATATAGTTAAACTTTCGCTAATAATTAAGTCCAGAGTGTGTCCTTTATTGTGTGTTGGTTGTTTGACATGCTGGGTCAGGCCGAAGTTGTGAAGAGTCTCACTTAATGTTTTTGCTAGTTTAGGTCTGAACAAAATGCCACCAGCGTGTAGCGAGCCAGAGTCAACTTGTGATTGGCTAAGAGTCCAGGTGAAGTGAGGCGTCTACAAGTGGGGAGGGAGAAAGTCACAAGAACATGTCTGATGCTTAGCAGCCACAAGGGGGGCTTTATTTCAGTGTACTTGTGGTGTAAAGGTTCTAAGACGATGCAGACCACATTAACTTCAGTCAGACGAACTCTCCTGTCTCCAATGTTTGTGAACAAGCCAGTACAGTGAGGAAAACTGAAAAATGTTATGGGAAGAAATGTATCTTCTTCCTTCCATATGGATGAGGCTGGAGTCTGCATTGTTTGTCGTATTTTATTACGGCCAGTCTTGTACATGAGCCAACTCTATCTCAAACTCTCTCTCGCCCAGATCATGTCTGTGCCTCTCTGAGCAGCTTCTGCATTCAGTCCCATGATGTTATGTTTTCCCCGCTAGGCCAACCGAAACACTCCTCACAGCGGAGGAGTCAGCAGTTAGATCAGAGAAGGTGAAAGGCCTCTTCCATGACTAATAATTACTGTGATCAACTTATTAGACATCAATACAATAGAGGCATTATTTAGACTTTAGATCCAGAAATAATTTTTCCAAATCAAAAACAAATGTTCTTTATGGCTAAATAACAATTAATCTTTTAAATTAAAATGTTGTTTTTGGTCTTTTTGGTAGAACTTTGTTCATTCAGGTCAATATTAAAATCGCAAATTCACTATGACTTATTCACATTTATTTTTATTTTTTTATACTTTACTTCAGGGATCACAAAAAGCGTAACTAATGGTAAATTAGTTAATTAGTTAGGTAATTAGTTACTGATGAGGTAATGATTCATTAGTCCTTATGAGTTTTAACTGTACTTGTCCTGCAGAACTGCTACTGAACAAGATAAATTGTTACTGTCACTGTTCAGCTGGCTGATCTGACCCCTCACTGGAAAACAGCTGCACTACTCATCATTAAGGAATAAATGATGAATCATCAGCAGGTCAATCATTTATGAGTCAATACTCCCTGATCAGGTATTCATGTCTGACCAACCATTAGGTAACCATTAGCTAATAAATCCGATGTGGGGTGGTGTGAAGCTTAGGTAATCATTGATGAATCATCAGTCCCTGATTGGTTCCTCACTAGCTCCTCAGTAGGTAAGCAAACTTTGCGACCCTTATTGTAAAGTTTATTTTCCTTTTTACCAGAAGAGGGGGCTGTTGTGTTAGATTTATTTATGACAACTGCACTAGAATATTCATTGTAACTGGATATAACATGAAACTTGAGCTTTATTAAATATATTTCAGAAGACTAGCATCCCATTTAACAAACTGTGAGAGGTTATAAACTTGTGGTATTGTTAAAAGATCAATAATTTAATAATCAGGAGCTCCAAATATGATTGATCTGCTAAGTGTAACTGAACACACAGGTTTAGGTTTTAGCTGAACACAAGGAGGAAAACTGGTCTGACTTTGTCTTTTCCCTGATTGTAGGATAATGTTCATGTCACCATTGAATGACAGGACTCTTATTTGAAGTATATGTATTTTAATGTGACACTTTATTTTAAAAAACATTGAAATATTTAGTGTTGAGTTTAAGCTAACAATAAAACTTTGTATCTTTGCTGTGTTTGATCAGAATGGTGTTCAGCTACGTTCAGTTTGAGCACTGGAGGTTTTCTGATGAAGGAAGTTTAGTTTCTGCAGGTATGAGGAAGAACATGTCAGTGTAACACCCACTGCAGCTACTTTTCTAAAAACTTCCTGCAGCCCAACTTAACCAGAGAAGCTGAAACACTGAATAATAACATGGAGAAGATTTGATATGAAACTAAACTTTCTTTTTGCTATTTCAAAGATTCCTTTATAGTCCAGGGATGAGTTTTTAACTTGACTTTGACTTTATTCCTGAAGCCGCTGTCCAGCCTCAACAGGTGAGTCAAGAAAAACGGTTTGATTTTTCTTTAGCGAATAGACACAGTTCATTTTGGACAAGAAGCTGATGAGATGTTGATCTCTTTTGTTTCAGTTTATTTTTCAATCCAAACATTTCAAAAGTCACTGTCTGTACAGTATGAGGAGGTATAGGACTGTCACACCCGACATACAGCTCTAGAAAAGCAACAAAACAGGTGGCAGCTTGTTTATGAAGCTCTATGAAATTTATTTTGATTTATTCTTGTGAAAAATTTCTTTTGTTGTTTTTTATTCTGGTTTTGTAATTTTTGCAACTGGGAGGATTTAGCCATTCTTATCTTTTGTCTTTTTTTTTTACTTTTGGATAGTTGTAATGATACATAAAAAGAGGTGGGTGGTACATTTACTTGAGTAACTTTTGGAAAATTATTACTAAGAGATTTCAGCAGTGTTGTTTTAGTGACAGTATTTATTTCACTATCAACCATGGCAGACTCTCTGTGTGATGTTTTCATCTCAGTGGTTGCTAAGCGTATAAAACACAACACCCCCAAGCATTTGTGATCATTTCTGGAGATTGTAATTATATCTCTCTCTTATTTCTACACTTCCAATATATTTATGTTTTAGTAAAATATCTGGGATTCATGCACCTCTGTGACAAGACCTCCTCTTGGCAAAGCAGACCATAATCCTGCTTTTTTCTTCTTGAATCAGAGGCAAAAGGTAATGGAAATAACCTTTGGAAAGTAGAAAACTGAAAAAGCTCTGCTTTGCTTATACAGAGAATTTTAATGGAAATGATTTAAATACATACAATCCGTCTCACAGACAATTTTTACATGAGCACACACACATAGCCATAAAATGATTTACAAGAAAAAGCCTCAAAGAAAGAAGCTATTACATCTGATCTGAGTTTAGCCCTTCTGTCTCTAATAATAATAATAATAATAATAATAATAATAATAATAATAATAATAATAGTGTCCATCAGAACCTGAAACGGGGAGCATGTTCCTTAACACTTAACCTTTTTTTCTGTCAACTATATGTTAGCTTAAATTATATTTGGAATTATTTTTGCTTGTGAAAACTGAAATATAAACATGTTGATTCATTTTATAAAAGGTTTGATCTGTTTTAATGAGGTGTGGATTTGAAATGTTGACAAAGTTCAAGCTAAAATCAACCGAAAGTGATTCATGGTTAGTAAGCTCATAACTTTTAGCTTCACTTTAATTGTATATTTTTTTTCTTTCTTAAAATGAATTGATTCAAAGGTGTTGAAGCAGAACCGTGTACAGGAATAAACATGAAGGACTGATATTTTTAGTTAGTTAGTTTGTTTTCTTCTGTCTCTTCCTTAAAGTTCCTGTTCAACTGGTTTTAGTACAAGATAAGATATCATCTTCTCCTTGAAATATGTGGTCAGACGTCTTTCCAGTGCCGTCTTGTTCCTCCTACCTGAACGTTGTGGAAGAACAGGTATAACTGATGATAGGAGCGGTTCTCCCTGAGGGCAGCTACTCCACTTAGTACAAACTAGATTAGTCTCTGTGCTGTTGGTAAATGTTAGAATCAGACTGAAGACGGATCAGATGAGATCAGCTCTGATCAGACAGAACTAAGCTCACAGGTTTGCTTTTAGCTCCTAATATATGAATTTATTTCAATATTCAGTCCTAGATGTGGAAGGAAAATGATTGCAAGATGATTCTGGTAAACATGGCCTCAGCAGGTTTCTAATGTCTTTAGTCTAAAGGAGGCGGGGCTTTAACCTTTTAAATATGTTTTACTTCACTTGTGAATTCTAAATTAAATTAAAACAAAAAATAGCTTGGACTGTTTTAATTTCTCGTATTAAAAAATTTAAAAAACGTTTATTAAACATGTCATGTACATGCAGTCTTTTTAGCTAATATAGAGTTCTTCACATTATTAATGTGACCAACATGTTTCTTCTGACTGGAAATAATATTCATGTTTTTGGAGTGAGTCAGCCAGAGTCCTGACTTGAATGTAACAGAGAATCTGTGGAACATGGAGCCAATTATTAGGGTGATGGTGAGGAGCCTCTCCATCCTTCAACACTTGGATCTCATCACCAAACATAAATACCAGAGGAAACATGGAAAAAACCGAACAAATCTTTTTCCATTGATTAATGAAAATAAGATGTAAATAAAAACAGATTAATAATTTCTCTCTAAACCGATACTCCCGTCTTGTTGTTTTATCGACGATTCACAGACTCCATGGCATAATATAATAAATAAAATCAAAGTCTGTCTAGGGTATGAATAACTGTGGCCTTAACTGTATATAAACAGTCTTTCTGCTTCATAACAATCTGTTGCTGTGCTCATGTTTTTGAAATCCTAAAAGCTTTTTGTTTTGCCGTCTCTCCTCGGTTAGGAAGCAGACTCTCTGGTCGGGTCAGTCCAGTGTGACAGAGACATCATGGCTGCTGCAGAACCTGGTGAGTTTAGTTAGAACTCATCAATCATTAGCTTGCTCAATGTGGATATGTGTTTATCCTGTTAATGCAGATACATTTTTTGATATGAATTTTTTTTTCTACTGTCATCAGATGAGCTGATTTAGAACATAAATTATTGTAAAAGTTCCTCTTTTGCAATAAAACATGTTTTTAAAACAAGCTCTTTGTTATTTTATGTGCAGTTAAAAAAAGAGCAGATACAGGGAACCTGGAAGGTCTAAATGTATTCTCAGGGACTTTTGCTACCTTGTTAAGTTATTTCTCAACAATCCAGTCAGAAGATGGCGGCGCTCTGAAGATAATCATAATAAACTTCTGCTCCACACATCAACAGGGCAGCCATGTTCACATCCTGCTTAGGAAAATAGATCTGAAGACCAGCAGTTAAAATCAATCTGACCTCCATAAAAGAGTCATCAGAAAGAAACTTTTGCTTCATTCTCATTATGAAAGCATCACTAGCAGATATTATTTAAACCTAACCCATTTTCAGTAGCAGGCAGCCATTGTTTCCTGATTCTCTGGTTCTGGTTTTAGTTTCATATCGTCTGTTTTGGTGTGCAGCGGTTGTTAAAGCTGGTTCTGTTTTAGTTTAAGAGTTGTCTTCTTAGACATGTTTGGTTTCCCTGCTTCTGGAGCCTTTTAGATGTCTGAAGTGATTTTTGTTTTTAATTCAATTGATTTTCTGAATGACTTGGAGTCTTTTTGTCTTTGCAGATGTTCAGCCTGTGAAACGCACCAACAGCCTTGAGCTTATCCCACCTTCCAGTGAGTTTAACTAGACTGACTTTGATTTGCTCTGTTGATCCATGAAGATCAACCTGATCAACATCTTTTCCTGAAATCCCTCAAAAACTGTACTCAGATTACTTCTTGAGTATATCTTGTATTCATTCTCCATCCTCTTCTAAAATTAACCTTGACATTTTAAACATGGAATCCTTCTCTTATTATTATTTATTTTCTAAAAGCCTGAGAGTTAGAACAACTGTGTGGATCAAATATTACTGGCTAAATAAGCTGAAAGATGTATTTCTTTGTTATCTATAGCAGAATGTGTTTTAGGACTTTTTATTGTTCTTTGTGTTTATTTGCAGTGTCTGAGCTCAGGGTGGTTCTGCTGGGAGGCAACTGGTCTCAGAGGAATAAAGTGGGGAACTTCATACTGGGATATGATGGTTGCAGCAGATCAAAAAACACCTTTGGAACGTTCAGTGTTCCACTGAAAAACCAACAAATAATTGTCATCAATACTCCAGATCTGCCCACAGAAGACAAACTGGAAAAGTTCAGCAGAGAATGTGTTAGACTGTCTGATCCTGGACCTCATGTGTTCCTGTTGGTTCTACAGCCTGAAGACTTCACTGAGGAAGAGAAAGACAGGATCTACAGAGTCCTTCATTCCTTCAGTGATCGATCATTTAATCATTCGTTTTTACTGATTCTGAAGCCCAGACAGGAAAGTTCAGCTCTGAAAGAAAATTACATGAAAGATGATCAACTCAGGGAGCTGATCAGAGAATGTAGATACAGATACTTAAAGATGGAGGACATCGAGCGTGAGGAGCTGCTGACTCGGTTTGGTCAAACTGCCAAAGAGAACAATGGAGAACATGTGAGCTACAAAGAGTCTTCTTCACCAGGTGAGCATCAGAGTCAGAAACAACCAACATCCAGATCTGCTGCAGTCGGTGAGTCCAGGATTCACTGGGACAATAAATCTCTAGGCCATCTTCTCATCAGAACGAGGAAGGTTTAATGTGATAAAGGGGGGGGGGGGGGTCATTAATGAAGATGAGCTCCTTCATAAAACAGCTATTCTGTTTAATCTAAAAACCATCTCCCTACATCAGGAATGTTGAGCTGTTATGACCACAACAAACAGGGAGACACACTAACTTTAGGTTTCTTAAATATAGATTTATTTAATACAAACTAAACTTAAAGTCAAAGTTTCTAAGATGAGGTGAAAGTCAGTAAAAAGAGAAGTTAGTTGGCCGTCAATGTTTAAAAGACTCAGGTCCTCAGGTGTCCTAAAACAGCAATCAATGTTAAAAAAGAAAGATTAACCCCTGACCTGACCACAAGGGTTGTGACAGAGCAAAGTAGAGGTTTTCATTATCGCTTGTTTTTTTAAGCAGTTCCCTGTTATGATTATTTCTTTTCCTGCTTTCTGTATTTTTTGAAACAGTCACTAAGTGTCTCCGGATTGTTCTGATCGGGAAGACTGGAGGTGGGAAGAGCTCATCGGGAAACACCATCCTGGGGAGGAAAGAGTTTGAAGCTAAAGCCTCTCAGCAGTCGGTCACTAAAAACTGTCAGAAAGCCCAAAGCAAAGTCGGAGGTCACCCTGTCGTTGTTGTCGACACTCCTGGTCTCTTTGACAACACTCTGTCCCCTGAGCAGGTCGATGAAGAGCTGGTGAAGTGCATCAGTCTCCTGGCTCCAGGTCCTCATGTCTTCCTGCTGGTCTTACAGGTCGGCAGATTCACAGAAGAAGAGAAAAAGACTTTAAGGAAAATGAAGACAGTTTTTGGTAAGAATTCAGAAAATTTCACCCTCATTCTTTTCACTGGAGGAGACAGGCTGGACTACGAGGAGAAGACAGTTGAGGAGTACATCGAGCAGGGATGTGATGAATCCTTTAAGAAGCTGATCGCTGACTGTGGAGGAAGAATCCATGTGTTTAATAATTATGAAAAAAATAATCAGTCACAAGTCTCTGAGCTAATCAGAAAGATCAACACCATGGTGAAGAACAACGGAGGAAACTGCTTCACCAGCGAGATGCTGCAGGAGGCTGAAGCTGCCATCCAGAAAGAAGTGAAGAGAATCCTGAAGGAGAAAGAAGAAGAGATTCAGAAACTGAAGGAGGAGCTTCAAAGAAAACATGAAGAAGAAAAAGAAACGATGAGAAGAAAAATGGAAGAACAGAGAAAAGAGATTGAAAAAGAAAGAAAACAGAGAGAAGAACAACTAAAAGAGCTGGAAGAAAACATCAAGAAGGAGCGAGAGCAGAAAAAGAAAGAACAGGACGAAAGAAAAGAGGTAGAGAAGAGAAGAAAAGAGGAGGATGAGCATCAACAAAAACAGTGGGAGAAAGAGCGAGAAGCTTTAGAGGAAAAGATCAAACAAGAATCAGAAGAAAAGGAAACAATCGACAGAAAACTGGAAATGATGAGAAAACAGATGGAGGAAAGACGAGACGCCTGGGAGAAGGAAAGGAAGGAGTGGTGGGAAAAACGACACCAAGAGGATGAAGAGAGACGAGAAGAACTGAAGAAACTTCAAGAGAAATTTGATAAAGAAAGAGAGAAATATGAAAACCGAAGAAGAGAAGACGATCAAAGGAAGAGAGAACAGGAGAAGGAGAGAAAAGAATTAGAGGAAAAATATCAGAAACAACTGGAGGAAGTAAAGAGGAAGTTTGAAGAGGAAGCCAGAAAACATGCAGAAGAATTTAATGAGTTCAAAGAGAAATACAAAAAGGACTTTTCTTCTCTGCTGCAGAAACATGAGGAGGGAAACGACGGCTCTGAAAGATAAACAACAGAAAGAAATACAAGACAAACTAGAAAAGTGAAATCTGTTAGAGAATTTAACAAGACAAAGAAAGAAAAGGACCAAAACAAGATAAAATATCATCTGATCAATATGGAAACATTATAAGCACTGTTACATTTTTTTTATATTACAACTATTAAATCAATAATAAAAATGTGAAATTATGAGTGACGTGTATAAAGGTAGGACTGGATTGTTTTTTTTACTATAATAATCTTGTTGTTCAAACAACTTTTGATTTTTAAATGTTAAACTTTGTTTTGTCAATGTGTAAAATTCATTTAATTGTTCTTATCTTTCCTATTTTGCTATTAAAAAGTTCTTTCTAATATTAATTTGGCATCTTTATTTGTCTGGTCTTACATTTCAAACTGGGATGAGACAAATAATTTTTCTCAAATACGTTTTAGTTCCAATTACACTTTTTGTTTTGGGTTGTAGGTGAAACATGGGGAGATCTAGTAAAGTAGTAGAAAAAATCTGGACACAGTCTCATTCTCATAACATCATCAGGTTATTTTAGCAGTATGAAGGTTTGAGAAAATATTTACTTATAAACTGGTATAAACTAGTAATTATTGATTTACTGCATTTCCCCAATAACATTAGGGATTTTTATGTAAAAGTTTAAGTTATAAATATTTGCTGTTAAAACTATAGTTATATATACATAACTGTTAATAACCTAAATTGTTATTACATTATAAACCATTCTCCCACAAAACCACAAATGCCTGTAAAATTCACAACCTAATGAAATCCGATGCCTCATTGAACACCTTAGAGTAAATATGCAAAAATGAAATATTTATTAAATAGGTTTTGAACATTAGCGTTCAAAGTTGCTGTCACTGTTATTAGGATGCAGTTAATAAAGTTATAAAATAAAGGTGAAAGGAGATACTATAGAAGATTTCATGGCTCTGCTCTTTATTGTCACATCATAGTCATATGAACAATGTGTGGGTAAAGGACAAATGCAAAGATTAGATAAATATTTATTAAATAATCAAGTCCTTCAAAGGAAACCTTAAAACAAAACATCACCTTAGCACTTAAGATGATGTTTTTATCAGATCAATTTGTTCAATTTTCAAATATTTTTATAATATAAACATTCACTCTAGAAAGTTTGACTTTGTGGCCAATGCACTGAAAACATAAAAATAATCGAGACTCCATTTAAAAATACAGTGGAACAGCATTTATGAAAAAATCTTCCCTGTTACCAAATTAAAATATTGTATAAAAACTCTGACATTAAGTCTCCTGCAGCACAGAAAAAATGATTTTAAAAACCTTTTTAACAATTAAAGCTAAAATGGACAGCTCTGATTATGTTGGAAATGTATTTGCTTTTAATGCAAGTTCTAAACTTTCTATTGTTAGTTTAAATAAAGCCATCTTAAAGTGTCATTTATGTGTTTCTCTTTTGCATAAGCAGGTCTGTGCATGCAGACATTTTCCCTGAAAACATATGATAGCACAGATCAGATGGTGTCACCAAACCAGAAAGAAAAGGAAAATCTCCGTTCAGGTCATTTTCCTCCATCTGCCTGTTTGAAAAAACGTATTTCTTCCTAATTTGGAAAAGCACAAATTGTTCACTTCTCCAGAAAGAGTACCATGAATGTGAACAAGCACCAAAAGTTACTGCTATTATTGTATTTAATTATTTATGACATTAGGTATAACTTTACTGCATGAGGAGAGGCAGATCAGGTTTTATAAGCTGCACAGCTGCATTACTTTATGGCCTCCACTTATTTCCCACGTTTCCCACCACATGTCACAGTATCTGTAGGAGTAAAGGTGATGATGATAAAACAATATTTTTAGCAGACATCTTGTAAACCATATATTACTTATAGTCAGGACAAAAAAACAAAGCCTTGACCCTTTTCTGCCCTCTGAGGGACTTAAAACCTAATTAAAAACTCACATATACAAAACCAGTGAGATAAATACAACAGGTGCAATAAAATCCCTGCATTTATTAGAAAGGGTGTCAAACTTATAAATTATTTTAGAGTGAAAAGCTTTACACGGATTTTGTTTTCCATCTTCCCTAGACTTCTATGCAACAAACATTAAAATACATTTCTGAGCCAAAATGTTGCAGATTTTGATTGTTGGGAAAACATAAAATTATCCTGATACATTACCACGGATTACTTTATTGTCTCTGGACTCTTCTGAACAGAATACATCAGACGAGTTCCAGACATCTTAATGATGAATATGAATAAGAATATGAATATAGCTTTTTCCTTTTTATTGTTTTGCAATTGTTCAGAACGGGGATTAATTTTCCTGGTGAACTTCCAAAGTTTCTCAAAGGTTTCTGACAGTAGAAGGAAGGAGGATTCATTGTTGATCCATTTCTTATGCATTAAAATGTCTATAGAGCTGCATGAACTGCTTGACCCCATGGAAAAGATATCCCATTGAGTTTAATTAATAACAATTTTCTTCCCTGGATCAAATTTTTCATCACCTTGAAAAATTGCGACATCGCTGACATTTTTTCTTTGCTTTAGTTAAACATCTCATAATCCCATAATCACCTGTTTTTGGAATATTCCAATGTAATTAGGATTTTACTACATATTATCTGTCTAGTTAATGTATCTAGAGCAAGATGACAAGTTAAGGGGAAGCTTAATGTTCCTGATAGAGATGTGTCAGATCACCAGAGAGACAGACGCCGGGGCAGCAACATATCTACAGACAGTCTGACCTGGGATGTGCTGGTTCATGCTTTACTATCAGACTGGCATGAACCAGTTCTCCAGGAGCTGGACATGAAGATTGGAGGAGACGTCCTGCAGAGATAAACAGTGATAGCTGAATATTACTTAAGCTGTTAGATCAGGAAGGTTGGGTAGGGACTTCATGGCAACCCACTTCCCTCCATGTTTCTGGCCAGACATGTTTGAATTAAATACTTAAATGCCTTCTGGGACTCAGTCTTCTTTTATTTTGGAACCCTAAAGTATTTTCAGCCATTACACACCAACATTACAGTCACATGACCAAACAAATACCACACGGTCAACTCTCCTCCCTTCCTGAAGAACAAACAAGATTGAAAGAAACATCAGTTATTAATATCGTCCCAGTTTACTCATCGGACCTATACCAGTATGTCACGAACGGACTAAAATCGGACGATACCGATGTTAATGCTGATAAATTGTGCATCCCTACTTTTCACATTAGAACATTCTTCATTTCTGTATCGATGTCAGCTGAACTTATTGAGAACCGCCGTAAAGGAACCAGAGATCTACATGTGAGTCTGGAGCTGGAGGATGCAGAACACTGGGTAAAGGTGATGTAGAGTGGAGAATCTGTTCATCTGGACTCTCAGGTTCAGATAAGTCCAAACTTCTTGTTTTCTTTAAGCATTAGGATGGTATCATCAAAAAAGAATCTAATCACAAACATCTCATACATGTTGTTTAAGACACTTTATGTTAAATAGTGTTCTGATGCATATTGGAGGTGATGAGTGGAAGGATCTGTAAGTGAATTATCAACTCTGACTAAGAAAGTTGTGTGAATCTAGAATTTATTCAGTCTGTCCCGTAATTTGATCAAGCATCTATTAGAAAGCGTAAAATGAATCGCCTCTGAGGGACATTTGAATGCAGATTTTTATTGGTTCTGTTCCTCTTCAGCAGGGACTGTTGATCTGCAGCAACTGAAGCTCAGCAGACATGAAATCCTGAGACATCAGTCAGGGAGGATCCACATGCTTCATTGGTTGCTGGTTCCAATTTCATTCATTTGATCTTTTTCAGAGAAGAAAATTGTTTTTCTAGATTGTGTTTCTGATTGGAACAAATTATAACATCAGACATGACTGTTGTTAGTGCCAATAAAAAATATAAATGATTATGAAATGTCTGGACTTTTTTCTTAATTCAGCGTGTGCAAATCATGGAATTGAATTTACAACCATAGATCAGAATTATAACTAAAATAAAAGTAACCATTAAAAATAATTATAATTATAAATGGTTTTACAGCAAATAAATTATTGATTTCAGATTGAAGATTTTGTGATATTCAAAGTGTGGATCTGGTGAAATAAGTCAACATTTCTCAAAAATCACTGTGTTACATAAGATAAACTTTTCAAATGATACCAAATGATGATTTAACCTAAAATTATTTGTCATTAAACTCCAGAAAAAAGACATGTTAAAGGGAGCGCTTCATTTTATTAGTTTGAACTTTTCCAAGAAATTCTTTGAGGGACTCAACAATTCAGGACTGCTGCCATAAGCTAATCAAAGGCTGCTAAATTTGGATATATGATTTGGAAACATTTTTACAGTTCCCAACAGCTGAATTAAATATATTTTAAACCAATAATCACTGGAGATGATCCAGATGCCTCTCAGCTGGATGGAGCAGCTAAGGAGCATGTCGACCAGCTGAGGCTGAGGTAAGGGAGAAGCTCAGAAGCACTTGCGATGGACGATTCCAGGACCAGACTCATCGTATTCCTGTTTGTTGATCCACATCTGCTGAAAAGAGGAGAGGGAGGCCAGGACGGAGCCACCGTTCCAGACAGAGTACTGTCTCTCCGGAGGAGCGATGATCTGGGTCAGAAGAAACAGGCAAGATGAAGAAATAACTTTATTAAATCAGTAGTTAATGGAAATAAAAGTGATATACCTGGATTTTCATGGAAGGTGTGGCAAGGTGAGAGATTTCCTTCTTCATGCGGTCTGCGAATCCAGGGAACAAGGTGGAGCCTCCAGAGAGCACGATGGTGCCGTAAAGGTCCTTACGAACGTCCACCTCACACTTCATGATGCTGTTATGGACGGTTTCATGAACACCAGCTGCCTCCATTTCTGATAACCACAATAATTTCAGTCAGTGTCATGAACAAGTGTTGGGATGCCAAAGTGACCGTCATGTTTTAGAGCCACCAGACTGAGGAAGCAAAAGGAGACAAGGCGAGAACAACAGAGACAGATCACCGAGTGCCAGAAAGGCCTTTTAGATCAAAGTCATGTTTTCTGCCTGTTCTACAACACATATGTAGGTCTGTTTTTGGCACAACAGTGGAAGAGAATATGTTACAAACCAGTTAAATAAGGCTTGAAGAGCAACTCTGGACAGCGGAACCTCTCGTTGCCGATGGAAATGACCTTTCCATCAGGAAGCTCGTAGCTCTTCTCCAGGGAGGCAGAAGAAGTTGCCGTCTGCATCTCCTGCTCAAAGTCCAATGCCACAAAGCAGAACTTCTCCTTCATATCATTTATGATCTCACGTTGACCTGAAACAGAGAACCCCTCAACATCAATATCCTCCTGTCGAATTAGAAGATCAGCAGAAGTTCCAACAGACCAGCGGTGCTGAAGCTGTAGCCTCTGCTGTTCAGGATCTTCATCAGATAGTCCGTCAGATCTGCACCACCCAGATTCAGGCGGAGGATGGCCTGAGGCAGAGCGTAGCCCTCATACATGGGCACAGCATGGGTGATCCCTTCACCAGAATCCATCACTATACCTTCAGGACGCAAACATGATCACAAACCTTGGAAAACATTTAGCTGAATGTACAACAACTTGTGTGTCCGCTAAGGTTTCCAACCTGTGGTACGACCAGAAGAATACATGGACAGGACAGGCTGGATGGCCAAATACACGGCAGGAGAGCCGAAGGCCTCAAACATGACCTGGACCAGAGGCAGAAGAGTCATGGTTTCTCTGTCAGCTAGCTGTTTTAATCTGCTGGAGTATGAAGTGAGAACGCTGACATAAACTGAAACCCAAAGAAAAAGTTTTGAAACCTTGAAAATCAGCGGTTGAAAATTTCAAACCTGAAATAAAGTTTTGAAAGTCTGAAAATAAGTTTTGAATCTCTGCAATCATAATTTTGTACTAGCATTTTTATTTTTCATAAACTCAACATGTAAAGTACAGAGTTTCAGCTTCACATTTTCAGAGATTCAAATCGCTTGTTTCACCCTTGCTGTTTTTCAAGTATACATTTTCACAGTTTCAAAAATGGCATTGTTTTCCTACCATGTTAAGTTTGCAAAAAACTTTTGAAACCGCGTAATGTGAGATCTGAAAAATATTAAACTTTGGAACATTCGCCTTTTGTACTTTCATTAACACACTGCTGCAAGGTTGCCATCACGTGCAAGGGCGTAACCATCATCTCAGAAGTGAGGGGGGCAATTTTTTCTTCAGTGGCCTATTGTGTGATTTATCATCCTCTCACATTCAGTAATACTTTTCCTCAGTGGTTAAAAAGCCATTTGATCACTGTTACATGAGTGGCATAGACTAACCCGTTAGTGTTCCAATGGCCGCATTCGGGGCTAGCCCAGTTGCTGGTTGAAATCCACTGAAATTCTGACTTCTAACGTCTATGAACTAATACATATTTTATATCATTAGAAAGCTAAGAGTCTTGTGCTTTCAATTATGGATGTCAATCAATGATGTCAACACTCAGACTGTTTGTGATGTGCGAGCAAAATTGGACTTGTTTCGCTGCTTGGGTAATAACTTGGAGAAGTTCTCAGCCGGCTGGAAGGTAATCTGACCCACGATTTGGCCATTTGGACTGAACTCGGACCACTGACAGACTCTAAGGCAAGAGAAAAAGTGATCTTCGCCTGTCTCTAAAACAACTTCTTATCTACTGGAATTCGACTCCCTGGTCTTGGTAGACCAAACACAAACTCCCTTGGATGTGTGTGCAAAAGGACGCTCCATCCCACCCCACTCCCCCATCCCCGACATGAGCCTGTGAGCTCCCTGACCCAAAGGTCGTATATTACATCACAGGCGACAGACTCTGGGATTGAACTGAGAGGAGTTTCATTGTCTCACATTAATGCACACATACATGCACGCACGCTCACGCCACAGCTACAGACATGCACGCAGTCCTGGATTTCAACATGCTCGCGGTACCCTAAGACTCCTGCCCACTCTTCGGACAGCGAAATGATGGGCGCGTGCTTTGGATGGCCGCGACCGGTTTCTCTGTACGGAGGGTTCACGAACCTCCCCCCCGTCCCATGTGTGTTCTCATATGTTATGACCGACACATGTGCTTCTATGTTTTTGCAGTGGTTTTTTCAGCACCTCGGCTCGGCTCCCTGTAGGGGGCTGGGCTAAGTTGGCTTTTTTCCCCTGTTCACCCCCCCTACCTATTGTGAATCATTTCTATCTGCTAAATCCTGTATTGTGTTCATGTTTGTATGATCTTGGATTGGTTGTACCAAAACTTAATTTCCCCACGGGGGTTATTAAAGTATCTCTTATCTTATCTTATTTTTATGATACAGTCATAACTGTAGGCATGAGTGCTTTTGCCAACACACACACACACCCCTGCAGAAGGAGATAAAATGTGTGACTCACCCCTTTGTAGTCCAATAAATGTGACAAAACCAATCCAGTTTTTAGTGCAACACATGGTCTTGCTCCATCTTACTTGTGTGACATTTGAAGGTTTTATCAGCCTGGCAGGGTTTTACAGAACTGTCTTTTTACATCCATAAGGGTCTGATTAAAGTCCTCTAATAAAATGATTAGTCAAGGACAACAATAAAACCGATAAAAAATGTAAAATAAACAGCAAAAATGCACTTCTGAAATGTCTACTCCATGTTTGTAGTCAAATAGTCATATTTTAAGTTCTCACTGTGATTTTGTTATTTAAAGCAAAGACAAGTTTTAGTAAAGAAATATTCAGCCAGCTGTTTGAAAAGACATTTGCTGTCTTCGAGTTAGACAACAGAGATAATAACGACAGCATGGTCCAAATGAATACTTGGACATGATGAAGTAAAGCTTCATCATGGAGTTAAGCAGCTCAGAAACTAAACTAGTTTATATAACGTGATTTTTTTCATGTTTATATTCAGTCAGAAAAGATTGTTTTAGTTAAAAATGTATCTGTTTAACTAAAGTATTTGTAACATTTTGGTCTATGTGTTACAACTAAGCAGTGCTGAGATATTCTTTCTTTTACATACAAACGTTTTGTCACTTCAACAGCAAGTTTAGAGGGAACGTAATGAGAAAACTCAGATGTCCCAGCATTCTACCAGCATTTAAACGCATCATGCACGCACAAATCTGGAGATGTGAAATCAGTGTCAATCGTGCACTTGTAACCTTGATCTGTCTGTAAACGTGGTTTTGTCTGTGTGTATCAGGCGATTGGTGCGTAGTGTTTAACGATTTGTATGCGTAGGAGTCGTTTTGAATTCGTAGTTAGTTTTAAGTTAGTGTAATTTAAAATGGTGCGTGTGTAAATGTATTTTGTACTCGTATACTTTCTTGATATTTTTGTGTACAGTTGAACATACAACAGCAAGTACTCGAAGTTACGCACAAAATGTTTTTACGGGTTACAATTCGTGTTTTACACATACAACTACCCAAAGCAACACACAAACAGACTAACACAAGCTTCAAGTAGGCTATTACACACACACAGATCTTTTGAGACTATTTTCTCTCCATATTCAATTTTCAATTCAATTCAGTTTATTTATATAGCGCCGATTCACAACAGATGTCATCTCAAGGCTCTTAACAAGAAGTCATTTCAATACATTTATACAAACATTCCAATCAGTTAAAAAGTTTCCTATTTAAGGAATCCCAGCAGATTGCGTCAGTCATTGGCGTGAGGTTGGGCCCCGTTGATGCAGACTTTCCAACCACAGCAATCCTTCAGCAATCCCTCATACTGAGCAAGCATGTAGCGACGGTGGAGAGGAAAAACTCCCCTTTAACAGGAAGAAACCTCCAACAGAACCAGGCTCAGTAGGAGCGGCCATCTGCAACGACCGTCTGGGGGTTTGAGAAGACAGAGCAGAAACACAGAAGGAACAGAAGATCTGGTATAAGAGAACTTTCTATGTTACAGAAAGAAAGCTTATCATATCCAAAGCTTTGTGCCTTTTGCTGGTTGTGGCTGGCTTGTTCGACATGTTGTGCTGCACTGCTCTCTCTAGGACTTGACGACGACCCACTGGTTGTGTTAGCTTATGGTGCGTTCAAAGACGGGTCGGAAAAATCCGTTACCACATGTTAACGGTTAAGACGGCTGTAAAGGCTGAAAAAAAGGGCTGGGGACGCAGGGCACCGACACGGGAAGTGTGGGGGACATGTCCCACGCGTACCCCGCGGTTGTTACGCCCATGATCACGTGATTTTTGGCAGCGTTCTCTCGCTGCTTTCCGATGTGAAACTCTGAAACTCACACTTTGAAGAAAAAAAACCCTCAATGCTCCGGGGGAGGGACAAATATGGCAAGCCGTTTTAACATTTAATCAATGACCACTCCTATTCAATTCAATTTCAATTCAGTTTATTTATATAGCGCCAATTCACAACAGATGTCATCTCAAGGCACTTAACAAGAAGTTATTTCAATACATTTATACAAACATTCCAATCAGTTAAAAAGTTTCCTATTTAAGGAATCCCAGCCGATTGCGTCAGTCATTGGCGTGAGGTTGGGCAGATTTCCAACCACAGCAATCCTTCGGCAATCCCTCATACTGAGCAAGCATGTAGCGACAGTGGAGAGGAAAAACTCCCCTTTAACAGGAAGAAACCTCCAACAGAACCAGGCTCAGTAGGAGCGGCCATCTGCCACGACCGTCTGGGGGTTTGAGAAGACAGAGCAGAAACACAGAAGGAACAGAAGATCTGGTATAAGAGAACTTTCTATGTTACAGAAAGTAAAAAGTTGATAACAGGACACAGTGGATGTTCAGTTACTGGGAGGATCATCCCAGTCGATGCCCCCCGTCCAACAGGGCATTGCAGCCAAGCAGGATACCAGACCAGGTATATCTTCTATGGAGAGAAAAACACTGAGAGAAAACAAAGTTAACAGTCGAAATAACAGAATGTACTGTAATACAACTGGAGAGTAGTAGGAGAAAAGGAAGTAGCAGAGTGAAGAAAACTGGTAAGTCTGTCCTCCAGCAGTCTAAGCCTATAGCAGCATAACTACAGAGATAGCTCAGGATGACCTAAGCCACTCTAACTATGACCACTCCTATCTATAAATCCTATTTTAGATAGCAATAATATAATTTATCCAAGTACAAATACATTCTTCCTAGTCAAAATTGAAATGAAAGATATCAACAACTGTATTGTTACAAGGAGAAATTGTATTTTAGGATATTCCTAATTACAATTGTACTAGTAAAAATTAAGTTTGAGATATCTCTAAATTCTTAAAAAGTTAAGGTAGCTGTTTTAACATTTAATAGGTAAACTGGGTATGTATTTCAACTCTCTTTAGGAATTATAGATAGGAGTGGTAATTGATTAAATGTTATAACGGCTTGCCCCTCCCGCCGGAGCGTTGAGGGTTTTTTTCCTTCAGAGTGAGTTTCAGAGTTTTAAATCGGAAAGCACCTTGCAGCGGTGTGGACGAACGTACGAACGGCGGATGTTGCAAAGTTTAATTTTTTTCAGATCTCATATTACAAGGTTTTAAACGTTTTTTGCAAACTTAACATGGTGGGAAAACCATGCCATATTTGAAACTGTGAAAATGTATACTTGAAAAACAGCAAGGGTGAAACAAGCGATTTGAATCTCTGAAAATGTGAAGCTGAAACTCTGTACTTTACATGTTGAGTTTATGAAAAATAACAATACTAGTACAAAATTATGATTGCAGAGATTCAAAACTTATTTTCAGACTTTCAAAACTTTATTTCAGGTTTAAAATTTTCAACCGCTGATTTTCAAGGTTTCAAAACTTTTTCTTTGGGTTTCAGATGATGTCAGCGTTCTCACTCCATACTGGAGGAGCAGTTCGTCTTCAGGGTGAATTTAAGCTGTGGTGTCGTCAGACTGGACTCACTTGTGTCATCTTCTCCTTGTTTGGTTTAGGGTTGAGAGGAGCTTCTGTCAGCAGGACTGGATGATTTGCAGGATCAACATGAAGCTCATTGTGGAAGGTGTGATGCCAGATCTGCAAAACCCAACATAGAAGCTGTCAATGAGTGAAGAGCCTGATAGGAACCATGACAATCTCGGGTCCAAACTCATCATGCTACATGCAGGTTTGACCGACTGTTGGACCATCAACGTGTTTGGCACAGGAATGATTCTGGATCCATCTAACTGGAAAACGATTTCCCACCACAGCCTCACCTTCTCCATGTCGTCCCAGTTGACGACGACGCCGCGTTCAATGGGATTCTTTACAGTCAGCAGACCTCGTTGACTCAGGGCTTCATTTCCCACAAAGCTTTCCTTCTGTCCACCGCCCACCGCCACACCCTGCTCACAAACACCTTCAGTTATTTACTGTGGCTCATTCTTTCCTGAGACAGATGCAAAGTTCTGGTCGGACCTGGAGCCTGGGGCGGCCAACAGCTGATGGGAAGACGGCGTGGGGAGCATCTTCTCCAGAGAAACCAGCTTTGATAAAACCCGAGCCGTTGTCTATAACCAGTCGAACGATTTCTTTCTCCATTCCTGAAAAAAAAACATTTACACGCATTACATACTAAATTCATGTCTGCTTTTGAGTAATGTTTTTATGTTATTGCTGTTTTTACTTTATCCCCTAATCATATAAAGCACATTGAATTACCTTGTTGTTGAAAGCGTGCTACACCAATAAAACTTACCTTGCCTTACATAAAGCATATTTATTTACATTTAGCACATTTCAGCAACAAGGCAATTGAAAGTGATTTACATGATAAAAACATAAAACAACAAACAGACCAGAAATTACAGTGACAAAATAAAGGAAAGAGATGAAAAGTTGGATAACAGTTAAAGGGCACCGGTGCGCCGGTGGTCAATCCGGTTCGGACCTGGTGCGTGCCTGGCCGGGCCTGGGGGGGCCGGTGTGTCGGTCGGCCGATGCGCTGGGCCGATGTCTTCCTTTGGTTGGTTGGGGCACCTCTTTTAGAGGTGCCAGGTTTGGGATTGTTGGGTGGTGCCTGCTCGGTGGCTCGGCGGGATGCGGATCCGGCGTCTCTGCTCGTTTGATCACCTTTTCTGTGCGCACCGCGCGTGGCCGGTTCATTGGCGGGTTGGACCGGCCCTGGCCCTCGTTGGATGCCTGGTCTCGGCGCCCTGCGTTGCGCGGGATCGGGACCCGGGAGCTGGTACAACTTAGCGTCCAGATGCTGGCTGAGCCCGGCCTGGGGATGCTGTCCGTCCCCTGCGGCTATTGGTGGGGCGCTGGAATGTTGGCGGTGGGGATTGGCCTAGGGTGGAGGCGTCGCGTGGCGGCCGGCGGCCGGCCGCGGCCCCTGCAGTGCCGGGGGCCCCTCGTCGGCCGGTCCCTTGTCAGGTCCCTGCTGGGGGGTGGGGTGCCCCTGGGCCCCAGCTCCCTCGGTCCGTTGACCGGTCCGTTGACCGGTCCGCCCCGGCGCGGCCGGTTGCCGGCGGGGCCCGTGGGCTCGTCACTGCAGCCCCCCGGGCCCCTGCATAGTGGCCGCTGGATGTTCCCCTGGGGTTCTCCTTTGCTCCTCTCCTGGGGGATGCGGTCGGCCCCGCCCGGGTCCGCCTGGGGCTCTGGCGGTCCTTTGGATGTCTTTGCTCCGATCTCCTTCATGTCTGCATTGATTCCTGGGGGATGGATTGATGTCTTCTCACACCAGCTATCGAACACTCTTATGGAGAAACCTTATATGCACCAGCATGCTAACACACACACATAGATGTGGGGTCTCTGGTGTTTAAGGATATGTTCTTGGGCTGAGGTTATCATTACTAGAGCTTGATTAATCGGTACCATGAGTTTTTCTGTGACATTTTTATATCTATTTTTGTGTGATGTGGTTGTGTAATTCTTAGTTCACAATGTTTGGTTTGTTTTGTCGATGTTCCTTTTTCGTGTTTTGTTTTGTTTTTTCCTCTCTCTGCCGTCCTGTGGGTATGGAGGCAGACTTCAGTGTCTTCCTGTGTTTTCTTTGTTCCCCTTCCTCTCTTGTATTTTCAACTCACCCTCTCTCATGACATTTTGTTTCCTACTTCTCTTCTTCATCTTCCTTCTTTCTTCTCCTTAATTTTCCGTCTCCGTGTCCATAACATCAGGAAATAAAAACCCCAACAATTCATAATAAAGATTTTTCACACATAAATCAAGTGGAGTACTGTAGCAAAAGCTGTACTGCTCCGCTTGTGAAAGTAAATCTGTTGGGCTTCTACTTGGTACTCAGGCACCAATTCTGAGCTCCACACTGCCAAACAGGACACGTACAAAAAAAAAAGAAAAAAAAAAAAAAAAGGGCAAGATTAGGTTAAAAAAAGTTTTCTTCCATTTTTAAATGAACTTGATGAGAAAAATAAATTACTCTTTATACATTTCCTCAACCTTCTATACTTCCGTCATGCAGTTTGGGTCCACAGTGGTGCTGGTACCAGTCTACAGAAGTCAGTGGGCCAGAAGAACTCCCTCCTTCACAAATAAGGGTGGAGTTTTACAACCTTCCTGGATCCAGAAATGATTTCGGTTGTTTAAACTATCTCAGAGTGAATTCAGTTAAGAGTCTTCATTAAGTTATTCCTCTTCGTTAAAACTCTGTTAAAACAGAGGAGAATCAGAAGAAGACGCATTCTGACACTTACCTGTTACAGGTGGGCCGCCTGCTGTGACTTTCTGTAGGTGAGCTGATAAGAAGTGACCTTTGTTCAGTTCTTCAGGCTTTGCTGGACTCAGCGTTCCTCCTGCTGTTCACTGGTTGTTACTGCATACAGGGCCTGGTATGATATCTGGAAAATACAATTACGTACTGATGGAGTAATAAGTAATATGGCTTGTTATTAACTTATGCTGAATCCCTTTACCATTTACCACAAGGAGTTCATTGTGCTGCAGTTAAATCGTGCATGGAAACAAGTCAGACAATCTGTTGATTTTCAGGCTAAAGCAGAGAAAGACACTTGCTGCTTTCTGCAGCTGTAAGACCTCCAGCTCCTCCTGCCAGCAGAGAGAATATATTCATAGTGCCATACAAACAACCAACCATAAAGTACTATTTTATCTAAAGCAAGTACTTTATGTGTATTTACAGGTCTGAAAGTTGTGCTGTACATTTGTTTCTCTGTGGTTGTCCTGCTGAAAGGTGAACCTCCACCCCAGTCTCAGGTCTTATTCCAGGATTGTTCTGGATTTAGCTCAATCCATCTTCACATCAACTTAAATTGTCCCTCAGTATGATTCTGCCACCACCATGTTTCAGCACAGGCATGGTTCAGGGTGATGTGCAGTGTTAGTTAGGTGGAGAAGATGTTGATTTGATCAGACCAGAGCCGGTTCTTCTACATGCTTCTTGTGTCTTCTCTTTTCTTTTAACTTCTTCTTTCCATAAGGACCAGATGTTCTTGGCCCCTGGGCTGTGGATCTCTGCAGCTCCTCCAGAGCTTCTCTGATTAAAGCTATCCTGTCAGTCCAGGTGGACGTCCATGTCCTCCATCCTCTCTCTTGAGCAGGGGAGCAGGGTTAGGTTCTACTCTGCTGTGAACTGGACCAGAACCTCCTCCCTGACCTGCTGCTGGGTTCCTCAGAATATTGGTTGCACTGGATTTTACCAAGGGGCATCAGACCAAAGGGTCTAAATAAAAAGTTTTACCATATTGATGGATATAATAGTTATTATAAACTCCATCATCTTTCCGATATGGTGTTGATCTGGGATGATTCTTAGTGTTAATGTTTTTCCTTCAGGTCGGGTCTTCTCACATGTCAGAGATGGTTTCCTGGCTAATCATAGATTCTATGTTAATAATCTCAGTTTTCAGATAAGATGATTATAGTCACATTATCCGTGAGGTGAAGTTTGACTCGATAACCTGCTGATAAATATCTGAGTGTTTTTGGTAAACATCAGATCATTTATCAACACATCAGTTCTCTCATGAACTGTTTATGACTGCTTCATTAAACGTTTCTGTTGATAGAAATCATCAAACGGAGGCTTTCAGATTGTCCTATCTCAGGAGAGAATGACTTCACCTGCTACCTGAGCTCCAGCGGCCGACCTAAACAGGTTAAAGTCTAATTAGTATCCTGGTTTTTATTAGCTATATGTTCCAGCTACTGATGCTCATTTATAGTGTTAATAAATCACACTGCATTTATCAAACATGACCGCGTATCTTAACCCTTTATTGGAGAGGCAGGCATCACTGAGCGCGGCTCGGCCTTCCAACGTTTCTGTTTCCAGCTGAAGGTCACCAAAGGTCATAAAAACAGGTTGAAGTTAAACACCCAACAGACTTTACTGGTAGGGCACCGACCACTCACCTGCAGCAGGTAGGACACATGCTGTCTGCCATAATAATAATAACAATAATAATAATAATAACTTGGTTTATCCTATAGAAGATAAGTGGTATGGGAACATGTTTCTTTACATATGCATAAAAATGGTTTATCTACATAGCACATTTACTTTACATTTATTTCGTCATTCATTTCAAATAAACATCACACATGTCAATGAAAACAGAATGGCGGGAACTGTTTATGATTCCCTATAATTCGACTAATCATGTTTGAATATGAGTTGTGTCAATTAGGAACATTGTTACTGTATCTCTCTAAGGATGGGCAGTAATGTTCAATATGTAAAAAGACTGAGCAACTGCTGATAACCTGGAAAAAATGTCTTATATCTCTAGATATACCACTTATCATCAGTAACATAATAATAATACTACATATTTTTTAACGCACAACAATATTATTGTAGAATATTAGTGTCATATACAGCAACAAGAAAAAAATACCTTATATTTTTACAAATTATTATTTTTTGTTCATTTTACTTTCTTACCACTTTATTCATAATAAATGTTTCAAAACAAATACAAACATATCAATGTCATGTTGCAGTGAAGTCAGGACCCAAATGCAGATACTAGTATACATGTAGTGCAGAATGTAATGAATCGATGGTACAAACTAAATTTACAGCAAGGTGTGGGACATTACTATGGGGAGAAGGACGGAGAAAGCAGCGAGGTGTGACTGAACATGAACTGCCTGAATATACTGATGGAGAATATGAGGAGTGACAGTGAAAAGCCTAAGAATCAATTAGAGACAAACGAATGCAGGTGAGAAAGAGAGCTGAGGAAGATTGGAGATGATTATCAGCTTGGCAGGAGAGCAGAATGACTGAGAGGAAACAGAAGAGAAAACAAAGGTGTAAAAAGAAGAGTAGACTGGACAGAAAATAATTCTAAATATAGAAAGTAAGAACTAAGCTAACTAAGGATGAAAGAGATCTGAGAAAATAAGAATAAAGAAGCCTAAGAGAAACCTAAAGTAAAAGCATTAATGAACAAGAAAGAGAAGAGAGAAACAGAATGGAAGGGAAAATTATAGCTACTTTGAAGAAAGTAAGAACTAAATAAGGATGAAAGAGACCTAAGAAGATAAGAACAGTAAAGGAACTCAGAAATAAAGCACACAGAACAAGAGAGAAACAGCACAGAAGATATTGATTCAAATAAGAAAGCAATAACAAAATGACTAATAAAAGATCAACACAATTAAATAAAAATAGAAGTGTCTACAGAACCTAACAAAGATAACACAGACTAACGCAGGAGTGGCAGAAGACCTACGTAAATAAATAAAGAATGAGCAGAAAACAAGAGAAACTACAGTACACTACAGTAGACTAAAGTACAGACACCTGAGGGGAAAAAACTGAAAAAGAGAAAACGTAGTGGAAGAAAAAAACACTCAGTAGAAGGAAACTCATATCACAAACAGATAAAGATCCTAGCACTAAAATTACAAAGTAAACTGAATAGTGACATGAAAAAAACTAAAACTCAAAACACAAACACCTAAGAATCCTCACACACACATTCTTATAAAACAGTTTTACAGTATCTCCTGCATGTGTCATAATGCAACAATCAGTTAAAACATTTTTTAAAACAAAATCTGAATACATATTAGTAAACATTTACAAAAATGTAGCTTATTTCCTTGATTTACTTAACATAACAACATACTAAATCCTTCATGGAATCTAAATTTAAAAAAAAGAAAATGTAAAAGTTTTATGAAAAAATAATCAAATGTTACACTTCTATGTCAGCATAGATGAATAAAATCATTAGAATCTTTGTTCTCCTTCCATCAGAACTTTGGTGAGCCTCTTGCTTTTCTTTCAGTTAATCACTATGAATGTAAGACAAAACAAAACAAAAAATACAAATATTTCCTTATGACTTATGTTTGCATATAAAGTGAAAAGATGCTTTATGGATTTGGATGGTTAATCTGTCATTGTCTCATAAAGTTTTACTAGCCTGGCCACCCTCTCTGTGAGCTTAAAAGTGGACAGATGTCACTATGGTCATTAAAATCTAGCATTTGGAGAGAATCTGAATATTCCTGAAGGATAAAATGATGCGTTTATGTCATTGTTTCCTTTCAGAAATGGATGACGACATAATCGGAGTCGTTATTGACAACGGTTCTGGAATGTGTAAGGTCGGATTCGCTGGAGACGACGCTCCCAGGGCCGTCTTCCCGGCCATCGTCGGCCATCCCAGACACCGGGTCTACGCCAGAACGAGACGCTCCTCCCAGGACTGAAGGGCTGACAGAGTCCAGCTGAAGGTGTGCTTTGTGTGCAGACAGTCATGGTCGGTACGGGACAGAAAAGCAGCTATGTGGGAGACGAGGCCCAGATCAAGAGAGGCATCCTGACCCTGAGGTACCCCATCGAGCACGGGATGGACAGAAACTGGGACGACATGGAGCAGGTGAGGCTGGGAAGACATTAATCTGAGTTAGTGTCACCAATTTTAACAACATCATCTTCCTCTGGTCTCCTTGAAAAAGCTGAACAGAACATCTCTTTCTAGAACTCGCTGCTTTTTCATTCTAACTGCGTTTTGGTGAAACTTGTGCAGATCTGGCGTCGCACCTTCTTCAGCGAGCTCCGTGTTGCTCCTGAGGAACCCCCCGTCCTCCTGACTGGAGCTCCACTCAACCCCAAACTCAACAGGGAGAAGATGACCCAGGTGAGTTCTGACCGACGGAACCCAACTCCAGAAGACCTCTGACCCCAACCAGTTCAACACAGAACCATCAAGTCCATTAAACCCATAATTCAGACAGATTCAAAGTCAGCTACATCCATTCTAGTTATTAGAACTGGTCAAACGTTTCTGTCTGAGGAAGCATCTGCAGTTTACACACTTCTTTCTGCACTGTGAAATCTAACAGCTGAGATATAAACAAAACAAAATTCAGAAGCTCCATAAACGTCTCTGTAATACTAGAGCGCAGACTGTGAGCTATTATTTAATACAAAATGGTTGTTTTAAAAAGGGAACAGTTAATGGCTCTGCTGCCTCGCACCATTAGGGTCCTGGGTTCATATCCCAGTCTGGGTTTTTCTGTTCTCCCTGAGCATGCATGGGTTCTCTCAGGGTACTCCGGCTTCATCCCAAAGCCCAAAACCATGATTCTAAGGTTAGTTAGTGTCTCCAAATTGTCCTGAGGTCTGAGCGTTTGTCCGTGGTTGTCCAGGATGGACCCCGCCTCTCACCCACTGATTGCTGGAGACCGGTAGCAGACATTTGTAGAACTGGGGTCGTTTCAGGTCCTCTTTGCAAAGTTTGTCATTCACTAAAGATGCAAAGCAGTACAATTTTAATCCAACTATTAATGTGTGGAAGAATATTACTAAAGAAACGTATTAGATGGGAAGGAAAGGGTTAATGGGTTATTAGTAGAAATATGTTATTGAAATGAATGTTCATCTCAATCATGTCATTGATTGTAAGCTGTTTACAGTGAGATGAAAACATATTTATCTCGCTACAAGTAAAAAAAAACTTTAATAATAATAAATAAATTAACTTTAATATCACATAAAGATATTCTGAGTAAATAAAAATGATGGATTTATTTACTAAGGTAAAATATGTTCAAGCCAGCCTGATACCATGTAAAAAAGTAATGACTATGAATATAAATGTGACTCTGAAACTCTCTCCTCTCTGGAGTCTAAGAAGTTCTGTTCTCACAGATAATCCTGAAATATGAAGACGTTAAAAAATAATGAGTTACTGACGTTATGTGATAGAAAAGCAAAGAAGAAGCGTGATGAACTGTGATTTTTTTAAGGTCAAGGTCACGCCTAATCCTGTGTTCTTGTTCCAGATCATGTTTGAGATGTTCAGCATCCTCACCATGTACGTGTCCATCCAGGCTGTCCTGTCTCTGTACGCCTCAGGTCGAACCACAGGTCACTGAAGAAACACCATCAAAGTTTAAGGCGCTCTCTTTTGCCCCTCAGTGGACATTATTGGAACTGCACTCCAGTTTTTTTGCAGTCATGGTCTGACAGTCTGAATCTTGGCTCTGTGTTGTTTCCCTGCAGGTATTGTCCTGGACTCTGGTGACGGCATCTCTCACACCGTACCCATCTACGAGGGCCACACTCTTCCTCACGGGATCTTCCGTGTGGATCTGGCCGGCAGAGATCTGACGGACTACCTGATGAAGATCCTTATAGAGAGGGGTGACAGTTTCATCACCACTGGAATGGCAAAAACACTGAATCCTGATTGGCTAGACATGGTGTACTTCTCTGGTACAAATTAATTCACAGAAAGAGGTTACACTTTAAATACAACAGGTGAGAGTCAACCTGAACTTCATGTCTGGGAAACTAATGTAGAGGTTCTGGGAAGACTCATTTCCTGATCCTGATGTGTACTCAGCTCTACATTACAATGTCACCAGGTGACTTTGAACCCATCCTAAACCTAAGTAAATGCATAGAAAAAAAATCAGTGGATGGATGTGCCAAAACTTTCTCCAGCTGAACAGAAACAAAACAGAATTAACTATATTTGGACCTAAAGAGGAACGATCCACAATCAGCACACAGCTTCAGTTAATCCAGCTAGAAACTACTGATCAGGTTCGTAACCTAGGTGTAGTAATGGACTCAGACCTGAACCTCCAGGGTCAGATAAAGGTCAATAACAAGGTCAGCCTTCTATCACCTGAAGAACATTTCTAGGATTAAAGGACTGATTTTGCAACACGACCTAGAAAAACTCATCCATGCGTTTATCTTTAGTCGGATTGATTACTGCAACAGCATCTTCACAGGTCTGCCTAAAAAGTCAATCAGACAGCTGCAGCTGATCCAGAACGCTGCTGCTCGTGTTCCTCACTAGAACCAGGAAAGTAGAGCACATCACCCCAGTTCTAAAGTCCTTACACTGGCTCCCTGTAGCTCAGAGAATAGACTTTAAAATACTTTTACTAGTTTATAAATCATTGCATGGCTTAGCACCAAAGTATGTTGAAGATCTACTGTTACTATAGCAACCCCCCCCCCCGACCAATCAGGTCCTCTAATTCCAGTCGACTCAACATCCCTAGAATCAGAACCAAACATGGAGAAGCAGCTTTCAGTTTCTATGCTCCTCTAATCTGGAACAAACTTCTAGAAAACTGCAAAGCTGCTGAAACACTGAGTTCATTTAAATCACAACTATTAACATATATGTTTAGAGTTGCCTTTGAGTAATGTTTTAATGTGTCATATGTTTTGAGTGTGCTTTATGCTTTATTGCTGTTTTTATTCTATCCCCTAATCACCCAAAGCACCTTGCCTTGAATTGCCTTGTTGTTGAAAGTGTGCTATTCAAATAAAATTGCCTTGCCTTCTCTGTGGGACGCTGTGACTCTGAACCTCAGCTAAGCGAGAGGTTGCTCGAGACATCAAGGAGAAGCTCTACTACACGGCGCTGGACTTTAAGGAGGAGATGCAGACGGCGGCTTTTTCTTCTGTTCAGGAGAAGACCTACGAGCTGATGGACAAGTCCTCATAATCGGCAACGAGAGGTTCCGCTGTCCTGAGGCCCTCTTCCAGCCTTCTTTCATCCGTTTGGGATCATTTCTGGTTTCTGAAGAAACATAAACTATGTATATTTGACTGAAAACAGTAGCAATGTTTGTGCAGACTTCCCTCTTCAGATCTCTCTGATTATCCGGCCAATCTTAACTTGGAGCTCTGCATGTTTGCTTGAACGAGCCCTGTTGGCCGCTCTAAATGGGCTGTGGTGTTTCAGGGATGGAGTCAGAAGGGATCCACAGGACCACCTACAGCAGCATCAAGAAATGTGACCTGGACTTCCGCCGGGCTCTGTATGCTAACATGGTGCTGTCCGGAGGAACCACCATGTTCCCTGGAATCGCTGACCGCATGCAGAAGGAGATGACCGACCTGGCCCCAGACACCATAAAAGTCAAGGTGCACCATTTCTTACTCCCTTTTTTCTGATTATTCATCTGGAAAATAACATGCAACCATCACATGTAGGATTAAAGCACCGCTCATGTTGGGTTGAAGTACAATGCGTTACAGCAGAGCATCTCCTGTTTTCCAGATCATCGCTCCCCCAGAGAGGAAGCACTCTGTGTGGATCGGCGGCTCCATCCTGGCCTCCCTCTCCACCTTCCTGCAGATGTGGGTCAGCAAGCAGGACTACGAAGAGTTTGGAGCAGACATCATCCACCGGAAGTGTTTCTGAGCAGCTCGCGTTCCTCGTCCAGATTAAACAGACAAGTCTCTGCTTCATCACTGGTGATATTCAACTGTTATTAAACTGTAAACTATTATTATTATTAATAATAAACCCTCTGATCCACAATAAAGGACCTCTCTTTTTCTTCTGTTTCATTAATGACATTTTTTATTTTAATGCTTGGCTGTTGCTCAAACTGAAAAACAGTCAGGATCAGGTGAAGAAGGCAAAACTGGCAGCCAGAGAAGATAGAAACTGGGATTGAAAATGGTTAAAAAGTTTATTGAAATAAATATTAAATATTTAAGACAGAAAGCTAAAAAGACTCCAGATTATAGATATGAATAACTAAAACCCATTTTACTGATCAGACTTTAGGTCTCAGCACCCTCCCTGAGGTAAACAGTTTCACCCTGCAAAGACTTCCTGCAGGAGAGGTTCTTCCAGTGAATCCTACAGGCTCTCATTGGTTCTGGTTCTGGTTCTGGGGTCTCACTTCTTTTCTGCTGGTTGTTATCCTCCCCTTTTTGCCAAGGATGTTGTTGGAGAACCTGACTTCCCCAGAAGGTTTCCCCTGACCTGCTGCTGGGTTCCCTGGTCTCCATGAAGCTGTTTAGTCTCTTAGCCTGACATTGATCTGGGCTCCTGTGTGTTCTCCTGGCTTTGTTTCAAAGCTCATTCTTCCAGGAGTTGGTAGCAAAGCATGTGCTTCCAGACCAGATTAGATGGGGCCAACAGTTCAGAGTTCTTCTAATAAGTCCGGTTTGGTCGATTAAAGAGTTAATCATTATTAAAGCAGCGGCAATTGAACGATGTACCTGCAGTCAGATCCAGATAAACGACTACATAGCACAAGTTCTGCTCTGCCAGATAATAACAGTCATAAAAAGGGTAATCACGTGTAAAAAAAAAAAGGAAATAGAAAGCTTTATCCGAACATTGTATTAATCGCACTTTAAGTATTGCACACTTACAGAAGCTGTTTTTTTTATTAAATGGATATCATGTGAATGTTAGGCTCTGTTGGACTTTGGGTTTAGTTTGATTATTATTATTATTATTATTATTATTATTATTATTATTATTATTTGATTATTTTCTTTTTTCATGTGGTTTCCCGTTTTTGCTTGGTCTTGGTATTAAAACGTTTTTGTCATCATTCTGATTCCACAGCTCAACATTCTGGCTCCTCAAACTAGCACACATCCTCACAGTGAGTTATAGATTTTTGGACGAGGGTCTGAGTTTCAGAGGAACGGAGTGGGAAAGGAAAGACTCATCTTCTCAAAGTGCTTCTGTTAATCAGCTGAAGAAAGTCTCATTCAATATTCCACTCTATCTGGACCTCCATCTTCTCTTCTCAGAGCATCAAGAACTCTTCCAGATCCACAGCGTAGCGTTCTGCATAGATTCAGATCACTGCATTACATCGAACCAGACAGTAAAAACAGATGTTGCTAGTAGAGAGCATTGATACAAATGATATAAATGAAAGGTCACTAGATACATGTGCAATCCTAACTTAGTTCTTAGAACATTTCATCAGCACGTTGGCAAAAGTTTGAATGAGTTTAAATACCAGTCAGAAACATGAAAGTGGCTGTTATTGTTGTTACTCGGGACATGTACAGGAGAAGCTGCATTTTCTAGGCCTCAGCGGAAGAATTTGTTCTTAAAAAGCTTCAGAGTTTCTGAAAGGCTCATGAACTGCTGATGTTCCTTGAAAAGAAAACAGGATTGGCCATAAGACCCCAGAGCACATAAGACTGCAAAGTCAGCTGTAAATGATCGATTCTGCTGGTGTGAAACAATAGCCTCAGATATCTAAAGTTATATAAGCTTTGTGGAGCTATAGTTACATAGATAATTAACTGAACACACTGGCACATGTGACTGCACACATTTTTATGGATTTCTGTTGGTTTTATACATGTTATGAATGAATATAAATAGCAGAGAGAATAATTGTTCCATATTTTCTCAGGGAATAAAAGTGCTACTGGTAGGTAGTTCATTGAATGCAGGCTTAATATATTTAGTAGAACATTGGATAGTTTATTTAAACTTGAAAAGTGATCTGTGGATCTTAGAAAGTCTCTCTAAATAGGTTTGACATTTATTTTCATTTTCTAATCCATTATTGCTTTTGGTTCTGCAAAATGTTCCAATAATTCAGCAATAAAAGGAAGAGTTCATGGTAGTATGTGTTTGTTTGGAATTGTTGAGAAGAAATCAACATTAATATTTCAAAGCACAGTAATTTAAAATATTTCTAAAAACAATTTAGCCATTATATGTTGAATGGAGTCACATGCGGAGGGAAAAAGATGAGTCTTAAAAGTCTGTGGATGTTTGATGTTCTCAGGGAGAGCTTATCTTGGTTTTTTAAAGACCAATTAGAACCAGGAATAAAAAGTCAAACTAACAAAGTTCCTCTAAGATGTTAGTTTGTAGATAAAAGACTTTAGTTCTGACTGATGTTTTACTTTATTTTATGGTCACATTCAAACATCATTTAACAATCTACCATGGTGTCCAAAACTCTGTCATAAATACAATGTGAAAATATTATTCATAAAACTGAAATGTGGATCAGGGACTAGAAACAGAAATACGTGAAAATCTTTTATGAAAATCTTTTAATCTAAACTTCTGCTGACTTTTAGCTTCCAACCATGTCTGCGTATTTATAGCTCTATTTATGGCTCTGTTATTCAACATGTGGTAATAAGTGCATGAGACGTCGACCCAAATCATAAGTCCAGCCTTCAGTATTTGATATAATATGAACTGTTAGAGAGTCTAAAATAAGAACAAATCCTTTTTTTCTTGTGTTTTATGATCTATAAGGTAAGAAGCCAATAAAATATAAATTTGTAATTGGATCAGTTTGATTTCCAGCTGGAATGTGATTTTTTTATCTGAGTTTTACACTTTTCTTTAAATTCCCTCTGTCTTGTCATCTTTTTATATATTTGATGGTATGATACAGTATGTAGCAAAGGATCTGATCATGTCTTCTGCTTTGGTTGGAGATTTTATAATAAGGCAGAAGACCAGGAGATTCAACGAGCTCACGTAGAAAACAACCAACAAACGCTTCAATCAACAAAAGAAGCCACTGAACCAACAGGCTAACAAACCAATGAATCAATTATCACCATCATGCAAACCAATCAACAATGAATCTCCTTCCTCTCCCAAAAATACAGAATAAGTGGATTAAAGTCATATTATTTAACTGGACATAGATGAAAGATCAGTTTATTTCTATAGCGCTGATTCACAACAGATGTCATCTCAATGCACTTTACAAGAAAAGTCAGTTTAATACAAACACACAAACATTCCAATTAGTGTCAGGTTTTAGTAAAACGTCATTTTTTAGTATTTTACAGACAGCAGAAAATCATCAAAATTAACAGAAATAAAGGCATGAAAACTTCAGAACAGAATAGAATGTATTTTATTTATTTATTTACAGATGGAAAATAAATGAAATTAAAAGCAACCCCTCCAGTGAGGACACACATATGTAGAGAATAACATAAAATGTAATAAATTATTATTGTATGTAAATAGAAAGAAAAAATACGGTTTTCTATACAATGTGGTGTGGATTATAGAACATATCTTGAGTATTACACGGAAACAATTATCATATGTGCAAAAAGTGAATAAATGACTGTAAGAGTAATTATAGAAAGTGTTTTCAGCGCCATTTAAATATTAAATATTCCACAAGTGTGTGATGGATGCAGGGTTAGACTGTGTAGTCAGTGTATGTGTGAGTTCAGAGTGATCATGACTTTTGGATCAAAACTGTCCTTGTTGTGATGGACCTTTAGCGCCTCCTTGAGGGCAACAGGTCAAACATATCAAAGCCAGGAGGAGGGAGTAGTCCTAGATGATGGTTTGTGTCTCCTCTGAGGTCGGTTAAATGTCCATCAGCGATGGTTTGTGTCTCCTCTGAGGTCGGTTAAATGTCCTTCAGCGATGGTTTGTGTCTCCTCTGAGGTCGGTTAAATGTCCATCAACGATGGTTTGTGTCTCCTCTGAGGTCGGTTAAATGTCCATCAGCGATGGTTTGTGTCTCCTCTGAGGTCGGTTAAATGTCCATCAGCGATGGTTTGTGTCTCCTCTGAGGTCGGTTAAATGTCCATCAGCGATGGTTTGTGTCTCCTCTGAGGTCGGTTAAATGTCCATCAACGATGGTTTGTGTCTCCTCTGAGGTCAGGTAAATGTCCATCAGCGATGGTTTGTGTCTCCTCTGAGGTCAGGTAAATGTCCATCAGCGATGGTTTGTGTCTCCTCTGAGGTCAGGTAAATGTCCATCAACGATGGTTTGTGTCTCCTCTGAGGTCAGGTAAATGTCCATCAACGATGGTTTGTGTCTCCTCTGAGGTCGGTTAAATGTCCATCAGCGATGGTTTGTGTCTCCTCTGAGGTCAGGTAAATGTCCATCAGCGATGGTTTGTGTCTCCTCTGAGGTCGGTTAAATGTCCATCAGCGATGGTTTGTGTCTCCTCTGAGGTCGGTTAAATGTCCATCAACGATGGTTTGTGTCTCCTCTGAGGTCAGGTAAATGTCCGTCAACGATGGTTTGTGTCTCCTCTGAGGTCGGTTAAATGTCCATCAGCGATGGTTTGTGTCTCCTCTGAGGTCGGTTAAATGTCCATCAGCGATGGTTTGTGTCTCCTCTGAGGTCGGTTAAATGTCCATCAGCGATGGTTTGTGTCTCCTCTGAGGTCGGTTAAATGTCCGTCAACGATGGTTTGTGTCTCCTCTGAGGTCAGGTAAATGTCCGTCAACGATGGTTTGTGACTCCTCTGAGGTCGGTTAAATGTCCATCAGCGATGGTTTGTGTCTCCTCTGAGGTCGGTTAAATGTCCAACAACGATGGTTTGTGTCTCCTCTGAGGTCAGGTAAATGTCCATCAACGATGGTTTGTGTCTCCTCTGAGGTCGGTTAAATGTCCTTCAGTGATGGTTTGTGTCTCTTTTCTGAGGTCGGTTAAATGTCCAACAGCGATGGTTTGTGTCTCCTCTGAGGTCGGTTAAATGTCCAACAGCGATGGTTTGTGTCTCCTCTGAGGTCGGTTAAATGTCCTTCAGCGATGGTTTGTGTCTCCTCTGAGGTCGGTTAAATGTCCAACAGCGATGGTTTGTGTCTCCTCTGAGGTCGGTTAAATGTCCATCAGCGATGGTTTGTGTCTCCTCTGAGGTCGGTTAAATGTCCATCAGCGATGGTTTGTGTCTCCTCTGAGGTCGGTTAAATGTCCATCAGCGATGGTTTGTGTCTCCTCTGAGGTCAGGTAAATGTCCATCAGCGATGGTTTGTGTCTCCTCTGAGGTCGGTTAAATGTCCATCAGCGATGGTTTGTGTCTCCTCTGAGGTCGGTTAAATGTCCATCAGCGATGGTTTGTGTCTCCTCTGAGGTCGGTTAAATGTCCATCAGCGATGGTTTGTGTCTCCTCTGAGGTCGGTTAAATGTCCATCAGCGATGGTTTGTGTCTCCTCTGAGGTCGGTTAAATGTCCATCAACGATGGTTTGTGTCTCCTCTGAGGTCAGGTAAATGTCCATCAGCGATGGTTTGTGTCTCCTCTGAGGTCGGTTAAATGTCCATCAGCGATGGTTTGTGTCTCCTCTGAGGTCGGTAAAATGTCCGTCAACGATGGTTTGTGTCTCCTCTGAGGTCAGGTAAATGTCCGTCAACGATGGTTTGTGTCTCCTCTGAGGTCGGTTAAATGTCCAACAACGATGGTTTGTGTCTCCTCTGAGGTCAGGTAAATGTCCATCAGCGATGGTTTGTGTCTCCTCTGAGGTCGGTTAAATGTCCATCAGCGATGGTTTGTGTCTCCTCTGAGGTCGGTTAAATGTCCATCAGCGATGGTTTGTGTCTCCTCTGAGGTCGGTTAAATGTCCATCAACGATGGTTTGTGTCTCCTCTGAGGTCAGGTAAATGTCCATCAACGATGGTTTGTGTCTCCTCTGAGGTCAGGTAAATGTCCATCAGCGATGGTTTGTGTCTCCTCTGAGGTCGGTTAAATGTCCATCAGCGATGGTTTGTGTCTCCTCTGAGGTCAGGTAAATGTCCATCAACGATGGTTTGTGTCTCCTCTGAGGTCGGTTAAATGTCCATCAGCGATGGTTTGTTACTCCTCTGAGGTCAGGTAAATGTCCATCAGCGATGGTTTGTGTCTCCTCTGAGGTCGGTTAAATGTCCATCAGCGATGGTTTGTGTCTCCTCTGAGGTCGGTTAAATGTCCGTCAACGATGGTTTGTGTCTCCTCTGAGGTCAGGTAAATGTCCGTCAACGATGGTTTGTGTCTCCTCTGAGGTCGGTTAAATGTCCATCAGCGATGGTTTGTGTCTCCTCTGAGGTCGGTTAAATGTCCATCAGCGATGGTTTGTGTCTCCTCTGAGGTCGGTTAAATGTCCATCAGCGATGGTTTGTGTCTCCTCTGAGGTCGGTTAAATGTCCATCAACGATGGTTTGTGTCTCCTCTGAGGTCAGGTAAATGTCCATCAACGATGGTTTGTGTCTCCTCTGAGGTCGGTTAAATGTCCATCAGCGATGGTTTGTGTCTCCTCTGAGGTCGGTTAAATGTCCATCAACGATGGTTTGTGTCTCCTCTGAGGTCAGGTAAATGTCCATCAACGATGGTTTGTGTCTCCTCTGAGGTCGGTTAAATGTCCTTCAGTGATGGTTTGTGTCTCTTTTCTGAGGTCGGTTAAATGTCCAACAGCGATGGTTTGTGTCTCCTCTGAGGTCGGTTAAATGTCCAACAGCGATGGTTTGTGTCTCCTCTGAGGTCGGTTAAATGTCCAACAGCGATGGTTTGTGTCTCCTCTGAGGTCGGTTAAATGTCCAACAGCGATGGTTTGTGTCTCCTCTGAGGTCGGTTAAATGTCCTTCAGTGATGGTTTGTGTCTCCTCTGAGGTCGGTTAAATGTCCATCAGCGATGGTTTGTGTCTCCTCTGAGGTCGGTTAAATGTCCATCAACGATGGTTTGTGTCTCCTCTGAGGTCGGTTAAATGTCCATCAGCGATGGTTTGTGTCTCCTCTGAGGTCGGTAAAATGTCCGTCAACGATGGTTTGTGTCTCCTCTGAGGTCAGGTAAATGTCCATCAACGATGGTTTGTGTCTCCTCTGAGGTCGGTTAAATTTCCATCAGCGATGGTTTGTGTCTCCTCTGAGGTAAGTTAAATGTCCAACAACGATGGTTTGTGTCTCCTCTGAGGTCAGGTAAATTTCCAACAGCGATGGTTTGTGTCTCCTCTGAGGTCGGTTAAATGTCCTTCAGTGATGGTTTCTGTCTCTTCTGAGGTCAGGTAAATGTCCATCAACGATGGTATGTGTCTCCTCTGAGGTAGGTTAAATGTCCAACAACGATGGTTTGTGTCTCCTCTGAGGTCGGTTAAATGTCCTTCAGTGATGGTTTGTGTCTCCTCTGAGGTCAGGTAAATGTCCATCAACGATGGTTTGTGTCTCCTCTGAGGTCGGTTAAATGTCCAACAACGATGGTTTGTGTCTCCTCTGAGGTCAGGTAAATGTCCAACAGCGATGGTTTGTGTCTCCTCTGAGGTCGGTTAAATGTCCAACAGCGATGGTTGTGTCTCCTCTGTCTCCTCTGAGGTCAGGTAAATGTCCATCAGCGATGGTTTGTGTCTCTCTGAGGTCAGGTAAATGTCCAACAGCGATGGTTTGTGTCTCCTCTGAGGTCAGGTAAATGTCCATCAACGATGGTTTGTGTCTCCTCTGAGGTCGGTTAAATGTCCATCAGCGATGGTTTGTGTCTCCTCTGAGGTCGGTTAAATGTCCATCAGCGATGGTTTGTGTCTCCTCTGAGGTCAGGTAAATGTCCATCAGCGATGGTTTGTGTCTCCTCTGAGGTCGGTTAAATGTCCATCAGCGATGGTTTGTGTCTCCTCTGAGGTCGGTTAAATGTCCGTCAACGATGGTTTGTGTCTCCTCTGAGGTCAGGTAAATGTCCGTCAACGATGGTTTGTGTCTCCTCTGAGGTCGGTTAAATGTCCATCAGCGATGGTTTGTGTCTCCTCTGAGGTCGGTTAAATGTCCATCAGCGATGGTTTGTGTCTCCTCTGAGGTCGGTTAAATGTCCATCAGCGATGGTTTGTGTCTCCTCTGAGGTCGGTAAAATGTCCGTCAACGATGGTTTGTGTCTCCTCTGAGGTCAGGTAAATGTCCGTCAACGATGGTTTGTGTCTCCTCTGAGGTCGGTTAAATGTCCATCAGCGATGGTTTGTGTCTCCTCTGAGGTCGGTTAAATGTCCAACAACGATGGTTTGTGTCTCCTCTGAGGTCAGGTAAATGTCCATCAACGATGGTTTGTGTCTCCTCTGAGGTCGGTTAAATGTCCTTCAGTGATGGTTTGTGTCTCTTTTCTGAGGTCGGTTAAATGTCCAACAGCGATGGTTTGTGTCTCCTCTGAGGTCGGTTAAATGTCCAACAGCGATGGTTTGTGTCTCCTCTGAGGTCGGTTAAATGTCCAACAGCGATGGTTTGTTTCTCCTCTGAGGTCGGTTAAATGTCCAACAGCGATGGTTTGTGTCTCCTCTGAGGTCGGTTAAATGTCCTTCAGTGATGGTTTCTGTCTCTTCTGAGGTCGGTTAAATGTCCATCAGCGATGGTTTGTGTCTCCTCTGAGGTCGGTAAAATGTCCGTCAACGATGGTTTGTGTCTCCTCTGAGGTCGGTTAAATGTCCATCAGCGATGGTTTGTGTCTCCTCTGAGGTCAGGTAAATGTCCATCAACGATGGTTTGTGTCTCCTCTGAGGTCAGGTAAATGTCCATCAACGATGGTTTGTGTCTCCTCTGAGGTCGGTTAAATGTCCATCAACGATGGTTTGTGTCTCCTCTGAGGTCGGTTAAATGTCCAACAACGATGGTTTGTGTCTCCTCTGAGGTCAGGTAAATGTCCAACAGCGATGGTTTGTGTCTCCTCTGAGGTCGGTTAAATGTCCTTCAGTGATGGTTTCTGTCTCTTCTGAGGTCAGGTAAATGTCCATCAACGATGGTATGTGTCTCCTCTGAGGTCAGGTAAATAACCATGAGCGATGGTTTGTGTCTCCTCTGAGGTCGGTTAAATGTCCTTCAGTGATGGTTTGTGTCTCCTCTGAGGTCAGGTAAATGTCCATCAACGATGGTATGTGTCTCCTCTGAGGTCAGGTGAATAACCATCAGCGATGGTTTGTGTCTCCTCTGAGGTCGGTTAAATGTCCATCAGCGATGGTTTATGTCTCCTCTGAGGTCGGTTAAATGTCCATCAGCGATGGTTTGTGTCTCCTCTGAGGTCGGATAAATGTCCAAAAGCAATGGTTTGTGTCTCCTCTGAGGTCAGGTAAATGTCCATCAGCGATGGTTTGTGTCTCCTCTGAGGTCGGTTAAATGTCCATTAGCGATGGTTTGTGTCTCCTCTGAGGTCGGATAAATGTCCAAAAGCAATGGTTTGTGTCTCCTCTGAGGTCAGGTAAATGTCCATCAGCGATGGTTTGTGTCTCCTCTGAGGTCGGTTAAATGTCCATCAGCGATGGTTTGTGTCTCCTCTGAGGTCGGTTAAATGTCCGTCAGCGATGGTTTGTGTCTCCTCTGAGGTAGGTTAAATGTCCAACAACGATGGTTTGTGTCTCCTCTGAGGTCGGTCAAATGTCCTTCAGTGATGGTTTCTGTCTCCTCTGAGGTCGGTTAAATGTCCAACAACGATGGTTTGTGTCTCCTCTGAGGTCGGTAAAATGTCCAACAACGATGGTTTGTGTCTCCTCTGAGGTCGGTTAAATGTCCAACAACGATGGTTTGTGTCTCCTCTGAGGTCAGGTAAATGTCCATCAACGATGGTTTGTGTCTCCTCTGAGGTCGGTTAAATGTCCTTCAGTGATGGTTTGTGTCTCTTTTCTGAGGTCGGTTAAATGTCCAACAGCGATGGTTTGTGTCTCCTCTGAGGTCGGTTAAATGTCCAACAGCGATGGTTTGTGTCTCCTCTGAGGTCGGTTAAATGTCCAACAGCGATGGTTTGTGTCTCCTCTGAGGTCGGTTAAATGTCCTTCAGTGATGGTTTCTGTCTCTTCTGAGGTCAGGTAAATGTCCATCAACGATGGTATGTGTCTCCTCTGAGGTCAGGTAAATAACTATGAGCGATGGTTTGTGTCTCCTCTGAGGTCGGTTAAATGTCCTTCAGTGATGGTTTGTGTCTCCTCTGAGGTCAGGTAAATGTCCATCAACGATGGTATGTGTCTCCTCTGAGGTCAGGTGAATAACCATCAGCGATGGTTTGTGTCTCCTCTGAGGTCGGATAAATGTCCATCAGCGATGGTTTATGTCTCCTCTGAGGTCGGTTAAATGTCCATCAGCGATGGTTTGTGTCTCCTCTGAGGTCGGATAAATGTCCATCAGCGATGGTTTATGTCTCCTCTGAGGTCGGTTAAATGTCCATCAGCGATGGTTTGTGTCTCCTCTGAGGTCGGTTAAATGTCCTTCAGTGATGGTTTCTGTCTCTTCTGAGGTCAGGTAAATGTCCATCAGCGATGGTTTGTGTCTCCTCTGAGGTCAGGTAAATGTCCATCAGCGATGGTTTGTGTCTCCTCTGAGGTAGGTTAAATGTCCAACAACGATGGTTTGTGTCTCCTCTGAGTTCGGTCAAATGTCCTTCAGTGATGGTTTCTGTCTCCTCTGAGGTCGGTTAAATGTCCAACAACGATGGTTTGTGTCTCCTCTGAGGTCAGGTAAATGTCCTTCAGCGATGGTTTGTGTCTCCTCTGAGGTCGGTTAAATGTCCATCAGCGAAGGTTTGTGTCTCCTCTGAGTTCGGTTAAATGTCCATCAACGATGGTTTGTGTCTCCTCTGAGGTCAGGTAAATGTCCATCAGCGATGGTTTGTGTCTCCTCTTAGGTCGGTTAAATGTCCATCAGCAATGGTTTGTGTCTCCTCTGAGGTCAGGTAAATGTCCATCAACGATGGTTTGTGTCTCCTCTGAGGTCAGGTAAATGTCCAACAGCGATGGTTTGTGTATCCTCTGAGGTCGGTTAAATGTCCATCAACGATGGTTTGTGTCTCCTCTGAGGTCGGTTAAATGTCCATCAGCGATGGTTTGTGTCTCCTCTGAGGTCGGTTAAATGTCCATCAGCGATGGTTTGTGTCTCCTCTGAGGTCAGGTAAATGTCCATCAGCGATGGTTTGTGTCTCCTCTGAGGTCGGTTAAATGTCCATCAGCGATGGTTTGTGTCTCCTCTGAGGTCGGTTAAATGTCCGTCAACGATGGTTTGTGTCTCCTCTGAGGTCAGGTAAATGTCCGTCAACGATGGTTTGTGTCTCCTCTGAGGTCGGTTAAATGTCCATCAGCGATGGTTTGTGTCTCCTCTGAGGTCGGTTAAATGTCCAACAACGATGGTTTGTGTCTCCTCTGAGGTCGGTTAAATGTCCAACAACGATGGTTTGTGTCTCCTCTGAGGTCAGGTAAATGTCCATCAACGATGGTTTGTGTCTCCTCTGAGGTCGGTTAAATGTCCTTCAGTGATGGTTTGTGTCTCTTTTCTGAGGTCGGTTAAATGTCCAACAGCGATGGTTTGTGTCTCCTCTGAGGTCAGGAAAATGTCCGTCAACGATGGTTTGTGTCTCTTTTCTGAGGTCGGTTAAATGTCCAACAGCGATGGTTTGTGTCTCCTCTGAGGTCAGGAAAATGTCCGTCAACGATGGTTTGTGTCTCCTCTGAGGTCGGTTAAATGTCCGTCAGCGATGGTTTGTGTCTCCTCTGAGGTCAGGTAAATGTCCGTCAGCGATGGTTTGTGTCTCCTCTGAGGTCAGGTAAATGTCCAACAGCGATGGTTTGTGTCTCCTCTGAGGTCAGGAAAATGTCCGTCAACGATGGTTTGTGTCTCCTCTGAGGTCAGGTAATTGTCCGTCAATGATGGTTTGTGTCTCCTCTGAGGTCGGTTAAATGTCCATCAGCAATGGTTTGTGTCTCCTCTGAGGTCGGTTAAATGTCCATCAGCGATGGTTTGTGTCTCCTCTGAGGTCAGGTAAATGTCCATCAGCGATGGTTTGTGTCTCCTCTGAGGTCGGTTAAATGTCCATCAGCGATGGTTTGTGTCTCTTCTGAGGTCGGTAAAATGTCCGTCAACGATGGTTTGTGTCTCCTCTGAGGTCGGTTAAATGTCCTTCATTGATGGTTTGTGTCTCCTCTGAGGTCGGTCAAATGTCCATCAGCGATGGTTTGTGTCTCCTCTCAGGTCGGGTAAATGTCTGTTAGCGATGGTTTGTGTCTCCTCTGAGGTCAGGTAAATGTCCGTCAGCGATGGTTTGTGTCTCCTCTGAGGTCAGGTAAATGTCCATCAACGATGGTTTGTGTCTCCTCTGAGGTCGGTAAAATGTCCAACAACGATGGTTTGTGTCTCCTCTGAGGTCAGGTAAATGTCCATCAACGATGGTTTGTGTCTCCTCTGAGGTCGGTTAAATGTCCAACAGCGATGGTTTGTGTCTCCTCTGAGGTCGGTTAAATGTCCTTCAGTGATGGTTTGTGTCTCCTCTGAGGTCGGTCAAATGTCCATCAGCGATGGTTTGTGTCTCCTCTGAGGTCGGGTAAATGTCTGTTAGCGATGGTTTGTGTCTCCTCTGAGATCAGGTAAATGTCCGTCAGCGATGGTTTGTGTCTCCTCTGAGGTCGTGTAAATGTCCTTCAGTGATGGTTTATGTCTCCTCTGAGGTCAGGTAAATGTCCATCAACGATGGTTTGAGTCTCCTCTGAGGTCGTGTAAATGTCCTTCAGTGATGGTTTATGTCTCCTCTGAGGTCAGGTAAATGTCCATCAACGATGGTTTGTGTCTCCTTTGAGGTCGGTAAAATGTCCATCAACGATGGTTTGTGTATCCTCTGAGGTCGGGTAAATGTCCTTCAGCGATGGTTTGTGTCTCCTCTGAGGTCGGTTAAATGTCCATCAGCGAAGGTTTGTGTCTCCTCTGATGTCGGTTAAATGTCTTTCAGCGATGGTTTGTGTCTCCTCTGAGGTCAGGTAAATGTCCATCAACGATGGTTTGTGTCTCCTCTGAGGTCGGTAAAATGTCCATCAACGATGGTTTGTGTCTCCTCTGAGGTCGGTAAAATGTCCATCAACGATAATTTGTGTCTCCTCTGAGGTCGGGTAAATGTCCTTCAGCGATGGTTTGTGTCTCCTCTGAGGTCGGTTAAATGTCCATCAGCGAAGGTTTGTGTCTCCTCTGAGGTCGGTTAAATGTCCTTCAGTGATGGTTTGTGTCTCTTCTGAGGTCAGGTAAATGTCCATCAACGATAGTATGTGTCTCCTCTGAGGTCAGGTAAATAACCATCAGCGATGGTTTGTGTCTCCTCTGAGGTCGGTTAAATGTCCATAAGCGATGGTTTATGTCTCCTCTGAGGTCGGTTAAATGTCCATCAGCGATGGTTTGTGTCTCCTCTGAGGTCGGATAAATGTCCAAAAGCAAAGGTTTGTGTCTCCTCTGAGGTCAGGTAAATGTCCATCAGCGATGGTTTGTGTCTCCTCTGAGGTCGGATAAATGTCCATCAGCGATGGTTTGTGTCTCCTCTGAGGTCGGATAAATGTCCAAAAGCAATGGTTTGTGTCTCCTCTGTGGTCAGGTAAATGTCCATCAGCGATGGTTTGTGTCTCCTCTGAGGTCGGTTAAATGTCCATCAGCGATGGTTTGTGTCTCCTCTGAGGTCGGTTAAATGTCCGTCAGCGATGGTTTGTGTCTCCTCTGAGGTAGGTTAAATGTCCAACAACGATGGTTTGTGTCTCCTCTGAGGTCGGTCAAATGTCCTTCAGTGATGGTTTCTGTCTACTCTGAGGTCGGTTAAATGTCCAACAACGATGGTTTGTGTCTCCTCTGAGGTCGGTTAAATGTCCAACAACGATGGTTTGTGTCTCCTCTGAGGTCAGGTAAATGTCCAACAGCGATGGTTTGTGTCTCCTCTGAGGTCGGTTAAATGTCCTTCAGTGATGGTTTCTGTCTCTTCTGAGGTCAGGTAAATGTCCATCAACGATGGTATGTGTCTCCTCTGAGGTCAGGTAAATAACCATGAGCGATGGTTTGTGTCTCCTCTGAGGTCGGTTAAATGTCCTTCAGTGATGGTTTGTGTCTCCTCTGAGGTCAGGTAAATGTCCATCAACGATGGTATGTGTCTCCTCTGAGGTCAGGTGAATAACCATCAGCGATGGTTTGTGTCTCCTCTGAGGTCGGTTAAATGTCCATCAGCGATGGTTTATGTCTCCTCTGAGGTCGGTTAAATGTCCATCAGCGATGGTTTGTGTCTCCTCTGAGGTCGGATAAATGTCCAAAAGCAATGGTTTGTGTCTCCTCTGAGGTCAGGTAAATGTCCATCAGCGATGGTTTGTGTCTCCTCTGAGGTCGGTTAAATGTCCATTAGCGATGGTTTGTGTCTCCTCTGAGGTCGGATAAATGTCCAAAAGCAATGGTTTGTGTCTCCTCTGAGGTCAGGTAAATGTCCATCAGCGATGGTTTGTGTCTCCTCTGAGGTCGGTTAAATGTCCATCAACGATGGTTTGTGTCTCCTCTGAGGTCAGGTAAATGTCCATCAACGATGGTTTGTGTCTCCTCTGAGGTCGGTTAAATGTCCATCAGCGATGGTTTGTGTCTCCTCTGAGGTCGGTTAAATGTCCAACAACGATGGTTTGTGTCTCCTCTGAGGTCGGTTAAATGTCCAACAACGATGGTTTGTGTCTCCTCTGAGGTCAGGTAAATGTCCATCAACGATGGTTTGTGTCTCCTCTGAGGTCGGTTAAATGTCCTTCAGTGATGGTTTGTGTCTCTTTTCTGAGGTCGGTTAAATGTCCAACAGCGATGGTTTGTGTCTCCTCTGAGGTCAGGAAAATGTCCGTCAACGATGGTTTGTGTCTCCTCTGAGGTCGGTTAAATGTCCAACAACGATGGTTTGTGTCTCCTCTGAGGTCAGGAAAATGTCCGTCAACGATGGTTTGTGTCTCCTCTGAGGTCGGTTAAATGTCCGTCAGCGATGGTTTGTGTCTCCTCTGAGGTCAGGTAAATGTCCGTCAGCGATGGTTTGTGTCTCCTCTGAGGTCAGGTAAATGTCCAACAGCGATGGTTTGTGTCTCCTCTGAGGTCAGGAAAATGTCCGTCAACGATGGTTTGTGTCTCCTCTGAGGTCAGGTAATTGTCCGTCAATGATGGTTTGTGTCTCCTCTGAGGTCGGTTAAATGTCCATCAGCAATGGTTTGTGTCTCCTCTGAGGTCGGTTAAATGTCCATCAGCGATGGTTTGTGTCTCCTCTGAGGTCAGGTAAATGTCCATCAGCGATGGTTTGTGTCTCCTCTGAGGTCGGTTAAATGTCCATCAGCGATGGTTTGTGTCTCTTCTGAGGTCGGTTAAATGTCCGTCAACGATGGTTTGTGTCTCCTCTGAGGTCGGTTAAATGTCCTTCATTGATGGTTTGTGTCTCCTCTGAGGTCGGTCAAATGTCCATCAGCGATGGTTTGTGTCTCCTCTCAGGTCGGGTAAATGTCTGTTAGCGATGGTTTGTGTCTCCTCTGAGGTCAGGTAAATGTCCGTCAGCGATGGTTTGTGTCTCCTCTGAGGTCAGGTAAATGTCCATCAACGATGGTTTGTGTCTCCTCTGAGGTCGGTAAAATGTCCAACAACGATGGTTTGTGTCTCCTCTGAGGTCAGGTAAATGTCCATCAACGATGGTTTGTGTCTCCTCTGAGGTCGGTTAAATGTCCAACAGCGATGGTTTGTGTCTCCTCTGAGGTCGGTTAAATGTCCTTCAGTGATGGTTTGTGTCTCCTCTGAGGTCGGTCAAATGTCCATCAGCGATGGTTTGTGTCTCCTCTGAGGTCGGGTAAATGTCTGTTAGCGATGGTTTGTGTCTCCTCTGAGGTCAGGTAAATGTCCGTCAGCGATGGTTTGTGTCTCCTCTGAGGTCGTGTAAATGTCCTTCAGTGATGGTTTATGTCTCCTCTGAGGTCAGGTAAATGTCCATCAACGATGGTTTGAGTCTCCTCTGAGGTCGTGTAAATGTCCTTCAGTGATGGTTTATGTCTCCTCTGAGGTCAGGTAAATGTCCATCAACGATGGTTTGTGTCTCCTTTGAGGTCGGTAAAATGTCCATCAACGATGGTTTGTGTATCCTCTGAGGTCGGGTAAATGTCCTTCAGCGATGGTTTGTGTCTCCTCTGAGGTCGGTTAAATGTCCATCAGCGAAGGTTTGTGTCTCCTCTGATGTCGGTTAAATGTCTTTCAGCGATGGTTTGTGTCTCCTCTGAGGTCAGGTAAATGTCCATCAACGATGGTTTGTGTCTCCTCTGAGGTCGGTAAAATGTCCATCAACGATGGTTTGTGTCTCCTCTGAGGTCGGTAAAATGTCCATCAACGATAATTTGTGTCTCCTCTGAGGTCGGGTAAATGTCCTTCAGCGATGGTTTGTGTCTCCTCTGAGGTCGGTTAAATGTCCATCAGCGAAGGTTTGTGTCTCCTCTGAGGTCGGTTAAATGTCCTTCAGTGATGGTTTGTGTCTCTTCTGAGGTCAGGTAAATGTCCATCAACGATAGTATGTGTCTCCTCTGAGGTCAGGTAAATAACCATCAGCGATGGTTTGTGTCTCCTCTGAGGTCGGTTAAATGTCCATAAGCGATGGTTTATGTCTCCTCTGAGGTCGGTTAAATGTCCATCAGCGATGGTTTGTGTCTCCTCTGAGGTCGGATAAATGTCCAAAAGCAATGGTTTGTGTCTCCTCTGAGGTCAGGTAAATGTCCATCAGCGATGGTTTGTGTCTCCTCTGAGGTCGGATAAATGTCCATCAGCGATGGTTTGTGTCTCCTCTGAGGTCGGATAAATGTCCAAAAGCAATGGTTTGTGTCTCCTCTGTGGTCAGGTAAATGTCCATCAGCGATGGTTTGTGTCTCCTCTGAGGTCGGTTAAATGTCCAACAGCGATGGTTTGTGTCTCCTCTGAGGTCGGTTAAATGTCCGTCAGCGATGGTTTGTGTCTCCTCTGAGGTAGGTTAAATGTCCAACAACGATGGTTTGTGTCTCCTCTGAGGTCGGTCAAATGTCCTTCAGTGATGGTTTCTGTCTACTCTGAGGTCGGTTAAATGTCCAACAACGATGGTTTGTGTCTCCTCTGAGGTCGGTTAAATGTCCAACAACGATGGTTTGTGTCTCCTCTGAGGTCAGGTAAATTTCCAACAGCGATGGTTTGTGTCTCCTCTGAGGTCGGTTAAATGTCCTTCAGTGATGGTTTCTGTCTCTTCTGAGGTCAGGTAAATGTCCATCAACGATGGTATGTGTCTCCTCTGAGGTCAGGTAAATAACCATGAGCGATGGTTTGTGTCTCCTCTGAGGTCGGTTAAATGTCCTTCAGTGATGGTTTGTGTCTCCTCTGAGGTCAGGTAAATGTCCATCAACGATGGTATGTGTCTCCTCTGAGGTCAGGTGAATAACCATCAGCGATGGTTTGTGTCTCCTCTGAGGTCGGTTAAATGTCCATCAGCGATGGTTTATGTCTCCTCTGAGGTCGGTTAAATGTCCATCAGCGATGGTTTGTGTCTCCTCTGAGGTCGGATAAATGTCCAAAAGCAATGGTTTGTGTCTCCTCTGAGGTCAGGTAAATGTCCATCAGCGATGGTTTGTGTCTCCTCTGAGGTCGGTTAAATGTCCATTAGCGATGGTTTGTGTCTCCTCTGAGGTCGGATAAATGTCCAAAAGCAATGGTTTGTGTCTCCTCTGAGGTCAGGTAAATGTCCATCAGCGATGGTTTGTGTCTCCTCTGAGGTCGGTTAAATGTCCATCAGCGATGGTTTGTGTCTCCTCTGAGGTCGGTTAAATGTCCGTCAGCGATGGTTTGTGTCTCCTCTGAGGTAGGTTAAATGTCCAACAACGATGGTTTGTGTCTCCTCTGAGGTCGGTCAAATGTCCTTCAGTGATGGTTTCTGTCTCCTCTGAGGTCGGTTAAATGTCCAACAACGATGGTTTGTGTCTCCTCTGAGGTCGGTAAAATGTCCAACAACGATGGTTTGTGTCTCCTCTGAGGTCGGTTAAATGTCCAACAACGATGGTTTGTGTCTCCTCTGAGGTCAGGTAAATGTCCATCAACGATGGTTTGTGTCTCCTCTGAGGTCGGTTAAATGTCCTTCAGTGATGGTTTGTGTCTCTTTTCTGAGGTCGGTTAAATGTCCAACAGCGATGGTTTGTGTCTCCTCTGAGGTCGGTTAAATGTCCAACAGCGATGGTTTGTGTCTCCTCTGAGGTCGGTTAAATGTCCAACAGCGATGGTTTGTGTCTCCTCTGAGGTCGGTTAAATGTCCTTCAGTGATGGTTTCTGTCTCTTCTGAGGTCAGGTAAATGTCCATCAACGATGGTATGTGTCTCCTCTGAGGTCAGGTAAATAACTATGAGCGATGGTTTGTGTCTCCTCTGAGGTCGGTTAAATGTCCTTCAGTGATGGTTTGTGTCTCCTCTGAGGTCAGGTAAATGTCCATCAACGATGGTATGTGTCTCCTCTGAGGTCAGGTGAATAACCATCAGCGATGGTTTGTGTCTCCTCTGAGGTCGGATAAATGTCCATCAGCGATGGTTTATGTCTCCTCTGAGGTCGGTTAAATGTCCATCAGCGATGGTTTGTGTCTCCTCTGAGGTCGGATAAATGTCCATCAGCGATGGTTTATGTCTCCTCTGAGGTCGGTTAAATGTCCATCAGCGATGGTTTGTGTCTCCTCTGAGGTCGGTTAAATGTCCTTCAGTGATGGTTTCTGTCTCTTCTGAGGTCAGGTAAATGTCCATCAGCGATGGTTTGTGTCTCCTCTGAGGTCAGGTAAATGTCCATCAGCGATGGTTTGTGTCTCCTCTGAGGTAGGTTAAATGTCCAACAACGATGGTTTGTGTCTCCTCTGAGTTCGGTCAAATGTCCTTCAGTGATGGTTTCTGTCTCCTCTGAGGTCGGTTAAATGTCCAACAACGATGGTTTGTGTCTCCTCTGAGGTCAGGTAAATGTCCTTCAGCGATGGTTTGTGTCTCCTCTGAGGTCGGTTAAATGTCCATCAGCGAAGGTTTGTGTCTCCTCTGAGTTCGGTTAAATGTCCATCAACGATGGTTTGTGTCTCCTCTGAGGTCAGGTAAATGTCCATCAGCGATGGTTTGTGTCTCCTCTTAGGTCGGTTAAATGTCCATCAGCAATGGTTTGTGTCTCCTCTGAGGTCAGGTAAATGTCCATCAACGATGGTTTGTGTCTCCTCTGAGGTCAGGTAAATGTCCAACAGCGATGGTTTGTGTATCCTCTGAGGTCGGTTAAATGTCCATCAACGATGGTTTGTGTCTCCTCTGAGGTCGGTTAAATGTCCATCAGCGATGGTTTGTGTCTCCTCTGAGGTCGGTTAAATGTCCATCAGCGATGGTTTGTGTCTCCTCTGAGGTCAGGTAAATGTCCATCAGCGATGGTTTGTGTCTCCTCTGAGGTCGGTTAAATGTCCATCAGCGATGGTTTGTGTCTCCTCTGAGGTCGGTTAAATGTCCGTCAACGATGGTTTGTGTCTCCTCTGAGGTCAGGTAAATGTCCGTCAACGATGGTTTGTGTCTCCTCTGAGGTCGGTTAAATGTCCATCAGCCATGGTTTGTGTCTCCTCTGAGGTCGGTTAAATGTCCAACAACGATGGTTTGTGTCTCCTCTGAGGTCGGTTAAATGTCCAACAACGATGGTTTGTGTCTCCTCTGAGGTCAGGTAAATGTCCATCAACGATGGTTTGTGTCTCCTCTGAGGTCGGTTAAATGTCCTTCAGTGATGGTTTGTGTCTCTTTTCTGAGGTCGGTTAAATGTCCAACAGCGATGGTTTGTGTCTCCTCTGAGGTCAGGAAAATGTCCGTCAACGATGGTTTGTGTCTCCTCTGAGGTCGGTTAAATGTCCAACAACGATGGTTTGTGTCTCCTCTGAGGTCAGGAAAATGTCCGTCAACGATGGTTTGTGTCTCCTCTGAGGTCGGTTAAATGTCCGTCAGCGATGGTTTGTGTCTCCTCTGAGGTCAGGTAAATGTCCGTCAGCGATGGTTTGTGTCTCCTCTGAGGTCAGGTAAATGTCCAACAGCGATGGTTTGTGTCTCCTCTGAGGTCGGTTAAATGTCCAACAGCGATGGTTTGTGTCTCCTCTGAGGTCGGTTAAATGTCCTTCAGTGATGGTTTCTGTCTCTTCTGAGGTCAGGTAAATGTCCATCAACGATGGTATGTGTCTCCTCTGAGGTCAGGTAAATAACTATGAGCGATGGTTTGTGTCTCCTCTGAGGTCGGTTAAATGTCCTTCAGTGATGGTTTGTGTCTCCTCTGAGGTCAGGTAAATGTCCATCAACGATGGTATGTGTCTCCTCTGAGGTCAGGTGAATAACCATCAGCGATGGTTTGTGTCTCCTCTGAGGTCGGATAAATGTCCATCAGCGATGGTTTATGTCTCCTCTGAGGTCGGTTAAATGTCCATCAGCGATGGTTTGTGTCTCCTCTGAGGTCGGATAAATGTCCATCAGCGATGGTTTATGTCTCCTCTGAGGTCGGTTAAATGTCCATCAGCGATGGTTTGTGTCTCCTCTGAGGTCGGTTAAATGTCCTTCAGTGATGGTTTCTGTCTCTTCTGAGGTCAGGTAAATGTCCATCAGCGATGGTTTGTGTCTCCTCTGAGGTCAGGTAAATGTCCATCAGCGATGGTTTGTGTCTCCTCTGAGGTAGGTTAAATGTCCAACAACGATGGTTTGTGTCTCCTCTGAGTTCGGTCAAATGTCCTTCAGTGATGGTTTCTGTCTCCTCTGAGGTCGGTTAAATGTCCAACAACGATGGTTTGTGTCTCCTCTGAGGTCAGGTAAATGTCCTTCAGCGATGGTTTGTGTCTCCTCTGAGGTCGGTTAAATGTCCATCAGCGAAGGTTTGTGTCTCCTCTGAGTTCGGTTAAATGTCCATCAACGATGGTTTGTGTCTCCTCTGAGGTCAGGTAAATGTCCATCAGCGATGGTTTGTGTCTCCTCTTAGGTCGGTTAAATGTCCATCAGCAATGGTTTGTGTCTCCTCTGAGGTCAGGTAAATGTCCATCAACGATGGTTTGTGTCTCCTCTGAGGTCAGGTAAATGTCCAACAGCGATGGTTTGTGTATCCTCTGAGGTCGGTTAAATGTCCATCAACGATGGTTTGTGTCTCCTCTGAGGTCGGTTAAATGTCCATCAGCGATGGTTTGTGTCTCCTCTGAGGTCGGTTAAATGTCCATCAGCGATGGTTTGTGTCTCCTCTGAGGTCAGGTAAATGTCCATCAGCGATGGTTTGTGTCTCCTCTGAGGTCGGTTAAATGTCCATCAGCGATGGTTTGTGTCTCCTCTGAGGTCGGTTAAATGTCCGTCAACGATGGTTTGTGTCTCCTCTGAGGTCAGGTAAATGTCCGTCAACGATGGTTTGTGTCTCCTCTGAGGTCGGTTAAATGTCCATCAGCCATGGTTTGTGTCTCCTCTGAGGTCGGTTAAATGTCCAACAACGATGGTTTGTGTCTCCTCTGAGGTCGGTTAAATGTCCAACAACGATGGTTTGTGTCTCCTCTGAGGTCAGGTAAATGTCCATCAACGATGGTTTGTGTCTCCTCTGAGGTCGGTTAAATGTCCTTCAGTGATGGTTTGTGTCTCTTTTCTGAGGTCGGTTAAATGTCCAACAGCGATGGTTTGTGTCTCCTCTGAGGTCAGGAAAATGTCCGTCAACGATGGTTTGTGTCTCCTCTGAGGTCGGTTAAATGTCCAACAACGATGGTTTGTGTCTCCTCTGAGGTCAGGAAAATGTCCGTCAACGATGGTTTGTGTCTCCTCTGAGGTCGGTTAAATGTCCGTCAGCGATGGTTTGTGTCTCCTCTGAGGTCAGGTAAATGTCCGTCAGCGATGGTTTGTGTCTCCTCTGAGGTCAGGTAAATGTCCAACAGCGATGGTTTGTGTCTCCTCTGAGGTCAGGAAAATGTCCGTCAACGATGGTTTGTGTCTCCTCTGAGGTCAGGTAATTGTCCGTCAATGATGGTTTGTGTCTCCTCTGAGGTCGGTTAAATGTCCATCAGCAATGGTTTGTGTCTCCTCTGAGGTCGGTTAAATGTCCATCAGCGATGGTTTGTGTCTCCTCTGAGGTCAGGTAAATGTCCATCAGCGATGGTTTGTGTCTCCTCTGAGGTCGGTTAAATGTCCATCAGCGATGGTTTGTGTCTCTTCTGAGGTCGGTTAAATTTCCGTCAACGATGGTTTGTGTCTCCTCTGAGGTCGGTTAAATGTCCTTCATTGATGGTTTGTGTCTCCTCTGAGGTCGGTCAAATGTCCATCAGCGATGGTTTGTGTCTCCTCTCAGGTCGGGTAAATGTCTGTTAGCGATGGTTTGTGTCTCCTCTGAGGTCAGGTAAATGTCCGTCAGCGATGGTTGATGTCTCCTCTGAGGTCAGGTAAATGTCCATCAACGATGGTTTGAGTCTCCTCTGAGGTCGTGTAAAATGTCCAACAACGATGGTTTGTGTCTCCTCTGAGGTCAGGTAAATGTCCATCAACGATGGTTTGTGTCTCCTCTGAGGTCGGTTAAATGTCCAACAGCGATGGTTTGTGTCTCCTCTGAGGTCGGTTAAATGTCCTTCAGTGATGGTTTGTGTCTCCTCTGAGGTCGGTCAAATGTCCATCAGCGATGGTTTGTGTCTCCTCTGAGGTCGGGTAAATGTCTGTTAGCGATGGTTTGTGTCTCCTCTGAGATCAGGTAAATGTCCGTCAGCGATGGTTTGTGTCTCCTCTGAGGTCGTGTAAATGTCCTTCAGTGATGGTTTATGTCTACTCTGAGGTCAGGTAAATGTCCATCAACGATGGTTTGAGTCTCCTCTGAGGTCGTGTAAATGTCCTTCAGTGATGGTTTATGTCTCCTCTGAGGTCAGGTAAATGTCCATCAACGATGGTTTGTGTCTCCTTTGAGGTCGGTAAAATGTCCATCAACGATGGTTTGTGTATCCTCTGAGGTCGGGTAAATGTCCTTCAGCGATGGTTTGTGTCTCCTCTGAGGTCGGTTAAATGTCTTTCAGCGATGGTTTGTGTCTCCTCTGAGGTCAGGTAAATGTCCATCAACGATGGTTTGTGTCTCCTCTGAGGTCGGTAAAATGTCCATCAACGATGGTTTGTGTCTCCTCTGAGGTCGGTAAAATGTCCATCAACGATAATTTGTGTCTCCTCTGAGGTCGGGTAAATGTCCTTCAGCGATGGTTTGTGTCTCCTCTGAGGTCGGTTAAATGTCCATCAGCGAAGGTTTGTGTCTCCTCTGAGGTCGGTTAAATGTCCTTCAGTGATGGTTTGTGTCTCCTCTGAGGTCGGTCAAATGTCCAACAACGATGGTTTGTGTCTCCTCTGAGGTCAGGTAAATGTCTATCAACGATGGTTTGTGTCTCCTCTGAGGTCAGGTAAATGTCCATCAACGATGGTTTGTGTCTCCTCTGAGGTCAGGTAAATGTCCATCAACGATGGTTTGTGTCTCCTTTGAGGTCAGGTAAATGTCCATCAACGATGGTTTGTGTCTCCTCTGGGGTCTGTTAAATGTCCAACAGCGATGGTTTGTGTCTCCTCTGAGGTCGGTTAGATGTCCTTCAGTGATGGTTTGTGTCTCCTCTGAGGTTGGTTAAATGTCCAACAGCGATGGTTTCTGTCTCTTCTGAGGTCGGTTAAATGTCCATCAATGATGGTTTGTGTCTCCTCTGAGGTCGGTTAAATGTCCAACAGCGATGGTTTGTGTCTCCTCTGAGGTCGGTTAAATGTCCTTCATTGATGGTTTGTGTCTCCTCTGAGGTCGGTCAAATGTCCATCAGCGATGGTTTGTGTCTCCTCTCAGGTCGGGTAAATGTCTGTTAGCGATGGTTTGTGTCTCCTCTGAGGTCAGGTAAATGTCCGTCAACGATGGTTTGTGTCTCCTCTGAGGTCAGGTAAATGTCCATCAACGATGGTTTGTGTCTCCTCTGAGGTCGGTAAAATGTCCAACAACGATGGTTTGTGTCTCCTCTGAGGTCAGGTAAATGTCCATCAACGATGGTTTGTGTCTCCTCTGAGGTCGGTTAAATGTCCTTCAGTGATGGTTTGTGTCTCCTCTGAGGTCGGTTAAATGTCCTTCATTGATGGTTTGTGTCTCCTCTGAGGTCGGTCAAATGTCCATCAGCGATGGTTTGTGTCTCCTCTGAGGTCAGGTAAATGTCCGTCAGCGATGGTTTGTGTCTCCTCTGAGGTCGTGTAAATGTCCTTCAGTGATGGTTTATGTCTCCTCTGAGGTCAGGTAAATGTCCATCAACGATGGTTTGAGTCTCCTCTGAGGTCGTGTAAATGTCCTTCAGTGATGGTTTATGTCTCCTCTGAGGTCAGGTAAATGTCCATCAACGATGGTTTCTGTCTCCTTTGAGGTCGGTAAAATGTCCATCAACGATGGTTTGTGTATCCTCTGAGGTCGGGTAAATGTCCTTCAGCGATGGTTTGTGTCTCCTTTGATGTCGGTAAAATGTCCATCAACGATGGTTTGTGTATCCTCTGAGGTCGGGTAAATGTCCTTCAGCGATGGTTTGTGTCTCCTCTGAGGTCGGTTAAATGTCCATCAGCGAAGGTTTGTGTCTCCTCTGATGTCGGTTAAATGTCCTTCAGCGATGGTTTGTGTCTCCTCTGAGGTCAGGTAAATGTCCATCAACGATGGTTTGTGTCTCCTCTGAGGTCGGTAAAATGTCCATCAACGATGGTTTGTGTCTCCTCTGAGGTCGGTAAAATGTCCATCAACGATAATTTGTGTCTCCTCTGAGGTCGGGTAAATGTCCTTCAGCGATGGTTTGTGTCTCCTCTGTTGTCGGTTAAATGTCCATCAGCGAAGGTTTGTGTCTCCTCTGAGGTCGGTTAAATGTCCTTCAGTGATGGTTTGTGTCTCCTCTGAGGTCGGTTAAATGTCCAACAACGATGGTTTGTGTCTCCTCTGAGGTCAGGTAAATGTCCATCAACGATGGTTTGTGTCTCCTCTGAGGTCAGGTAAATGTCCATCAACGATGGTTTGTGTCTCCTCTGAGGTCAGGTAAATGTCCATCAACGATGGTTTGTGTCTCCTTTGAGGTCAGGTAAATGTCCATCAACGATGGTTTGTGTCTCCTCTGGGGTCTTTTAAATGTCCAACAGCGATGGTTTGTGTCTCCTCTGAGGTCGGTTAGATGTCCTTCAGTGATGGTTTGTGTCTCCTCTGAGGTTGGTTAAATGTCCAACAGCGATGGTTTCTGTCTCTTCTGAGGTCGGTTAAATGTCCATCAATGATGGTTTGTGTCTCCTCTGAGGTCGGTTAAATGTCCAACAGCGATGGTTTGTGTCTCCTCTGAGGTCGGTTAAATGTCCTTCATTGATGGTTTGTGTCTCCTCTGAGGTCGGTCAAATGTCCATCAGCGATGGTTTGTGTCTCCTCTCAGGTCGGGTAAATGTCTGTTAGCGATGGTTTGTGTCTCCTCTGAGGTCAGGTAAATGTCCGTCAACGATGGTTTGTGTCTCCTCTGAGGTCAGGTAAATGTCCATCAACGATGGTTTGTGTCTCCTCTGAGGTCGGTAAAATGTCCAACAACGATGGTTTGTGTCTCCTCTGAGGTCAGGTAAATGTCCATCAACGATGGTTTGTGTCTCCTCTGAGGTCGGTTAAATGTCCTTCAGTGATGGTTTGTGTCTCCTCTGAGGTCGGTCAAATGTCCATCAGCGATGGTTTGTGTCTCCTCTGAGGTCGGGTAAATGTCTGTTAGCGATGGTTTGTGTCTCCTCTGAGGTCAGGTAAATGTCCGTCAGCGATGGTTTGTGTCTCCTCTGAGGTCGTGTAAATGTCCTTCAGTGATGGTTTATGTCTCCTCTGAGGTCAGGTAAATGTCCATCAACGATGGTTTGAGTCTCCTCTGAGGTCGTGTAAATGTCCTTCAGTGATGGTTTATGTCTCCTCTGAGGTCAGGTAAATGTCCATCAACGATGGTTTCTGTCTCCTTTGAGGTCGGTAAAATGTCCATCAACGATGGTTTGTGTCTCCTCTGAGGTCGTGTAAATGTCCTTCAGTGATGGTTTGTGTCTCCTCTGAGGTCAGGTAAATGTCCATCAACGATGGTTTGTGTCTCCTCTGAGGTCGGTAAAATGTCCATCAACGATGGTTTGTGTCTCCTCTGAGGTCGGTAAAATGTCCATCAACGATAATTTGTGTCTCCTCTGAGGTCGGGTAAATGTCCTTTAGCGATGGTTTGTGTCTCCTCTGAGGTCGGTTAAATGTCCATCAGCGAAGGTTTGTGTCTCCTCTGAGGTCGGTTAAATGTCCTTCAGTGATGGTTTATCTCTCCTCTGAGGTCAGGTAAATTTCCATCAACGATGGTTTCTGTCTCCTTTGAGGTCGGTAAAATGTCCATCAACGATGGTTTGTGTATCCTCTGAGGTCGGGTAAATGTCCTTCAGCGATGGTTTGTGTCTCCTCTGAGGTCGGTTAAATGTCCTTCAGCGAAGGTTTGTGTCTCCTCTGATGTCGGTTAAATGTCCTTCAGCGATGGTTTGTGTCTCCTCTGAGGTCAGGTAAATGTCCATCAACGATGGTTTGTGTCTCCTCTGAGGTCGGTAAAATGTCCATCAACGATGGTTTGTGTCTCCTCTGAGGTCGGTAAAATGTCCATCAACGATAATTTGTGTCTCCTCTGAGGTCGGGTAAATGTCCTTCAGCGATGGTTTGTGTCTCCTCTGAGGTCGGTTAAATGTCCATCAGCGAAGGTTTGTGTCTCCTCTGAGGTCGGTTAAATGTCCTTCAGTGATGGTTTGTGTCTCCTCTGAGGTCAGGTAAATGTCCTTCAGTGATGGTTTGTGTCTCCTCTGAGGTCGGTTAAATGTCCATCAACGATGGTTTGTGTCTCCTCTGAGGTCAGGTAAATGTCCATCAACGATGGTTTGTGTCTCCTCTGAGGTCAGGTAAATGTCCATCAACGATGGTTTGTGTCTCCTCTGAGGTCGGTAAAATGTCCATCAGCGATGGTTTTTGTCTCCTCTGAGGTCGGTTAAATGTCCTTCAGTGATGGTTTGTGTCTCCTCTGAGGTCAGGTAAATGTCCATCAACGATGGTTTGTGTCTCCTCTGAGGTCGGTAAAATGTCCTTCAGTGATGGTTTCTGTCTCCTCTGAGGTCGGTTAAATGTCCATCAACGATGGTTTGTGTCTCCTCTGAGGTCAGGTAAATGTCCATCAACGATGGTTTGTGTCTCCTCTGAGGTCGGTAAAATGTCCATCAGCGATGGTTTTTGTCTCCTCTGAGGTCGGTAAAATGTCCGTCAGTGATGGTTTGTGTTTTCTCTGAGGTCGGTTAAATGTCCATCAGTGATGGTTTGTGTCTCCTCTGAGGTCAGGTAAATGTCCATCAACGATGGTTTGTGTCTCCTCTGAGGTCAGTAAAATGTCCATCAACGATGGTTTGTGTCTCCTCTGAGGTCGGTAAAATGTCCGTCAGTGATGGTTTGTGTTTTCTCTGAGGTCGGTTAAATGTCCATCAGTGATGGTTTGTGTCTCCTCAAGGTCAGTTAAATGTCCATCAGTGAAGGGAGAGGGGAGCTCCCTATTCTTCTCTCTTAAGCCTCCCCACGTCTGCCCTTCATCCAGCTGTCGTACCAAACTGTGATGCAGTCCATCAGCAGGCTCTAGTCTGGATGGACTAGTGCTATGTCAGTGCTGAGCCTCCTGAAGTCAACAATGATCTCCTTGGTTTTCTTTGTGTCCAGAACCAGGTTGTTCTTTAAACGCCAGGCTTTAATGGAGATCATGTGTTTCACTGAGTTACTGGAACACAGGAACATTTCTATGATATTCTTACTTACTGAGTGGATCTTTAATGGTAGGTCTTCTTCTTCTTCCACGCGAGAGAATTGTGATCAATCTAACTGTCTCCCATCAGAGCTGCTTGTCTTCTTCACATGTTTCCATCACACAAGCTTCACTAAATAAGCACAGAAACAAGTTCTGACAGCTAACATGAGCAGCTTATGTTATAGCTCCACCTGCTGGACATGAAGACATCCAACTTTTGTTTCCTCAATTAAGCCAGAGAACATTAGCTGATTCTAATATTTATCATGTTTCAGAGGAAGAAATCTCTGGAACAGTGATGTCAGACGAAAGCAGCAGGGTGTGAAATAATGGAAAGTGTTTGAGGTAGAAGAGCAGCTGATTGGGTCACATGGAGAGGAATACTGCTAATACTGCAGTCAGGAGACAGTAATTCATATAATGTGTTAAAGTAAAAGTAAAGGTTGCTTTTATGGAGTAGATGGAGAACAGGTCCAAACACAAATGCCAAAGAATCCTAACATCAATGAACAAAACAATGATTTCAAATCGAGACATTTTGTTATTTTAATGATCATTGCTTACAGCTCAAAATCCCCGAAAATTAGGATATCGTGAAAAGGTTCAACATTTTAGGCTCAAAGTGTCTCACTCTAATCAGCTAATGAATCCAAAACAGCTCCAACGGGTTCCTGAGCCTTTAAATGGTATTTCAGTCTGGTTCAGTAGGAATCACAATAATTAGGAAGACTGCTGACCTGACAGTTGTGCAGAAAACCATCGTTGACCTCCTCCACAAGGAGGAAAAGCCTCAGAATTCAATGCAAAAGAAGTTGGATGTTGATGATAACAAAAAAGGCTTGAAATATCTCGCTTTGCATGTAATGAGTCTATCTCATATATTAGTTTCACCTTTTAAGCTGAATTCCTGTAATGAATTAAGTTTTGCACAATATTCGTATTTTTCGAGTTTCAGAATAAGAATCAAAATCACTTTATTGCCATTGCCAGTAAAAAATAAATAAATAAATTTACAGACTAGGAATTTGCTCTAATGTATCAGTGCAGATAAATAACAAAGTAAAAGAGAAATTAGGTAAAAACAAAATCATAACATACTTTTAAATTAAATAATTGGTTAAAAACAACAACAATATGTTTGTTTGTTTTTTGTAACAGTAGCAGGGGAAAGTGTGGCTATTTAGCTATTATTTAAGAGTCTGATGGCTGAGGGGAAGAAGCTGTTCCTGTGGCAGGCAGTTCTGGTCCGGATAGACCGTAGTCTCCTTCCTGAGGGGAGAGGGTTAAACAGGCTGTGTCCAGAGTGAGAAGGGTCAGCCACAATCCGACCTGCACGACCCAAAGACCTGGTGATGTTGTCACGAGGTGTGTGTGGAGAATGGACCCAAACGCACTCGCTGAAGGAAGGTGCAGGATGTTTATTAAAGTGAGGAGATCGTGATGATGGTGGTGAACGGAGACGAGGGCAGGAATGGAGAGACTGGACATCGGGCTGGAACGAAGAGGCAGGAAGACGACACACCATGGGGATGAAGACAATATAGGACTAGGAGGAAGGAGGACTAGGATCAGGTGTGGATGATGAGACAGACAGGTGAACACAATCAGGCAGGAATAGGGCAGCGTGACAGGACCCCCCCCTTTAAAGGTGGATTCCAGACACCGTGGAAAGAGTGAAAAAGAAAGGGAAGAGAAAAAAAACAAGCACCCTTGCCAGGGTGGGTGGAGGGGGCCCACGGAAGGAGGGCCCCGAGTCTCTTTGGGTACGCCCCTGGAAGTCTGGCGGACGGCCCCGGTGGCGGCCCCTGAGGACCTGGAGGTCGGGCGGACGGCCTCGGCGGCGTCCTCTGGCTGGACGGAGGTCGGGCGGACGGCCCCGGCGGCGTCCTCTGGCTGGACGGAGGTCGGGCGGACGGCCCTTAGGTCCTCTTCTGAGGGTCAGGTAGTGCCAAAGATGCCTGGCCGGTAAAGGTCGGCCGAGACAAAGAGAGTCTGGAGGCTCGGACGCCCCCTGAGACGGAGAGTCTGGAGGCTCGGACGCCTCCTGAGACGGAGAGTCTGGAGGCTCGGACGCCTCCTCAGACGAAGGTTCTGGAGGCTCGGACGCCTCCTCAGACGAAGGTTCTGGAGGCTCGGACGCCTCCTCAGACGAAGGTTCTGGAGGCTCGGACGCCTCCTCAGACGAAGGTTCTGGAGGCTCGGACGCCTCCTGAGACGGAGAGTCTGGAGGCTCGGACGCCTCCTCAGACGACCGTTCTGGAGGCTCCAGTGACGGGGACGGGTCCTCCCTGACCCTCCCTGGGAGCTTCAGCGACGGGGACGGGTCCTCCCTGACCCTCCCCAGGAGCTCCAGCGACGCATGGGGAAATGTCCATCGCTGGAGAGCCGCCGCTGTGACCGCCAGAAACACGGCAGCCACAACAACGGCGGGCTCTGGAGCTGGAACGGGCTCATGGACTGGAACGGGCTCATGGACTGGAACGGGCTCATGGACTGGAACGGGCTCATGGACTGGAGCTGGAACGGGCTCATGGACTGGAACGGGCTCACGGACCGGAACAGGAACGGGCTCACGGACCGGAGCCGGAACGGGCTCACGGACCGGAGCCGGAACGGGCTCACGGACCGGAGCCGGAACTTCCCCGGGAGCGGCCCCACCTCGGCAGCGTCGCTGTCTGCGGCGAGGCGCTCCCCTGGAGCAGAGGTAGGCCGTCTTGTCCCCATAGAAAAACTCGAAGAGGTCCTCCTCCCTGATGTGAGGAGCCCCCGAAGAGCCAGCTGGAGGAGGGACAAAGACGGCGGGGGAGAGAACCGGCGGTGGGTGCCACGCGGAGATGGAGCCGACATTGGTGGTCCATGTGGCCGCGCCGCCCTGCTCCTCGCTCGCTGAAACACCGGTTCGGCGGGTCCGTCGCCTACGGCCAGATGGTGGAGGCGGAGAGGGCGGACCGATCGTCTGGTCCAACGCGTCCTGGCGAATCCTCTCCGCCTCGCGCCGCAGATCGGCGAGCTCCCGGGCCGAGAAGACACTCTGGAAGTGAGGGAGCACTCCGAGGATCTCCCCGGCTCCGGAGACCCGCACAGGGAGGTGAGGAGAGGCAGCGAGTCTGGCCAGGTTAGCCCAGACGTCCTGGCGCAGGGCGGCGATCTCCTGGGCGAGTGCTGGGTCCATGTTTAGGGCCGGATCATTCTGTCACGAGGTGTGTGTGGAGAATGGACCCAAACGCACTCGCTGAAGGAAGGTGCAGGATGTTTATTAAAGTGAGGAGATCGTGATGATGGTGGTGAACGGAGACGAGGGCAGGAATGGAGAGACTGGACATCGGGCTGGAACGAAGAGGCAGGAAGACGACACACCATGGGGATGAAGACAATATAGGACTAGGAGGAAGGAGGACTAGGATCAGGTGTGGATGATGAGACAGACAGGTGAACACAATCAGGCAGGAATAGGGCAGCGTGACAGATGTACAGCTCATGTAAAGGTCAGAGGTTGCAGCCAATCACCTTCTCAGCAGTCCGCACAATGCGCTGCAGTCTGTCTCTGTCCCTGGTGGTGGCCCCCGTGTACCATACGGTGATGGAAGAGGTGATGATGGACTCTATGATGGCTGTGTAAAACTGCACCATCAAATCCATTGGCAGTTTGAGCTTCCTCAGCTGCCGCAGGAAGAACATCCTCTGCTGGGCCTTCTTAATGAGGGAGGTAATGGTCAGCTCCCACTTAAGGTTCTGGGTGATGGTAGTACCCAGGAAGCGGAAGGAGTCCACAATGGAGATGGGGAGGTCCATGAGGGCAAGGGGGGATGGTGGGGCTGAGACTTTCCTGAAATCCACAATCATCTCCACTGTCTTCTGAGTGTTGAACTGCAGGTTGTTGCGGCTGCACCAGGACACCAGCCGATCCACATCCTTTCTGTAAGCAGACTCATCACCATCTGAGATGAGCCCAATAAGGGTGGTGTCATCTGCAAACTTGGTCAGTTTCACGGACTGATGGCTGGAGGTGCAGAAGTTCGTATACAGAGAGAATAGCAGAGGTGAAAGTACACAGCCCTGAGGGGAGCCGGTGCAGATGGTCCCCAGCCGCACGTACTGCCTCCCATCCGTCAGGAAGTCGGTGATCCACCTGCAGATGGAGTCGGGCACGTTGAGCTGAGAAAGCTTGTCTTGGAGCAGAGCTGGCAGAATGGACCTGTATATCCAAAACAGCAACAGTGAGTCAGGTCCTGGAGGATCTTCACTGATGTGGTTCAAAAATGATCATGTGACCAGTTTCTCATTTCCTCAGGAGCAACTCCAGATAACGTGGGTTCTCATGGTGATAGGAATGTTATTTCTTGCTTTAAATTCATCCAGAAAATGTTTCTTCATCCTTTCTGCATGCTTTCATCTAAATTAATTCAACATCCATCAATATCTTATTCTTTCAAATTATGAAAGTTTGTTACAGTACCAGACTGAATTAACATTAAACAGTTGTAGGAGATATTTGACCTGTTTAAGGTCTTGCCACTGCAACTCAATCAGAGTTAAGTCCAGACTTTGACTAGGTCACTCCAGACCTCCATTTTGCTTTTCTGGTGAGATTACTATCGTCTTCCTGCTGTAGAACCAAAGTGGGTTTGAGTTGAATGTGTTGAACCGAGTCTCCTTCAGGATTCTGTCAGACAGCAGGATTCCTGGATCAGGAAATGATCCCCAGATCATCACACTACCACCACCATGTCTGACTGATGGTGTGACGTTGTGTTTTAGAAGTGCTGTGTTATTCTGGGTCAGATGCAGCTGAACGCAGACCTTCCAGAAAGTTCCTCTCTGGTCTCGTCCGTCCACAGGATCAGACCCAGAAGCTGTCCAGGCGTGACCAGAAGTCTGAAATTAACCCCACAAATACAAACACTTTCATAAATGAACTCTATAAAAATGATTTAAACTCGTTCAAACTATCAAAAAATATTTATGGAAAATGTAGAATTTAAAGTTATTTATGTTTTAGAGCATTTTTGAATATATAATTACAATAAATTTTACTCCATAAATAGTTCCATTATAAACAGTAATTGTCATGTAAAAGTATACATAAATTACATTCTTTTAATTTATAGCGCTGAATGAAAAGTATTTCCAACAACATGAAAACTAATGTTTGTCTTATTTTCTGGATGTTTATTAAATATTCTGATATTTTAATCATACAGCCACTTAACGCTCAAATAAAAGATGATTTTAATGTTTTTAATGGAAGGTTAAGTTGACTATAATTTACTCTTTTATCGAATCACATTTTAGAGGCTTTTGTTCTATGTTTATGTCTTTATTGAAGCTTGAATTTAGCTGACCTGTGTCCATCTTCCTGCTACATGCAGGAATACAATAACTGATGCATTTCCACTATTTTCTCCCTCCTGGTTTCCATTTTTAAACCTTCCCTCCTCTCATACAGTCTTCTGTTGTCACTCATTAAATTGTAAAGACATGAAACCTGCATTGAATCTCTGTGGGTCAACAAGTATTCACATACATGAGAAATCTGAACATTCCTCTGCAGAACAAAACTGTCTCTGACAGAAGTAAAGAAGTGATTTTTATCTCGTTCAAGTCTCTGCTTGTTGATTTTTGAGGAAAAGCAGTTTTTGCTTTTGAAGAGCTGAGGATTCCCATGGAAGCTGCTACATACATCCAGTCCTGGAAGCTTCTGCTGAGTTCTCACCTTTTTTGGTCTGTGTGTTGTTGCATGTTAAACAGTTTCAGTGGGAGAGTGTGCTTTGGGAGACAGACACCCCTCCTTCCTTACACGCCCCAACCTGTTGGGGAATGTTGGCAATGCTGGCAGAGTCCGCCTGCAGAGCGACAGGTCAGAGATGTGCATCGGCGTGCCGAGGCACCCCGACTGTCGCTGCTCCACAGTGTGACGGCTACATCTCCACAGGAAAACCTGCTGCTTTCATTCACAACACAGGCTGGAAAACTGAAGCTCTGCTCCACATTTATGAACTGACCGTTTAGGACTGAGATGCTTGAGGAATCAGGGTTTTAAAACTATTAGAACATTAAAAATGCTTCAAGAAAGCAATTTGTCTTTTTTGTGTTGGCATTGGTTTCTTCCTGTTTGTCATCCATAAAACATAATCATACTGTTTACAAAGTTTTCTATAGTTTTCTGGATCTATAAGTTAATCTTTAATCCTAAAAGCAAAGACTTTTTTTTACGTGTTTTCTGCAGCCTTACTGAAGGTGTCACATAGATTTAGCAGAATAAATAATCATCAGAAAGTGTTTGTGTAGATTTAAAAGAAGATCATGTTCCTGCTGTCTTTGGTATGTCTGTTCTTTAATGAATGATGAGAATCAAAGGTACATGGAGGTTGTTATGCCTCTGCAGGTATGCTGCTTTTATGTCCATATAAGGTAAACAGAGGTGTACTGTAACAGAGTTATGTATAACACACATGCACAGCTAAATCTTCCTCTCTTATTTAGACTAAAATATGTTTTAATTCAGATTTGAGTTTATTTCTTCTTCTGCAGAGTTTAAAGGTGTCTTTGTAACATCAGATCTCCTCTAATTTTCCATCAATTTATAATAAATTAAGTTTGAAGTTTGTCGACAACACGTTTAATCAGCGCATTGCACATTACACCAGACTGATAAGATGTGCATTAAAATGTGACCTTTAGCCTCTAGAATGTGAAGTACAGCAGATCCTCAGGGACCTAAACTTCCTCCCGGCAGCAGTTCTGATGAACTCCAGTTTAGTCCATACAAGGACAGATGGGAAGAAGCTTCAGTCTGATGCCGGAGGGGGCGGAGCTACACCTGGGGAAGTTTGAGCCAGAAATCTGAACCAGATTCAGGGAATTATTTTGGTATCATTTATGAAGTTTATCATCTTTACTGCTCAGATTCAGACCATGAAAAGCTCTTGAGTTTTAAATCATGCAAATATAAATTATAGTGAAGCGTCAGTTCAGCTCTGGTTTTATTGAGTTTGTGGAACAGAACCACACATGTCTGGTCATGTTGGAAAGCCACTGTTACAAACATCTGTAGAAAGGAGTTATATAAAAATCCAAAAACACAGCTTTATCAGACAAACATTGCTATATAAAAGATCTGAGCATTATGTAAACATGAATAGAAGTTCTGAAAACAGGAAAAAAATGACATGCAACATGAGGATGAGCTGAACTGATCTGTGATCTGATGTGATACATCCCCATTTGTTGTCGCTTTATCAGGTTCAAAATTAATTTCAACCTCAACTGTACAAAAACACAACAGATTCTCACTCTTGTGGAAAGAAATGTGCAAAAAACTACGTACACCCTTCCAAAGTGTTTAAAAGAGAGAGAAGTA